>JAVJAP010000363.1:0-600000 GCA_034770075.1 Aralia elata | reverse complement strand
GAAAGAAGAACTGAGCGGAATTAATTTCCTAGACTGGCATAGGAACTTGAGGATTGTCCTCAAACAAGAGCGCAAGCTATATGTCTTTGATAGGCCTATTCCTGCAGCACCAGCTAACACTGCATCACGTGCAGAGCATAATGCTTACAAGAAGCATCAAGATGATGATCTGGACGTGAGTTGTCTCATGCTAGCAACTATGAACTCTGAGCTTCAGAAGCAACATGAGTTAATGGATGCTTATGAGATGATCGAGCATCTCAAGAAATTGTTCGAAGGGCATGCTCGACAGGAGAGGTATGATATAAGCAAAGTGCTGTATCACTGCAAGATGGGTGATTGTGATCCAGTTGGTCCACATGTTCTGAAAATAATTGGGTATATTGAGTACCTTGATAGGTTGGGTTTTTCGATTACTCAGGAAGCCCAAACTGATCTTGTTTTGCAATATTTGAACAACAGCTACTCTCAATTTGTTATGAATTATCTCACGAATGAAATTGAGAAACCAATTATTGAGTTGTTGAGCATGTTAAGAACTGCCGAGAATAACATGAAAAGGGCAGGACCCGCTCCCATAATGATGGTACAAAAGGGGAATGCCAAGGGAAAAGGGAAAGGAAAGAAAAATATAAGATCTAAATATGGTGCCAAACCCAATTTCAAAAACAAACGGGCTTTAAAGCCTACAGGTGTGGCTAAAGAAGGTGATTGTCACTTCTGTGGAAAACCTGGACACTATAAGAGGAATTGTCATGCTTATTTGGAAGAACTGAAGAAAAAGAATGGAAGTCTGATTTCTGCTTCAGGTATATATGTTATAGAAGTCAATTTGTCCACTTCTACATCATTGGTATTGGATACTGGATGTGGTTCTCATATTTGTGTTAATGTGCAGGAACTCCGAAGGAGTATGACTTTGGCGAAAGAAGAAGTTGACCTACGAGTTGAGAATGGAGCAAAAGTTGTTGCACTAGTCGTAGGGACTTATCATTTATCATTGCCCACTGGGCTAGTATTAGAATTAGAGGATTATTATTATGTGCTTGTTATGAGCAAAAATATTATTTCTGTTTCTTGTTTGGACAAGAAAGGTTTTTCATTTTTAATAAAGAACAACAGTTGTTTGTTTTACTTAAATGAAATATGTTATGGTGTTGCACAATTGTTTAATGGTCTTTATATTCCTGATTTTGAAATGCTTATCTATAACATAAATACAAAACAATTTAAATCAAATGATTCAAATCCGACATATCTCTAGCATTGTCGTTTAGGCCATATAAATGAGAAACACATATCCAAACTCCATAAAGATGGGTTTTTGGATTCATTTGATTTTGAATCATATGAGAAATACGAGTCTTGTTTATTATCCAAGATGACTAAAGCCCCTTTCACTACTCACAGTGAACAGGCTAGCGATTTATTGGGACTTATACATAGTGATATATGTGGACCCATGAGTTCGTTAGCAAGAGGTAGGTTCTATTACTTCATTACATTTACTGACGACTTTAGTAGATATGGATATGTATATCTTATGAGACACAAATCCGAATCCTTAGAAAAGTTCAAGGAATTCAAGAATGAAGTTCAAAACCAATTTAGCAAAAGCATAACAACCCTTCGATCCGATCGAGGAGGTGAATACTTAAGCCAAGACTTTGATGACCTTCTAAAGGAGTGTGATATTATATCACAGCTCACTCCACCTGGAACACCACAATGGAATGGTGTGTCTGAGAGGAGGAATCGCACCTTGTTGGACATGGTACGGTCAATGATGAGTCATACAGATCTTCCAATAAGCTTTTGGGGTCATGCCCTAGACACAGCTGCATTCACACTTAACCGTGTTCCTACAAAGACGGTTCAAAAGACACCATATGAGATGTGGACTGGAAAACGTCATAGTATGTCGTTCATAAAGATTTGGGGTTACGAGGCATTTATAAAACGTCTAGCTTATGATAAGCTCCGACCCAAATCTGAGAAATGTAATTTTGTGGGATACCCTAAGGAAACAAAAGGATATTATTTCTGCAAACCTTCTGAGAACAAAGTGGTTGTTGC
The DNA here is from genome assembly GCA_034770075.1 of Aralia elata. NCBI lineage: Eukaryota > Viridiplantae > Streptophyta > Magnoliopsida > Apiales > Araliaceae > Aralia > Aralia elata. Next base: position 597,924 of record JAVJAP010000363.1, on the reverse strand, counting down.
TTGAACTGGTATTTTTCTAGAAAGAGATTTTGTCTCTAAAGGAAATAGTGGGAGGAAAGTAGAACTCGAAGAAATTCAAGAACCACAAAATATCATTGAACCTCAGTTGGAACATGAGCAAGAATCACAAGATGTTGTGGAAAGTGAACCTGCTCAAATTACACAAGGCATTCATAGATCTGGTAGGACACGCCAAGAGCCCGATAGATATTATGGATTTCTTGTGATTCAAAATGGCGATGTGATACTCATAGATCAGGATGAGCCTACTTCATACCAAGAAGCTATGAATGGACCAGATTCTGAGAGATGGCTTGAAGCCATGAAATCTGAGATGGACTTCATCTATACTAACCAAGTCTGGACTTTGGTTGATCCACCCGAAGGGGTAAAATCAATCGGGTGCAAGTGGGTTTTCAAGAAGAAAACCGACATGGATGGTAATGTACAAACCTATAAAGGCCGACTGGTAGCAAAAGGTTTCTAATAAGTTCAAGGTGTTGACTATGATGAAACCTTCTCTCCAGTGGCAATGGTTAAATCCATCAGGATCTTACTTGCTATTGCAGCCTTTTATGATTACGAAATCTGGCAGATGGATGTCAAAACTACTTTCCTTAACGGAAATCTCCTTGAGGATGTGCATATGACACAATCCGAGGGTTTTGTCACTCCAAAGGATGATGGAAAGGTATGAAAGTTGCAGCGATCCATTTATGGATTGAAGCAAGCCTCTCGGAGTCAGAGTCTTCGATTTGATGAAGCAGTCAAAAAGTTTGGCTTTATAAAAAATGAAAATGAACCTTGTGTATATAACAAGGTTAGTGGAAGTCACATTATATTCCTAGTATTATATGTTGACGACATATTAATTATTGGGAATGACATTCCTTCCTTACAGGCTGTAAAAACATGGTTAGGAAAATGTTTCTCTATGAAAGATTTGGGCGATGCAACCTACATTTTAGGTATCAAGATCTATCGTGATAGATCGAGAAAAATGCTCGACCTAAGTCAAAGTACATATATTGATAAAGTGCTGAAATGGTTCAACATGCAAGAGGTAAAAAGAGGACACCTACCCATGTCTCATGGTGTAAAGATCTCTAAGGCCCAATGTCCTAAATCATAAGATGATTAGGAGCATATAAGAAAGATCCCTTATGCTTCAGCAATTGGATCTATCATGTATGCAATGATATGTACTCGTCCGGATGTCTCGTATGCTTTGAGCATGATGAGCAGATACCAGTCGAATTCAGGTGAAGGTCACTGGACAGCAATCAAGAATATCCTCAAGTACCTAAAAAGGACTAAGGAATCATTCTTGGTATATAGAGGTGAAAACGATCTGGCAGGAAAGGGTTACACAGATGCTAGTTTCCAGACTGATATAGATGACTATAAGTCTCAATCAGGTTTTGTGTTTTACCTTAATGGTGGTGCTGTTAGCTGGAAAGGTTCGAAGCATGAGACAGTAGCCAATTCTATAATAGAGGCTGAGTATATTGCTGCTTCTAGTGCGGCCAAGGAGGCTGTATAGATTAAAAAGTTTGTCATTGAACTTGGTGTTGTTCCAACCATTGTTGATCCAATTGAACTATACTGTGATAATGATGGAGCCATAACACAGGCTAAGGAGCCAAGATCTCACCAACGATCCAAGCATATACTTAGGCGGTACCATCTTATCTCTGAAATCATTGGTAGAGGAGATGTACATATATGTAGAGTGCCAACAGATGATAATGTTGCAGATCCACTGATCGATGCTTTGTCACAGCAGAAGCATGAAGGTCACACTAGTTCCATGGATATTAGATACATGAGTGATTGGCTCTAGTGCAAGTGGGAGATTGTTAGAGTTTATGCCCTATAGGCCAATTATTTGATGTAATTGCTTAACATTTCTTTTGATATTATATTTGATTTAATAAATGAATTATTTTATTATGGTTTCATTTACTGTGTTATATAAATGTTAGCATAATAAAAGTCCTTAGAATAATGATACAAATTATATAGCTTCAAGTATGTGACTTGAATATATGATTATATAATTAGAATTAGTATCATTACTCTTAAATGTCCCTAGTCGAGTATCATTGTTAATGGAACAACAATGATACATTGAGACTAGTATGTGGATTGAAATCACTATATTACTACACGGAAATTTATATTACTACACGGAAGTTGAGCACGATATAGTTAATTTTGACAAGTTACGAACTCAAAATGGCTTTTTAAAAAATACTTAATAAAAAGGAAAAGATCCAGAAAAATTATTTTTATTTATGGAATATATGTATGTATGTGTAGCAAGAAGAGAAAAAATAATAAAGTGGTCAAGAAGGATTTTATGAAGAAAATATGATTTAAGGAATTACGTAAAATTGATTTTAGGGTTATCGAGAAACGCATTGAGTAGTTTATCGGTAAAGACGTAATAAAATAGAACACGTAAGATGAAGGAAGTGTAAAATAGTTATTTTGACCATAAGATTTTAAAAGAATGATGTTTAAATCGAAACTTGAGGATGTAGTACGGTTGATGAGAGATCGTAACGGGGTTATGAATAGTTATTGACGGTAACTATATGTTATTTGATAACTGATAAGTTAATTCAGTAAATCATTATGAATGATATAGGTTATCATTTGAAGGAAGAAGTTATGGATGTGAATGATGTCGATGATGAACTACGGACCGAGGCAAGTTTTTTAGAATTTGTGTTCATATGTCATGTGCAAATTTAGGTGATATGTGGAATTCATATGAACGTGTTTTAATGTGCACTTCGTGCAATTACTTGTTAAATGTTGTTGATACTTAATTGATGGTTTAAGATGAAATGTTCTATATGAACTTTGTGGATTAATGTTATGAAACATATTTAAACGCAAAACATGATAATCATGAGACATGAATATATGTCAGGTATGAAAAACATGAAGCATGTAGAAATGCAAATCATGAAGAGAATAAAGTATGTTTAAAATGTGATTTATATGTTATGTGATAACTGTTAAACTTACTAGGCAACGTAGTTGCTCAACCTTGCTATAAATAATTGTTTTCACCTAAACCAGAGTGGACTGAAGGATTCGAGATAGGCAAAGGAAAAAGAAAAAAATAGTGATTAAAGTTGTTTGCATAGTTTCTAGCTATGCTAGATGAACGTTAATATGATCTATTGTACTTGCGTAGTCAAAGATCTTCGTATAAAAGGATAGTTAAATTTGGTTGTGCGATCATGAATATTTGCAATCAGTATATCAAACTTAAACATATTATTTATAACTTGAGATGTATAGATCAGATCAAAACAATCTACAAATATAATAATAGATTGTAAAGGTTACAGTTGTTGGAATAGAAGGAATTGATGTATTAATTGGTATCGAAGCGAGGTTGTATTCATTAATTTATGAATAAATATTGTAAATATTGAGATGATGTATAGTACCGTAACTCACCAGACCTGAGGTTAAAGGGACCGGATTTGGGGGCGTTATAGTAGTGGAAGCAGTAACTCAAGTAAGCGTAAGTGGAACGACAACACTAACTCAGAAAATAAATCAAGAAATAGTAAGAAGAGGGGTGAAGCATGTACCATTTGCGGTAAGAATCACCAGGGACTCTGCCTGAAGGGCAAAAATGTGTGTTATAACTGTAGTCAAGAGGGACACATCTCTCCCAACTGTCCCAGTCTGAAGAAGTTGAATGGTTGTTTTTCATGTGGATCGCCAGACCACCAGATCCGTGACTGTCCAAAGAAGAATACAGAGAGAGAAAGCGACAACAAAGGAAACAGCAGTGAGAAACTAATGATTACGATACCAGCTCAGCCAGGAAGACCAACAACACGTATGTTTAACATGACAGTTCATAATGCGGTTGCTTCGAAGGAAGTAGTGTCAGGTATAATCTCAATCAATAATATATCTACTTATGTATTATTTAATTTGGGTGCTACCTGTTCTTTTATTTTTGAAAAATTTGCTATGCGATTAAACTTACCTCGCGAAGAATTAGAGAATATTTTGAACATTGAAGTAGCTAACAAGGAAGTAATACCCGTTAAGCACATTCATAAAAACTGTTGTGCAGAGATAAGGGGACACAAGTTGTCCGTGGATATAATTCCAATTCGGTTAAGAGAATTTGATGTGATCCTAGGGATAGATTGGTTATTTAACCATGGTGCAGTTATAGACCGTCAATAGAAAAATGTAAACCTTCAGACTCCAAGTAAGTCTAAGGTAGTGTTTTAAGGTAGCACATCGCCAAGATAATCTTTCTGTCTAATGATGATGCAGACCAAGAAATTGTTAAGAAAAGGATGCGTGAGTTACTTAGCACACATTGTAAATACCCAGAAAGTAGGAATGGAGATGGGTCGGATTACTGTAATAAAAGAATTCGTAGATGTATTTCCAAAGGATTTACCAGGTCCTCCTCCAGATAGGGAGATCGAGTTTGTGATAGACTTAGTACTGGGAACGACACCGATATAGAAAGCTCTGTACCGTATGGCACAGGTAAAAATGAAAGAATTAATTAAACAACTTTAAAAGTTATTAGAAAAGACGTATATCCAATTGAGTGTCTCTATGAAGAGCACCAGTGGTATTTGTTAAGAACAAAGACAGATCATTAGGGTTTTATATCAACTATAGAGAATTGAACAAAGTAACGATTAAGAATATGTACCCATTGTCTAGGATTAACAATCTCTTCGAGTAGTTGAAGGGAGCAAAATATTTCTCAAAGATAGATTTACGAAATGGTTATTATCAGTTGAAGGATTATGAGAGGGGATACCTTACTCATGACCTAGAACTAGCAGCAGTTGTGTTTACCTTGAAGAGTTGGAGGCACTAATTATATGGTGAGAAATGTGATTTATATACAGATCATAAAAGTCTGAAATATATCTTCACATAGAGAAAGTTGAACATAAGACAATGAAGAGGGTTAATTATGACTGTAGAATTTTGTATCACCCGGGTAAGACAAATGTGGTTGCCAACGCCCTTAGTAGAAAAGGCAAGGAGAAATTGTCAATTTTGACAATACAGGAGGAATTGATAAAAGAAATGGTGAGAATAGCATTAGAAGTGAAGCATCCGAAGTAGTCGGAAGAAAAGTTATTTTCGATGGAAGCTCGTCCAACTATATTGGATAGAGTCAAAGAAGCACAGAGTAAAGATGAAGAATGTGAAAAAATAAGGAAGAGAATAGCAGATAATGAGGAAGAAATATTTAGGATAGATTCAAATGGAATCTTAAGATGTGAGGAAAGAGTTTGGGTACCAACTATACCTGATCTGAAGAATGAGACTTTATACGAGGCCCATAGTTCGACTTATTCGATTCATTCGGGTAGTACGAAGATGTATCAAGATCTTCGTCAGCATGTTTGGTGCCCGAATATGAAGAGGGAAGTTGTAGAGTGCGTGAGTAAGTGCCTAACTTGTCAAAGAGTTAAGGCAGAACATCAGAGACCAAGTGGTCTATTACAAACCTTAGAGATTCCAGAGTGAAACTGGGAGCATATCAAGATAGATTTTGTGGTAGGACTTCCAGCTACGCAGAAAGGATACAACGCCATTTGGGTTATAATGGATTGACTAACAAAGCCAGGGCACGTCTTACCGATCAAAATTAGATTCAATTTAGATTAATTGGCCAAGTTGTATATTAAGGAAGTTGGTGTCAAGAATCATAGGTTGCTTTGCCGGTATCGATGGTGTTAGATCGGGATAGATTGGTTATTTAACCATGGTGCAATTATAGACTGTCAGCAGAAAAGCGTAAGCTTTCAGACTCCAAGTAAGTCTAAGGTAGTGTTTTAAGGTAGCACATCGCCAAGACAATCTTTCTGTCAAATGATGATGCAGGGCAAGAAATTGTTAAGAAAAGGATACGTGAGTTACTTAGCACACATTGTAAATACCTAGAAAGTAGGAATGGAGATGGGTTAGATTACTGTAATAAAAGAATTCGTAGATATATTTCCTAAGGATTTACCAGGACTTCCGCCAGATAGGGAGATCGAGTTAGTGATAGACTTAGTACTGGGAACGAAACCGATATAGAAAGCTCCGTACTGTATAGCACAAGTAGAAATGAAGGAATTAATTATACAACTTTAAAAGTTATTAGAAAAGAAGTATATCCAATTGAGTGTCTTTATAAAGAGCACCAGTGGTAGTTGGTAAGATGAAAGACGGATCATTAGGGTTTTATATCGACTATAGAGAATTAAACGAAGTAACGATTAAGAATATGTACACATTGTCCAGGATTGACAATCTCTTCGATCAGTTGAAGGGAGAAAAATATTTCTCAAAGATAGATTTATGAAATGGTTATTATCAGTTGAAGGATTACGAGAGGGGATACCCCACTCATGACCCAGAAGTAGCAACAATTGTGTTTGCCTTGAAGAGTTTGAGGCACTAATTATATAGTGAGAAATGTGATTTATATATAGATCATAAAAGTCTAAAATATATCTTCACATAGAGAAAGTTGAACATAAGGCAACGAAGAGGGTTAATTATGACTGTGGAATTTTGTATCACCCGGGTAAGACAAACGTGGTTGCCAATGCCCTTAGTAGAAAAGGCAAAGAGAAATTGTTAATGTTGACAATACAGATTGAATTGATAAAAGAAATTGCGAGAATGGCATTAGAAGTGAAGCATCCGAAGGAGTTAGAAGAAAAGTTATTTTTGATGGAAGCTCGTCCAACTATATTGGATAAAGTCAAGGAAGTGCAGAGTGAAGATGAAGAATGTGAAAGAATAAGGAAGAGAATAGCAGATAATGAGGAAGAAAAATTTAGGATAGATTCAAATGGAATCTTAAGATGTGAGGAAAGAGTTTGGGTACCAACCATACCTGATCTGAAGAATGAGACTTTATAAGAGGCTCATAGTTTGACTTATTCGATTTATTCGGGTAGTACGAAGATGTATCAAGATCTTCGTCATCATTTTTGGTGGCCGAATATGAAGAGTGAAGTTCTAGAGTGCGTGAGTAGGTGCCTAACATGTCAAATGGTAAAAAGATGTTTGTACAAATCATTTTAATCTTATGAAGATAGGACGTATTATGTCCGGAGCCATGCAAGTAAAGAGTAGTATATATGTTGATTATACAATAATTGTTAAGGTAGCAAAGAATTTTGCGAAAGAATAGTAAGTTAAAGGGTCGTTAGTCCTGAGTAGAGCGAGAGAAAGTAAAAGTTACTTAATATGGTAAAGGGATACTATTATGTTAAAGATGTTGATACCTGAGTATAACAGATAGTTATGAGCCAAGGCAAGTTAATAAGACTTGGGCTAAGCAAAGATTTTTTGCCCATGAATAGGATGGGAAAGAGTAAATGAAAGAGGAAATAATGTATTACCTATGTTATAGTAATTCAATAAAATTGGACGATGAATAAATAAGGATATAGAGATAGGCAGAATTTGAACGAATGGTAATGTTGATTCTGGGGACGAAATCCTTATAAGGGGAAAGAATATAATGACCGAGAATGCTACCTGTCACTAAAGATGTGATTTTGAATTAAAATGAATTTTTATGAGGATTTGTTTTGAACGTATGTGTGAATATGTGTATGTGATGAGGATTGAGTAAGTTAATTAATTTGTGAAAGCCAAGATGAATGATTAACTAAGTTAATCAAGGAGAAGCAAGATAAACATATGTTATGAATTAACATAGCTTGAATGTTGGCCTTGAATGGCAAATGAAAAGATTAATGATCATTAAGTGATTAACTAGTATGAGTAATATAGAGTGCTTGTATGAATATGGATAGATATATGTGTAATAATTTATCGATCGAACGATAAGAGTTTTCAAGCAAATTAGGGTTAATTGAGTTAAGGAATTGGTGGAACAAAAAGGAAAGGCAAGAGATAAGAATTTATTGAGTTAGTCTTATGTTACTAACTAACTAAGCTTGAAATGATAGCCTCGTATGGCAACGTATGAAGGTTTAAATGAATTTTTCTAATAAGCTATTAAATTTTGTTAAGGGTCGAAAATGAGTTTAGTAAATGACCTAATTGACAAACCCTACTGCATTACTATTTAGGAGAACCCAAGAGAGGGATTATTTAAGCCCAAACCAAAGTTCATACCAAGCCCTAACAAACTTTGTAGGGAGCCTAAGACCAAGCCCAACCCATGACCCAATAAGTGGCCCAAAATGTGAATGATGACATAAGCATGTGAATAGTAGCATGATGTCATAAATAAAGAAAAAAGAAAAGCAAAATTGGAGGATAATGGAAGGAGTAGCTGGATCATATAGGGGGCCCACATGGGGAGAATTGTGTGGCCAAGTGGGCCCCACATGAAGAAAAATGAGAAGAAAAGTTTGTTTGCAAATTTTATGTGCATTTCTTCACTTCACCACCAAGAATTTCATCATTTTAGTTGTCAAGTCTTGCAATAGTAATCACTTGAGTTATCATCTAATCTTGCTTAATTAGGATGTTAGTTGATTAGTGGAGGCCTAAGTAAGGTTAACATAGGCCTATAAATAGAAGCACGGTGGAAGTATTGGACTTTGTTCACAAAATTTTTAGCATTTGCAAGATAGAGAGAGATAGTGAGTCTTAGAGAGAGTGAGAGCAAGAAAGAGAAGGTGTTTGGGAGGGTAAGGAAGGGGGAGACCCACGGCCAAGGAGGACTAGGAAGGGGTGGTGCTAGCAAGCCAAATCACTAAGGAAAACATTTCATCTCCAAGCACAAACAAGAAGGTATAACCTTAAAACCCAAAATTCAAATATTTAAGCTTAGTTTGTGTTTTTGTTTGGTTGTTGTGAGAGATTTGCTTGAATGGAGGATCATGGTAGATCTTGTGACAACCCGAATTTTTGAGAATAATTATAATAAGAATTTAATATAGAATAATTCTTATTATGATTCGAGTTTGAATAAATATGTGTTATATATATATTTATGTGAATTATTTGGTGAGCTTAATATGTATATATATAAATGTGAAATATATACATAGATTCAGAATGAATGAGTTACTAGTTAATAATTGTAACGATCGCGAGCCGTGGGTAGCTTGGTAATTCGAGCTTATGGATATTATTGAATAAAATAGACTTTTATTAATAATATTATGTGTTAAGCGTTTAAAGGTTATATTAAGACCTAGATTATGTGTAGGCGATGATTAGTAAGTATGAAAGTGTTCGTATAAGCTAATTTGGTGGTTTCGAGAAATATCGCTAGAGTACTATTTATTGAATTCAATAAATAGTTGAAGGATAATATTATTGAACGAGTTATTTGTTGTAAAGACGCTAACCCGAATTATGGGCGAGATATATGTGCAATGATGTATATGATTATGGGTAGTTAATCGTGAAGAGCAGCGATCGCGGATCGTGAATACCCTTGTAATTTGGGTTTATTAATATTATTAAATGGATTAAATATTATTTTTATGCGACGTGTTTTAAGGTTATTTTATAACCTGGATGATGTCAATGTATGAATTTTTATTCGTTGTTGAACCGTAGGAGTGAATAATTGATTTTACAAAAGATCGCAAAATCACTAATCACGGGGCACGTTTATCGAGGCGCTATTCACGCCCAAAATATTTTTACTTCTTTTTCGATTTCTATTAATTCCGTTAGGACGTGTACGTGAAGAAATAATTTTTTTCCAAGTGTCAGAAATTTTATTTGAGCTGATACGTGATTTTATCCGTATCCGAAATGTATTATATGAGTGTTCCGAATATATGGACAAATCCTATAATAATTATTTTTACGCATCCCAATATTTTATGGGAGTACCCATTTTAATTTATGGGTGGAGTTATTGAGCAATTTGGTACAAAAGTGGGAGGATTTGGGTATGGGAGAGACCAAATGGGTGTTTTAAATTTTGTGTGTTGCATAATTGGGAAGCAACCAAACTCCATGAACTAATAGGAATTAAGTAGGAGACATGCTAGCCAATAGGAATTTAGTCAAGGAGGGAGTGTCGGCCAAGAGTGGCCTTATGCCAAACCAAGTGCATTGAGCCCCTACAATTGCAATCCTCTCCCTTGATTGATTAACCCACCCCTCTCCCGAGCATCTCATCCATTCCATCTCTCCCATTCTAGTTGCTGCAGAAAATAGAAGGAAGAAGAGAGAGAAAGAGAGAGAAAGAGAGAGTGAAAGAAAGGAAGAAGAAGAAGAAAATAAGGGTTCGGATGAAGAAGGAGGAGAGAAGAGGAGAAGAAGAAAGTGCGGGAGCTCAAAGGAGGAAGTAGAACCTCCAAGAAAGCTCTAGCTCATCTTCTCTAACTTTTGAATGGATTAACAAGAGGTCATTTCCTCCATTTTTGAGTTTGGTAAGCTTTTCAAGCTTTTGTGATGGGTTTTGTGTTTTCTTGCGATTTTTGTTGTTGTTGTTGGTTGGGGTTACTTAATAATGTTGCCAATAGACTTTTTAAACCATTAATAACATTAAAGTGGAACAAAAACGTTTAGGAGATAAGAAATGTTTTAGTGTTAATCGCATAAATTGTCTATAATGCGCGAACAATAGGAGATAAGAATTATTATAATATAAACCATTATATGAAGCCTTTTTAGTGGCTAATTGGTATTTTATTGTTAAATAAATTGTGTAGGATATTTGAAGGACGAGCCATCATAATTTGGCAAGGAACGCTTAAAGGCAAGTTCTTTTAGTAACTTGTTAACTTGTTTAAATGTATTGATGTACATGACTTGATTACTAAATCTTTCTCTATTATTATGTGGATTATATGCAAGCATGATTTAAGTGTTCACAATGTGCAATTATGTGACTATATTGTTCTAAGTGGAACTTGAATTATTATAAATATACAATGTGAGATGCACAAGGTATGCTATGAGATGCATGATGCATATATATAGATGAATTGTAACGACCGGGAATTCGGGATTTGCCTTGTAATTCGAATTTTTGAAAATTAATGAATATATTATATTTTATTAATATTATTTTTGTGTTGCATGTTTAAAGGTTGTGTGACAACCTGGATTATGTGAATGCGTGAAATTTTACGTATTATAGTTTTGTTTAAGTCAATAATTGATTTTGCGTAGCATCGCTAAATCACTATTCACGGGGCACATTTCCTAAGGCACTATTCACGCCATAATGTTTTTGTGTCTTTTTTAATTTTAATAAATTTCATTTATGCGTGTATGCAAACGAATAATTTTTCCAAGCGTCGGAAATTTTATTTGAGTTGATACGTGATTTTATCCGTATCCAAAATATATTATATGAATGTTCTGAATATTTGGACAAATCCCATAATAATTATTTTTACACATCCTAATATTTATGGTAATACCTATTTTAATTTTGGGTAGAGTTATTTACCAAATTGGGTACAAAAGTGAGAGTTTTCAGATATATTTTTGTGTATATGGGTATTTATTTTGGTTTGTTACTCCAAGAGGGAACCAACCCACCATTTTAGTCCAATCAAATGAGGGAGTATAGGGAGTTGCCGGCAAGCCTTGCATTTGTTGGACAAATGCATTGAGCAACCAAGCTCATTCCTCCCGAAGTCTCTCCACTTCTCCCAATCCATTCCACACTTCTCCCTTTCCATGTCTAAGTTCAGTTGAGAGAGAGAGAAGGAAAATCTGTAGGAAGAAGGAAGAACAAAGAACAAGAAGGAGAAGAAGAACGACGACGAAGAAGAAAAACAAGGAGGAAGAAGGAGGAAGGAGTCATAGGTGGAGAAGAGGAGAGAAGAAGAGCCAAAGCCAAGACGAACTCAGGCCAACCAAGCCTAGCAATCTTCTTAACCTCTAGGAAGGATTTACAGAGGTAAAACACCAACCAAATCCATTTTATTCGATTTCTTATTAAGTTTTTCAAGTTTTCCATAGTTTTGAGCTCTTGAGCTTGTGGATTAATTTTCTGGCGATTCTTGGTGTTTTTGTTTGTTCTAGATATTTTTAAATGTTGTTAAAAGGTTATGTAAGCTATTAATATCATTTAAGTGGAACAAAAACGCAAGAAATCCTTACATTGGCTTAATGGAGCAAGAACAATAGACAAAACATGGACTTTGGATGTTCGGACCATTTTAGAGGACTATAAAGCTATGATTTCGTGTTTGTTAATTTTATTTGTTGTTATGATATTGTGGTTCTATGAGTTACGAAGCTAACCCAGTTGAAATGGAGCAAAAAGGAGTTAAAACGAGTTCGTAGTAATGATTTTTGTAAAACTTGTCAAGAGCTCAAAAAATAAAGTGTGAACTTAGTACTTTGGCCTAATATTTGGCCATGTTAATGTTTATGGCTAAATTTAAATTTTTGATATGTTGTAGCCCCATAAGTTAGGAGTCCATAGAGTTCGAAATGGACCAATTTGCTTGTGTATTGAAGGAGTTATGGAGGTTGGAGTGACCGAAGGCCGGAGTCGCGAACTGGGATTAAACCAGAATTCGGCTACTGGAGAAGGACGCCGCAACGTCATTCATAAGCCCTACAGCTCAGGCCGCATCGAGGGTGCAATATGGAGAAAGGAGAAGGGACTCACGTTGTAGTGTCGCTCTCAATTACAGAGCTCCACGCCACAACGTCAAGACTGCCATGGGAAGGACGGGACTCGTGCCGCAGCGACGAGCCCAAGTACTAAGCTTCACGCCGCAGCGTGAAGCCTGTCATGGGAAAAACATTGGACTCACGCCGCAGCGTGAAGTCTAGTTCTAAGGCTTGGCGCTGGAGTACCAGTGCCGTGTCCAGCCTAGGTCGGGTCGGGTCAGACCTAATGAATTATTTTCAGTGGGTCCAACACTTATATTTTTGTACTAAATGATTGAACAAGTTAGTTATTTATACCTTGTTAAACCTTAACCTTAATTGCATAATTGTATATTAAGTGTCAACCAAATTGGTATTGTCTTAAGGCGTAAATTGAGACCCCCGACTGTGTAGTCGTAGTGGCAATCAATGTGTTTTAATGATGTTATATCTGTTTTAAACCTAGTCTTTGTGTGACTAATTGTTATACGAATATGTATTTACATGTGTAGGATATTGTGACGCCCCCAAATCCGGGTCACCTGAGCCACGGACCTGGTTCATCACTATCTAATACCAAAATGATACAATCGATAACCTAAAGCGGAATAAAGGAATATTTACATTGATATAACATAAATAAACCTGTCCCAAGTCTCGAAACCAATACTATTACAAAACATAACATAATACAAAAGGGTAAATATGTCTTAATACAAATGGTAATTCTAGAACAACAAAATACACTAATCAGTAGCTTTCCCCTTTCCCTTATCTTTTCCGGAGCTCTCGCCACGTGCCGCACTAACTGAAATGTTTTAAGGAAAGCAAGGGTGAGCAACAAATTGCCCCGCAAGTATAATAGCAGTGAATAATCACATGAATAACTTTATAGCTCTCACGAGTAAAAATTTAGCTAACACAAGGAAATAAACAACTTCTTTCATCACCGTTATAGTGGCCGCTGAGGACCGAAGTATTTCTGAAGTATCCAAAGATTTCAAAGTTTCCCGAAGAAGGGAACTATTCAATACTGAGGGTGCACCAAGGCACATAACTCTATTCTAGAATTACTGGAAATTCATCCGATAATCCATAAAACTGGTACAATAGGTGATCAGCCTAAAATACCTGGCGTTATGCATAAGCCTTACATTTTCCATTTACGTGCGTGTCGGTTCCCCGACGTTTATACCATTTCCCCTACTATGAGGGTTGTTCTTCTCAGCTTTACATGGGAGTCCAGACCAAAACAATTTGATCGGACAGTTTTACTTATCAACAATAATTGTTGGAGGACTTAACCTCACTTCAATAAACAAATCCATTAGTGTCTAGCTAAAGCAATTAGCTTTGACATAACTTTCAAACAGTTTATGGAATAAAGAACTTTAAGGTTCAATAACATGTATAATAACATCAATAATATCTTGAATGAATAACAATTCATAATCTTTGGAATCACACAGTATATAACACTGCATGAAATGGGCTTTCATTGCAGTACTTGAATAAAAGTATGAATACTAGCACAATAATTGCTAAATCGATAAGTAACTTGAACGGAGACAAGAAACTCAAAAAGCTTGCCCAATAAATAATATTTGCTCGAATATAAATCTGAGTAGGATAAGTAAGCTCGCACAATAATAACTTGAATAAGATAGGAGACTTGCTCGATAGATAAATGAGTTAAGAAAAACTCGCACAATTAAATAAGGGTTGAGTAAGGAACTTGCCTTGTACGTGCGTTAATATCTTGACGTTAATCGTCCGTCAAAAATATCCTACTTAGTTCATTAAAATCATCATAAATATTAGTCACATAAGGACTAGGTTCATTACAGTCATCACATCATTAAAATACATTGATTACCACTACGCTCACATCATTAAACCAAGCGTAATTTGCAATTAGTTTATTCAATTTACGCCTTAAGACAACGTCATTTAGGTTGACACGGGTATAAATTAAGCATATACAGCTTTAACAAGATATAAGCGTTTTTAATCATTTTGTACAAAAATATAAGTTTTAGACTCACGGGAAAATTTGCTGGGTTCGACCCGATCCGGCCCGACCCGACCCGGACCAGTCGCCATGCAGTAGCAGTTGCAGTAGTGAACTGCAGTTCCTGCAAGTAGCGATATAGTCATACCTCGCCTTGCTCCAGCTGCTATATCTCCCCCTAAACTCGATCAATTTCATCCCTTACGGACTCTATGGATTCCTAAGACACAAGGCTACAACATATCACAAATTCAGGACGACCCATAATCACTAACATGACCAAATCCTGAGCTAAAACATAAACTGCACGCTCTGTTTTTCGCAACCATGAAATATCTCACACAAATGGCTACTGTGACTACATTTAAGCATCATTTTGGTTCATTCAAATTGGTATATATTCATAACTGATAGAAGTACAATATTCCAACAACAAACCATCAAAATAATCACAACATCCAGGCTTTATAGTCCTCTAATTGTCCGAAGGTCCAAACAGTCCATTAATGTCCATTATCTTCCTCTTTAAGCTTGGGTCCGAATCATTCTTTGTTTTTGTTTCACTTTGAAAGTGTTAATGGTTTATATAGCTTTCTAAGAACCTCCATGATAGATTCAACACAACCAACAACAACAAAAAATAACAAAATCCAACCCGCAAGCATGAAAGAAATGGGTTGTAGTTTGATTACCTCTTCTTGTTGGCTTCGGGTAGGTTGAGATGTCTTGCTAGGCTGCTCTTCTCCTTGCTTGTTTCTGTTGATACCTCCTTTCCTCTTCTCCTTGGTTGCCTTCTACGTTCTTGTCGCACACATACAAACACACATGCACATTTACTCTCCCTCTAACTGCAGTGAGCTTTTTTTTTTTGCTTAGCAAAATAACTCTCTCTCCCTCTTAAGTTGCAAACAGATGGGTATGGTTGGAATGGAGGAGGAAAATGAGCTGAGGGGAATAAGGAGAATGCTTCGGGAGCATATGGAATGTATAGGTATGCAGAAAATGGTTTACCCGAGCCATTGGAATTGATATTAAGGCAAAGTGTTAACAGCCCCATGCATTGTGTACTGTGCTTGCTGATTCCTTTTCCCTGGTTGGCTTTCAATATACATGTGGCCTCCCCCAATTGGTTTGAGGCTTAAATGTCTCACCAATTAATTCGAATACACTGACAAATATACCCGAATATTCCCACCTTTGTACCCAAATTTGGTAAATAATTCTACCCAAAATTAAAATGGGTACTCCCATAAATTATTGGGACAAGTAAAAATATTTATTATGGGATTTTTCCATTTATTCGGAACACCCATGCTATACATTTCGGATAGGGATTAAATCACGTATCAGCCCCAATAAAATTTCTGACACTTGAAAAAATTATTCCTCCGCATATATGCCTCCTCTAAATTAAGAAAAATCGAAATAGATGAAGAATTTTGGGTGTGAATAGTGCTCGTGAATAGGACCTCGGGAAGCGGGTCCCGCTAATAGTTAATTATGCGATTTTTTTTCGGGGAAACAATTTATTCGCACCAATAACACCAGGACACATAAAATTTAATACATGCATATTTTCTAGGCTGCAACACAAGTCTAATCACGTAACATAGATTAATATAAATAAAAATAAAAATTCATTTTATTCATACATAACTCGGGTTACAAGGAAATCTAAAATTCCCGATCGTTACAGATATTAAGGAGCGTGTGTTGTAATATTGTAGCAGCGCATCAGGAAAGTTTCTAAACTTTATGCACTATTTTTATTTCGTGCAAGCAGGTATATGTTATGCAAGTTTCCTAACGCTTGTCTAACCCTTTTGTTGGGCAAATTTTCCTAAACTTACTCAAATTATATACTGGAGCAAGTTTCCTATTTTATACAAATGTTGTATATTGTTGCAAATTTCACGACTCAAATGGAGTTATTACTTTCAAATAATATTAGTGGATTAATTATTGTAAATTACTCCACATCAAAGGTAATTATTAATATTCGCACATTGTGCATTTGAATTCATGATTTGTTATTGGACTGTGAAACGTTTAAGTTCTCCATTCATGAACTGTTTAACACATACAGGTTATTATTTTAAAAGCTATCCAAACCGATTGTTGGTATGGATTCTTGGACTGAGAGAGCAACCCTTATTTAGGGAATTTTAATGTGTCGCTTATTCGATGCAGTCAGAATTAAATGTTATGCATATACATAGGGTACGAGAGGCTGATCCCCTCGAGTACTACTGATGGTCCAGGCGTTTAAAAGGGTTAGTCGAATGACTGATCCTTTGGCCAAAAAAAAAGTTCATGGTCTATTAGACCACTCAACAGTAAATAATCAATATTCATTATTTCATTTGAACTTTGATTATATTGTTAGCTATTTCTTCAATGTTCTTAAATTGTTGAACTATGCGATTATTATTCTCATTCATTCATGATATATCTTCTTTATTCATTTTAAACTTGCTAAGGAAAGTAGTTGCTCACCCTTGCTATATCATGAACCTATTGCAGCTAAGTCGGGGAGTTCCAAAGCGGACAAAGACGAAGGAAAGCTTAAGGAATAGTTATATGCACTATCCCGTTATGTAATCGTGGAATCGTTTTGTATTATTATTGTATTCCGTGATGTATTTATTTAAGGTTATAGACCTTGGGACCGTAGTAAACCTTTTGTAATGAACAACATATGTTTATTTATTCCACATTAGTTAATTTATGTTGTTTAGAGATGTATGAATGTACTTTATCGTGAGCACCAGATTTGAGGTATTAGTACCTGAATTTGGGGGTGTCACATGAATTGCACAAGAGTTATAATGCATGAGTAAGATGCATAGTATGAGAATCATGATGCATGGATAAAACGCAAACTTATGTGTTACGTGAAGCATGGAATATGAAAACTGTTAGTTCTTGCTGAGCCGTCGTTCTCATTCTTGCAAAAATAAAACTTTTGCAAATTTACGATGCAATGCAATTATCTTGATATCGTGATGATAAGGATTAGAGGCGCATGGATACGAGAAGGTTGCTAAATGTTTCTTTATTGTAATTATTTAGTTTTGATGACGGTATATGATGTACATGAATTTGATTATATAAACCTTGAGTTAAAAATGAAGGTTATCCATTATAATATTTAAGACGTGATTATGTTAGTTACTTGTTATAGTAAACTATAAGGATGATGATGATGATGTATAAAGGACATTTTTATAACGAATGTATACTTGTTGAATAACCTTGCGAATATTCAGAGATTGAATAAAGTCAGAATCTGAACCTTGCGTTCACATAGGAGATTTTGTAAATGATCAATGGTATTTATTCAACCTTGATCATAAGTGTATAAGCTAAATGTTACGAAACCTGGGATTGAGAAGAGTTCAAGATAATAATTGTTAATGCTTGTATTGATATGGACCGTTATATATATACAGCATGAATAGTATTAAAATTGTAATGATTATCAGATGATGTATTAGTTAAGGTCTTCATACCTGAGATTAGATGGGAACATGTTGTAATAATCTTATAATTACTTTCATGTAGTAAGATCATGTCTTAGTTATGGTTTCGAGGCTTGGGACGATAATATTTATATTATATCAATGCAAATATTTTTATTATTCCGCAATGAATTATTGTTAGAAAGTTGTATGAGTTGCACAGTGATGCACCGAATTCATGGATAAGGTAACCCAACTTTGGGGGCGTCACAGGTTGGTATCAAAGCTATAGGTTATAAACCTTAGGTAAGAGAACCTTAGGCTATAACCTGAGGGTAGAAAGATGAAAATGATAAAGAATAAACTCGGATAGAGTTTGACCGATGAGGGATAAATTTAGAAAATTTCTAAAGAAAGGAATTAAGTTATAAACAAGAAGATTCAAAGAAGAATAATGGAGAGTTATGAAAGACAAGAATTTGGAGTTACCTGACTCCAGTAATAAAGATGACAAGTATTGACAAATAGACGAGGTCTATAAGACAGAGATGCATAAAAATCTTATAATATGATTAAAGAGAAGAGTAAAGAGGATCGTAGGATAAAACGGTCATAAGTTAAAAAATATCGTAATGTAAAACGATTATAGAATAAGATCACGACGTGATCAGATTGAGTTACAGAAGGACAGATGATCTGTTAAACGAATGGAAAGTTATAGCCTGCCGCTATAAAGGGAATGTACTATGAAATAGTACGATGGAAACTCAAGAAGAGTTAGAGATGATAAATACAGATTAGAGAAAATTCGTATTGAGCAATAAGAACACTAGAATTTTGTGGGATTTCAATTGAGGACACGTGTGATAGATGAGTGTACAAGCCTTTGTATAGGCAGGGGTTTTGTGCTTGGTTTAACGACTATTCAGCTTGTCACATTGATAATCATTGAAATGTTGGTATCGAGCTATCAATGTACGTATGATGAGAAGGTGATTCTTTCATCATATCTATATTTGATGGTTAGAGAATAATAAGATTAGGTGCGAGTTCTTGAAACTCATACTTATGGTAAGTTTGTGACTCATAATCATATGGTATGTTTTGAGCCCCTCAGCATATGGACAGTCCTTGATTTGTTCTTGGACTACGTATTGCTAGGACTAGTTCCTAAACTCATATTATTGTGGCAAGTTCCTGAACTCATAATGTGTGGTAAGTTTGACGAACTATACTGGGGTATAGAAAGGTGGTGGAGTGAGAACTGTGAATTCTCAATATGATGAGCATTCGTGATGTAGAAATAGATAGAATTATTAAGTAATGATGCATTGAAGGGAAATTGAAGTTGATGAGGAGAAATGGATATTCCAAATCTTATAGCTATGCTAGATTTCGAAATTTATTGACATCGTGCTGATATTTGCACTTTTATGTTTTCGAAAAATATGTTGGATCAAATTTTTGAACCAATAAGTTTTAAAAAGATCCTATGATTCATATGTCTATGCTAATTGCTCCAACTAGGCAAAATAATTTGAAAATGTCAAAATGTATTTCTAAATAGTCATCAATGCATCATGGAACCTGGTGTAGAATGATAGATGACGGAGTCATCAATGCAGATTAACCTAGTGTTGGATGTGATCATAGGATTGTCAGCCCACTATGGTATGATGTAGTATGACAAAGTCACAAAATGACGGAATCCTCAACGGACTGTAGAAATAGTGCGGTATCATGACGTCATAAAATGATTTTTGTTTTCTTTAAAGTATGAAAAAGTATGCCAATTGAGTCGGCTAAAATATTTTGATTTATGTCCGAACCGTTGATATGAGTCTAAGTTATTTGATTCAGGTAGACGAATGTTGAAATGTGATTATGAAATTCGAGAATTCTTTGACAATGTTTTCCAAACCAAATTGTTTTGGTGCGGGCTTTTATATCTGTTGAGATAAACAACCCTCATAGAAGGGGTAATATTTTTGATGTCGGGAAAATCCAACTGCACGCGCAAACAGTATATTAAAGGGGTTATGCATGACCTCGGGTACAGTAGGCTGATCACCTATTGTATTAGTATGTTGGGTTATCAGATGAATTTCTGGTGATTCTAGTATATTGGGTTATCAGATGAATTTCTGGTGATTCTAGTATGTTGGGTTATCAGATTAATTTCTGGTGATTCTAGTATGTTGGGTTATCAGATGAATTTCTGGTGATTCTAGTATGTTGGGTTATTAGATGAATTTCTGGTGATTCTAGTATGTGTTCTGGGTCCTTAATGACGACTCAACATCCAATATTGGTAATTCATGTAAGAGGTAAGTGCCATGGTGGCCACCCAATGATTCATACCGCTTCACAATTATCGAACAATTGTTGAAGACTCCTGAAAGATATTCCATTATTCTGAAAACTGAATGTGAAAAGGGTAATTTTCCCTAGAAAGAAGTAGTCGTAGAATGGGACGATTCTAAATGAATCCTTGAAAGAGAAAAGTGTAAAGCTTTGCTGAAAGTGTAACGATCGAGAATTTTAGATTTCCTTGTAACCCGAGTTATGTATGAATAAAATGAATTTTTATTTATATTTATATTTATCTGTGTTTTCGTGCTTAGAGTTGTGTTGCAGCCTAGAAAATGTGCATATGTTAAATTTTATGTGTTGTTGTGTCGTTAGAGTGAATAAATCGATTTTGCGAAAATTCGTAAAATTACTATTCATAGGACACGTTTCCCGAGGCACTATTCACGAGCACTATTCACACCCGAATATTTTTGCGTCTCTTTCGATTTCTATTAATTTTGTTAAGGTGTGTATGCGAAGAAATAATTTTTCCAAGCGGCGGGAATTTTATTCGAGCTGCTTCGTGATTTAATCCGTATCCGAAATGTGTTTTATGGGTGTTCCGAATAAATAGACAAATCCCATAATAAATATTTTTACGCGTCCCAATAATTTATGGGAGTACCCATTTTAATTTTGGGTAGAATTATTTACCAAATATGGTACAAAAGTGAGAGTATTCGGGTATATTTATCTGTGTATTCGAATTAACTGGAGAGGCAATTAAGCCTCAATTAATTAGGACAGAGCATTAATTGAATTAGCCAATCAGATGAGGGGGCTAGACCGTCACAGTACACCAAACATGGGATTGTTAACTTCACAAAACATCCTCCTCAAATTCATTTTCAAGAGCTCGGGCGAAGCATTTTTAGCATATCAATACATTCCCACCTTATCCTCCCATCAACTCATTTTCCTTCTCATTCAAACCATCAGCATATTTCCCATTTGCAAGCAATGATAGAGAATACAGAGAGAGAGAGAGAGAACCATAGAGAGAGAAAGAAGAAAATTTGAAGAAGAAGAAGAAGGAAGTTTACGGGAAGAAGAAGAAGACGCACGGGAGCTAGAGGAAGGAGAAGAAGAATCCTAGTAGCTTCTATAGCACCCTTAGAAGTAAGAGTAAGAGGTAAAATCATCTTTCCTCCATTGTTCAAGTTTTTGAGTTTATGAAGCTTTCTTGATGGGTTTTGAGTTTCTGGAGATTTTTGGTCGTTATTGTTGGTTGTGGTTGCTTAATATTGTTACCAAGACACCATTTAAGCTATTAATACCGTTAAAGTGGAACAAAAATGAAGAGAAATCCGAACCTTGGCTTAAAAGATGAACTTTGGACATTTTTGGACTTTTGGACCTTCGGACTGTGAGAGGACTGTAAAGCCTTGATGGTGTGGTTATTTTGATTGTTTGTTATTGTAACGCCCCCAAATCCGGGTTATCTTAACCTCGAACCTGGTGCATCACGATACTACCGCCATCTCAATATATACAATCCATATTCATAAATTAATGAACAAAACCTCGCTTTGATACTAATAAATGCATCCATTCACTATCTATTCTTTCAACATTAATAGAAAATGTAATAATTAAAATAAATAAATAAAAATTGCAGATAAATTAAAGCTTTTATGCTTTTCATTCATATTCTAAATTTTGATCACCCTTCGATTCCTTTCATGTTGTATATAACAGTCTATATCAATACAAGTATTAAAACTTATTATTAAATTTTTTCTCAATTCTAGGTTTCGTAACCTTGAACTACTACATTTTTTTTTATCAAGGTTGAATAAATATCATGATCCTTTCCAAAGCTTTTTAAACAAACCTAAAATTCAATCTTTGAATTCAGTCGTCTCTCGAATATTCTTGAAGTTATTCAATAACCATACATTTGTTATATAAAAGTTCTTTATACAACATCACCACTCTACTAGTTTACTATAACAGGTAACTAATATAATCACATCATAACTACCGTAATGGATAACCTCCATTTTTAATGCAAGATTTACATAATCTAATTCATATACATTGTATACCGTCATCACGGCTAAATATATATAATGAGAAAATAATTAATAGCTTTCCTTTTTCCATGCGCCTCTAATCCTTATCATCATCATATCAAGAGAATTTCTCGCATCTAGAATCTACAAAAGTTTTATTTTGCAAGAATGAGCACGACGGCTCAGCAAGAACGAACAGTTACACCTTTCATGCTTCACGTAACATATAACTTGCATTTTATTCATGCATTATAAATATTATGCAATGCAACTACATATGCACCATACATTTCTTAACATGCAAGTTTCATTTGCATCATATATGTCATAGTATACCTTATACATTTCATATTGTAAATCTATAATAATTCAAGTTCCACATAGATCATGTAATCACATAGTTGCACAACGTACACACTTTAATCATGCTCGCACATAATTCACATAACAATAAAAGATTTAGAAATCAACTTATGTACATCAATGTATTTAAACAAGTCAACAAGTTACTGAAAGAAATTGCCTTAAGCGTTCCTTGCCAAAATATGATGGCTCACCCTTCAAATATCCTACACAATTTATTTGACAATAAAATACCAATTAGCCACTAAAAAGGGTTCACATATTAGTTTACATTATAATAATTCTTATTCCATATTATTCGCGCATTACAAATTAATAAACACGATTAACCCTAAAACATCCCTTGACGTCGCGTCGTTTGTAGACGACACGACCCTCATCATCATCCATCCTTATTAGTTTATAAAAACCAATCCATATCGTATAATATTCATTTCATCCGAATCGAAATATTATTTAAGTGCATTAGCACTTTACACGGCGTTTCGACGTTTATACGTCCACACGCTTAATTTGCCTCTTTTGCATATGCTTGGCATGCTCATACATTTATTTAATTAATCATTGATTAATGATAAGTATCATTATAATTCATAAAGTTCATGTTTTAAAACCTAGGACATCATCTTTTAGCCTTGGAAACATTACACGATACACAAGCACATGACCGACGCCTTTTGTTTGCACAACAACCCTAAATATTGCCAATTTAAAAATTGGTCCAAGTCGTAAATTTTAATTCTAATTAATGAAAATTGTATTTCTACTCTTCCTCTTTCCAAATCATCTTGAATCGTCTTAATCCGAGTTCGTATGAGGAAGTTATGGCCATTTTCCCAACGGACGTTGAAGCTAAGTCGAGCAGCACGACACCAGACTTCGCGATTCGACCTCCTCCCGCTTCGATCACCATAACTCCTTCTATACTCATGCAAATTGGTCCATTAAGGACTCTATGGATTCCCAAGACATAGGCCTACAACATATCTAAAGCCCACAATTTTTTTGCAATTCTAATTATCCAAAACTGTGCCCCGAATCTCCCCTTCCCGAACTGATTTTCACGATTTGACAGTTTTGACACTTCTTCTCCCAAACATCATAACTCCCTCATCCGGGGTCGAAATGCAGTCATTCTAAAGCCTATGGCTTCCCAATCAGTGAACTACAACTACAAAAATATTCAGATTTTTTCATCCAACATAACAATACCAGAATTGGTTTAACGGACACTATTTGCGCAGTTTTCATGTTCTTGACACTTTTCACTAAAATCATTACTACGAATTCGTTTTAGCTTCTTTTTACTCGATTCCAATTGGGTTATCTTCTCAACCCACGCAACTACAATACCATAACAACAAACAAATTTAACCAACAAGAAAATTAGCTACAAATTATCCAAAACAGTCCAAGGTCTAAGGCTTGTCCAAAATGTTCAATATTTTTCATGTTCTTCATCCTCCATAAGCATAGGTACGGATTCCTTCCATTTTTATTCGTCTTTGATGTTATTAGTGGCTTACATAACCTTTTAACAATATTATAAACCATCCATAACCAACTATAACAACAAAAATCGCAACAAAGATCACTGGCAAGCTAAATAGCTCTAAAAACCAAAAAGCTTGGAAAACCTAACCAACATCAATGGAAAATGGATTTAGGTTAATGATTTACCTCTTCTAGGTCCTTCTAGATGCTCAGAAGATTAGCTAAGGTGATTGACAAGAGCTTTTCATCCCTTGTTTGGTTCACCCGAGCACTCCCTCTTTTTCTTCTTCCTCCACGCGCTTCTTTTTCTTCTTTCTCTCTCTATATCATCTCTCTATATTCTCTCTCTCTGAATTTGCAACAATGGAAAGGCTGAGCAATGGAAAAAGGGGGGTAAGAGGAGATGATGGCTTCAGGAGGAGAAGGGAGTTCATCACCCGAGCTCTCTTCTTCTTCAAACATCTTCTCTTCTCTTTCTACATTAACCTCTTTATCTCTCTATCTTCCCTCAATACCTCTCAATGCTAACTCTCTCTACAGCAACAAAGATGGAATGAAAAATAAAATGGGATGGAGTACCCATGTGGCTTTGGGAGGAGGAGGAGAAACCCGAGCTCCCTTGGAATTGATATAGAGAGAAATGTCTTCACCTTGTACCAATATGTCGGCTACTCCCTCCCATGCTCAAATCTTATTGGTCGCATGGAATGCTAGCTTGATTTTGATTGGTTGAGGCTTAAATGCCTCTCCAATTAAATCACATATACCCAAAATATACCCAAAAACTCTCACTTTTGTACCAAATTTGCACAATAACTATACCCATAATTTAAATGGGTACTCTCATAAATTATTGGGGTACGTAAAAATAATAATTACAGGGTTTGTCCATTTATTCGGATAACCCATAATAAACATTTCAGATATAATTAAATTCCGAATAAGCTCAAATAAAATTTCTGACACTTAAAAAAATTATTCTTTCGAACACGCGTCTTAGCGAAATTATTCAAAATCTAAAAAGTCGTAAAAATATTTTGGCATGAATAGTGCCGACGTGAATATTGCTCCTCGAGAAACGTGCCCCGTAAATAGTGATTTAGCGATTTTTCACGAAATTAATTATTCTCTCCTCATGCGACCACTACACTTAAAATCAATGTATACACATCATCTAGGTTATAAAATAACCTTAAAACACATTTCATAAAAATAATATTTAATCCCCTTAATAATATTAATAAACCTAAATAACAAGGGTATTCATGATTTGCGATCGCTACTTTTATCAATTAACTTCGTATAATTATGTACATAAATGTACATGCATCCCCCTATATTTGGTTACACATTTACACCAAATAAATTATCCAATAATAATTTCTATCAAACTATTTATTTAATCTAATAAATAACTTTCGTGTGCGTACCTAGTGCCCACGCCAATAATACTCAAGTGTACCGTACCACTCGATTAACACTTTAGCGATATTTCTCAAAGCCACCATATTCGCTTATACAAACTTCCATACTTATGAATCATCGCTTACTCATAATATTGGTCATGATATAACCTTTAAACGTTTAACTCATAATATTATTAATAAAATCCACTTTATTTAATAATATTAATCAACTCGAGTTAGCAAGCTACCAATTATACATCTTAATAAGAATTTTGTTTATTAAATTCTTATTATAATGCTTTCGAAAATCCGGGTCGTCACATCCTTCTCCTCTTATAAGGATTCTGTCCTCGGAATCACGAACATCGCACCCCCTTATCCGGTTTACATCTAACTATTTCTAAAATCTTATCGGCTTAACTCATCCCATCAAACTGCTTCGATATAGGTTTTCACCTATCTCATTCATTTCCTTGTCTAATTCTCATACATCAAATCTCTTGACTTTAATCTAGACTCGATTATATATTAAGTATTTTTTTCCTTTCTCTAATACATCACATCCTTTTCTACGGATCGCCGTAAGCCATAATCATCATAGTAAATCCATAGTATCATGTACTAATCTCATTCATTCATTTTAAAGTAATCATTATTGATGCAGAAATTTTTTTCACATCACATAACACATATTGATACACATATTTTAATTAATATGTATCTCGAAGTACACCGTACTCTACATCTCATAGCTTCCTGCTATTTGCATACCTATCCCTCTAGTGCTTCAAAAGTTTTGTGCCTCTTGGTTTTAATATTTCTTTTTTGCACCCTTTGACTCCATGCCAACATATTTCCTATCAATTATTTAAGTAGGGAATCCTTACTTCTCACAACTCTACATTTTCAAACAACTATATGTGTTTGAGTTTGACACCAATTTGTGTATGTTCGATACCAATTTGTATCATGCGCATGAATTATCGGAATTAAATGAAGGAATCATTAAGCGGCCAGCATGGCACTTACCTCTTACTAGGCCTGTTTATAGTCACAAAGACAGTAAACTACCTTTATCCAAGGCCTGGTTACAGTCACAAAGACATTAAACTACCTTTTTCCATAGCCTATTTACAGCCACAAAGACAGTAAACTACCTTTTTCTTTCAAAAAGAATACAACACTTCACCAAAGTTCCTCGCACTGTAAACCCAAAACGTAACAGTGGTTCACCAAAGTTCTCCACACTAAAATGAGTATTATAGGAGATCAGCTTATCATACCATTTTGTTGTGCCCGATATATCAATCTAGGCTCATCGGAAACATATCGTCCGATTTTAGTTTTCCCCCTTTATCAGGGTTGTTCGCCTCAGACTCAACACAAGGTTCCGCACCAGAACAATTTGGTTTGGAAAACATTCTCAAAGGACGCTTGAATCTCAAAATCATGTTTCAACATTCGTCTAGCCGAATCAAATAGCTTAAACATACATCAACAATTCAAACATCAATCGAAATACTTTTGCCAACTCAATTGGCATACTTTTTCTTACTTTAAAGAAAACAAAAATCATTTAATGACGTCATGATACCGCACTGTTTCTACAATCCGTTGAGGATTTCGTCATTTTATGACTTTGTCATACTACATCATACCATAGTGGGCTGACGATACTATGATCACATCCAACACTAGGTTACTCTGCATTGATGACTCCATCATCAGTCATTCTATACCAGGTTCCATGATGCATTGATGATTACTTAAAAATATATTTTGATATTTTAAATCATTTTTTTCTAGCTGGAGCAATTAGCATAGACATATGAATCATTTGAACTTTTTTTATTAAAAAAACTTATTGGTTCAAAAATTGACCCAACATATTTTTCGAAAACACAAAAGTGCAAATATCAGCACGATGTCAATAAATTTTGAAATCTAGCATAACCAGAAGATTTGGGAATATCCATTTCTCCTTATCAACTTCGATTTCTCCACCACTTGCTATTTAAAACTCTTATCTACTTCTACTACCATCCATGCTCATCACATCTGAAGATTCTCTGTTCTCAATCTAGAACAATTCTATACCTTAGTATAGTTCATCAAACTTACCACACATTATGAGTTTAGGAACTTGCCACAATAATATGAGTTTATGAATTTGTCTTATTAATATGTAGTCCAAGAACAAATCAAGGACTGTCCATACGCTTAGGGGCTCAAAATATACCATACGATTATGAGTCACAAACTTACCATAAGCATGAGTTTCAAGAACTCGCACCTAATCTTATTCTTCTCTATTATCAAATATAGATATAGGAAAAGAATCACCTTCTCATCATACATACATCGATATGCGATACCAATGTTTCAATGATTATCAATGTGAGAAACTGAGTAGTCGCGAAACCAAGCACAAAACCCTTGCCCATATAAAGATTTGTACAACTCAGCTATCACACGAGTCCTCAATTAAAATTCCACATAATTATAGTATTTTCTTTGCTCAATACGAATTTTCTTTAAATCCATATTTTCATCATCTCTAACTCTTCTTGAGTTTACCTCGTACTATTTCATAGTAACTTATCCTTTTATAGCATCAGGCTATAACTGTTTAATAGATCATCTGTCATTCCATACTCTATCAGATCACGTCGTGATGTCATTTCATAATCGCCTTACATCATGATCTTTCTTACTCTGCGATCGTTTCATCCTACGATTTTCTTTACATAGTTGCATAATGTGCACACTTTAATCATGCTCGCACATAATTCACATAACAATAAAAGATTTAGAAATCAACTTATGTACATCAATGCATTTAAACAAATCAATAAGTTACTGAAAGAACTTGCCTTAAGCGTTTCTTGCCAAAATATGATGGCTCGCCCTTCAAATATCTTACACAATTTATTTAACAATAAAATACCAATTAGCTACTAAAAAGGCTTCACATAATTGTTTACACTATAATAATTTTTATTCTATATTATTCACGCATTATAAATTAATAAATGCGATTAACCCTAAAACATCCCTTGACGTCGCATAGTTTGTTGACGACACGACCCTCATCATCATCCATCCTTATTGGTCTATAAAAACCGTACTCCATATCGTATAATATTCATTTCATCCGAATCGAAATGTTATTTAAGTGTATTAGTACTTTACACGACGTTTATACGTCCACACGCCTAATTTGCCTCTTTTGCATATGCTTGGCATGCTCATACATTTATTTAATTAATCATTGATTAATGATAAGTATCATTTTTATTCATAAAGTTCATGTTTTAAAACCTAGGACATCATCTTTTAGCCTTGGAAACATTACACGATACACAAGCGCATGACCGACGCCTTTTGTTTGCACAATAACCCTAAAAATGGCCAATTTAAAAATTGGTCCAGGTAGTAAATTTTAATTCTAATTAATGAAAATTATAGTTCTACTCTTCCTCTTTCCAAATCATCTTGAATCGCCTTAATCCGAGTTCGTATGAGGAAGTTCTGGCCATTTTCCCAACGGACGTCGAAGCTGAGTCGAGCAGCACGGCACCAGACATCGCGATTCGACCTCCTCCCGCTTCGATCACCATAACTCCTTCTATACTCATGCCAATTAGTCCGTTTCAGACTCTATAGATTCCCAAGACATAGGGCTACAACATATCTAAAGTCCACAATTTTTTTGCAATTATAATTACCCAAAACTTTGCCCCGAATCTCCCCTTCCCAAACTGATTTTCGCGATTTGACAGTGTCGACCCTTCTTCTCCCAAACGTCATAACTCCCTCATCCGGGGTCGAAATGCGGTCATTCCAAATCCTATGGCTTCCCAACTCAGTGAACTACAACTACACAAATATTCAGAATTTTTCATCCAACACAACAATACCAGAATTGGTTTAACGGACACTATTCGTGCAGTTTTCATGTTCTTGACACTTTTCACTAAAATCATTACTATGAATTCGTTTTAGCTTCTTTTTACTTGATTCCAATTGGGTTATCTTCTCAAACCATGCAAATACAACACCACGACAACAAACAAATTTAACCAACAAGAAAATTAGCTACAGATTATCCAAAACAGTCCAAGGCTTGTCCAAAATGTTCATTGTTCTTCATGTTTTTCATCCTCCTTAAGCATATGTACGGATTCCTTCCATTTTTATTCCTCTTTGATATTATTAGTGGCTTACATAACCTTTTAATAACAACATTATAAACCATCTATAACCAACTGTAACAACAAAAATCGCAACAAAGATTGTTAGCAAGCTAAATAGCTCTAAAAACCAAAAAGCTTGGAAAACCTAACCAACATCAATGGAAAATGGATTTAGGTTGATGATTTACCTCTTCTAAGTCCTTCTAGATGCTCAGAAGATTAACTAAGGTGATTGACAAGTCCTTTTCATCCATTGCTTGGTTCACCCGAGCACTCCCTCTTTTTCTTCTTCCTCCACGCGCTTCTTTTTCTTCTTTCTCTCTCTACATGTCCTTTCTCTCTCTATATCATCTCTCTATATTCTCTCTCTCTGAACTTGCAGCAATGGAAAGTCTGAACAATGGAAAAAGGGGGGTAAGAGGAGATGATGGCTTCGGGAGGAGAAGGGAGTTCATCACCCGAGCTCTCTTCTTCTTCAAACATCTTCTCTTCTCTTTCTACATTAACCTCTTTCTCTCTCTATCTTCCCTCAATACCTCTCAATACTAACTCTCTCTGTAGCAACAAAGATGGAATGAAAAATAAAGTGGGATGGAGTACCCATGTGGCTTCGGGAGGAGGAGGGAGAAACCCGAGCTCCCTTGGAATTGATATAGAGAGAAATGTCTTCACCTTGTACCAATATGTCGGCTACTACCTCCCATGCTCAAATCTTATTGGTCGCATGGAATGCTAGCTTGATTTTGATTGGTTGAGGCTTAAATGCCTCTCTAATTATAACACAAATACCTAAAATATACCCAAAAACTCCCACTTTTGCACCAAATTTGCATAATAACTATACCCATAATTTAAATGGGTACTCCCATAAATTATTGGGGTAGGTAACAATAATAATTACAGGGTTTGTCCATTTATTCGGATAACCCATAATAAAAATTTCAGATATAATTAAATTCCGAATAAGCTCAAATAAAATTTCCGACACTTAGAAAAATTATATTTTCGCACACGCATCTTAGCGAAATTATTCAAAATCTAAAAGGACGTAAAAATATTTTGGCATGAATAGTGCCGGCGTGAATAGTGCTCCTCGAGAAACATGCCCCATAAATAGTGATTTAGCGATTTTTCGCGAAATCAATTATTCGCTCCTCATGCGACCACTACACTTAAAAATCAGTGTATACACATCATCTAGGTTATAAAATAACCTTTAAAACACATTTCATAAAAATAATATTTTATCCCCTTAATAATATTAATAAACCTAAATAACAAGGGTATTCACAATTTGCTATCGCTACTCTTATCAATTAACTTCGCATAATTATGTACATAAATGTACATGCATCCCCCCTATATTTGGTTACACATTTACACCAAATAAATTATCTAATAATAATTTCTATCAAACTATTTATTTAATCTAATAAATAACTTTCGTGGGCGTACCTAGTGCCCACGCCAATAATACTCAAGTGTACCGTACCACTCGATTAACACTTTAGCAATATTTCTCAAAGCCACCATATTCACTTATACAAACTTCCATACTTATGAATCATCGCTTACTCATAATCTTGGTCATGATATAACCTTTAAACGCTTAACTCATAATATTATTAATAAAAATCCACTTTATTTAATAATATTAATAGGCACGAGTTAGCAAGCTACCAATTATACCTCTTAATAAGAATTTTGTTTATTAAATTCTTATTATAATACTTTTGAAAATCCGGGTTGTCACAATTATTATATTATTGTACTTCCATGAGTTGTGAAGATAACCTAGTTGGAATGAAGCAAAAAGATGCTAAAACGAAGTCACAGTTATGATTTGAGTAAAATGCATCATGACTTCGAAAAAACAGAGTATGCAGTTTATGTTTTGGCTTAAGATTTGGTCATGTTAGCATCTATGGGTCGTCTTACATTTTTGATATGTTGTAGCCCCGTGTCTTACGAATCCATAGAGTCCGTAACGGACCAAATTGATCGAGTATAGAGGGAGATATAGGAGCTGGAGCGGACGGAGGTCTTAACCTCGCGATTCTGCAACTAAAGAATCTGGGCTACTGCATGGCGCTATTTTGCGCCTGGTCCGGGTCGGGCCGGGTCGGACCTAGTGAATTTTTCCTGCGAGTCCAAAACTTATATTTTTGTACAAAATGATTAGAGACGCTTATTAATTGTACCCTATTAATCGTTAAAGACTTAGTTAATTTATAAAGCGAAAATCATTAACCGAATTACAATTCCCATTTGGTTTCAAGTTGGGCAGCCGCTCGCTCACAGGGGAGCGAGACCCCCGACTGGGTAGTCGTAGTGGCAATTAATGTATTTTGATGATGTGATGACTGTATTCAACCTAGTCCTTACGTGACTAATATTTATGACGATTTTAATGAACTGTAGGGTTTTATTTTTGAAGGACGATTAACGTCAAGATTTTAACGCATGCGCAAGGCAAGTTCCTTACTCAACCCTTATTTAATTGTGCGAGTTTTTCTTAACTCACTCATCTATTGAGCAAGTCTCCTATCTTATTCAAGTTATTATTGTGCAAGCTAACTTACCCTACTCAAAATTATATTCGAGCAGAAATTATTTATTGAGCAAGCTTATTGAGTTTCTTGACTCCGTTCAAGTTACTTATCAATTTAGCAATTAGTGTGCTAGTATTCATACTTTTATTCAAGTATTGCAATGAAAGCCCATTTCATGCAATGTTATATATTGTGTAATTCCAAAGATTATGAATTGTTATTTATTCAAGATATTATTGATGCTATTATGCATATCTTTGCCTTAATTAAAACTGAAATAAATTCCTAAGGTCTCAACAATTTCTTTCATAAGTATTCAACTATACAATTTCTCTAAAGACACAATTAACTAAACAATGGGATGTACGTGCCTTAAAATACGAGGGATCACAACTACTATAAAACCAACTTCTAAGTCAAAAATTCAAACTAATGCATGACTGAAAATGTAACGACCGGGAATTCTGGAGTTACCTTGTAATTCGAATTTTTGAATATTAATGGATATATTATATTTTATTAATATTATTTTTTTGTGTTGCATGTTTAAAGGTTGTGGGACAACCTGAATTATGTGAATGCATGAAATTTCACGTGTTATAGTTTTGTTTAAGTGAATAATTGATTTCGCGTAACGTCGCTTAATCACTATTCATGGGGCACATTTCCCGAGGCACTTTTTACGTTATAATATTTTGTGTCTTTTTCGATTTTAATAAATTTCATAAATGCGTGTATGCGTACGAATAATATTTCCAAGTGTCAAAAATTTTATTTGAGTTGATACGTGATTTTATCCGTATCCGAAATATATTATATGGGTGTTACGAATATTTGGACAAATCCCATAATAATTATTTTTATGCGTCCCAATAATTTATGGGAGTACCCATTTTAATTATGGATAGAATTATTGAGCAAATTGGGTACAAAAGTGGGAGTTTTTGGATATATTTTTGGTGTATTTGGGTATTTATTTTGGCTTGTTACTCCAAGAAGGAACCAACCCCCAATTTAGACCAATCAAATGCAAGGAGGGAGAGCTTAGCCGGCAAGCCTCATAGAGCAACCAACCCACTCCATTCATTTTTCCAAAATTACTCCTCCACTCTCTCATTCCATTCAAGCCATTCCATTTCTCTCTTACCATTCCATCAGTAGATAGAGATAGAGAGAGAGGGAAAATCTGCAGCAAGAAGGAAGAAGGAAGAAGGAAGAAGGAGGAAGTCGCCGAAAAAAGGGAAGAGAGTCCCTGGAAAAGAAAGGAGGAAGAAGAAGAAAGCACGGGTGGAAGAAAGAGAGAATCCAAGCAAGAAGAACTCAAGCCAACCAAGCCTAGCAATCTTCTTAACCTCTAGAAAGGATTTACTGAGGTAAAACACCAACCAAAATCCGTTCCATTCGATTTCTTGTTAAGTTTTTTAAGGTTTTCTTAGTTTTGAGCTCTTCAGCTTGTGGGTCGGATTTATGGCGATTCTTGGTATTTTTGTTTGTTATGATTGTTTGTAAATGTTGTTAAAAGGTTATGTAAGCCATTAATAACATCAAAGTGGAACAAAAATGGAACAAATCCGTACCTTTGCTTAATGGAGCAAAAACAATGGACTTTGGATATGAACTTGGACGTTCGGACCATTTTAGAGGACTGTAAAGCTATGAGTTTGCTAATTTTGGTTGTTGTTATGTTATTGTAGTTCCATGAGTTATGAAACTAACCCAGTTGGAATGGAGCAAAAAGGAGTTAAAACGAATTCGTAGTAATGATTTTTGTAAAACTTGTCAATAACTCAAAGAACAGAGTATGAACTTTACACTTTGGCTTAAGATTTGGCCATGTTAATATTTATGGGTAATTCTAAATTTTTAATATGTTGTAGCCCCATAATTTAGGAGTCCATAGAGTCCGGAATTGACCAATTTGCTTGTGTATTAAAGGAGTTATGGAGGTTGGAGTGGTCGGAGATCGGAGTCACGAACTGGGATCAAACCCAGAATCCGGCTACTGGAGAGTGACGTCGCAGCGTCACTCATAAGCCCTGCAGCTCACGCAGCAGTGAGGGGTAAGATGGGAAAAGATCGAGACTCACGCCGCAGCGTGAGATTCAAGCTCTAAGGCTCACGCCGCATCGTGAAGCCCTGTCATGGGAAAAACACGGGACTCACGCCGCAGCGTGAAGTCCAGTTCTAAGGCTTGGCGCTGCAGCGCCAGTGCCGTGTCCAGCCTAGGTCGGGTCGGTCAGACCGGATCAGGTCGGGTCGAACCTAATGAATTCTTTTCAGCGGGTCCAACACTTCTATTTTTATCCTAAATGATTAAACAAGTTAGTTATTTATACCTTGTTAAACCTTAACCTTAATTGCTTAATTGTATATTAATGTCAACCAAATTGGTATTGTCTTAAGGCATAAATTGAGTAACCTGGTTGTAATTTACGTTTGGCTTCCAGGGAGCGCCCCCTTAGACCCCCGACTGGGTAGTCGTAGTGGAAATCAATGTGTTTTAATGATGCAACGTCTGTTTTGAACCTAGTCTTTATGTGACTAATTGTTATATGAATATGTATTTACATGTGTATGATATTAAGGAGCGTGTGTTGTAATATTGTAGCAGCACTTCAGGCAAGTTTCCTTACCCGAGCTCAATTTAATATTGGGCAGGTTTTCTTAACCGTACAATGTTTGCTTATTGTGCGAGTTATTTATTGATTGAGCAATCATTCTATATTATTGCAAGTTTCTTAACTTAACTCAATTTATATTTGATCAAGTTTCTAAACCTTATGCACTATTTTTATTTCGTGCAAACAGGTATATGTTAGGCAAGTTTCCTAACGCTTGTCTAACCCTTGTGTTGGGCAAGTTCCCTAACTTCATTCTTTCTATATATTGAATGCAAGTTCTTTTAACTTTATTCAAGCTATTTATTGAGAAAGTTCTACCTTACTTATGTTATAATTAGACAAGTATTCTATCTTATTGCAAGTTTCATGACTCGAATTAAGTTATTACGTTCAAATTATATTAGTGGATTAATTATTGTAAATTACTCCACATCAAAGGTAATTATTGATATTTGCACCTTGTGCATTTGAATTCATGATCTGTTATTGGACTGTGAAACGTTTAAGTTCATCATGCATGAATTGTTTAAGGAAATAGTCTACGCTATTTGTTTCGACTAGACACATACAGGTTATTATTTTAAAAGCTATCCAAATCGGTTGTCAGAGTTAAATGTTATGCATATACATAGGGTACTAGAGGCTGATCCCCTCAAGTACTACTGACGGGCCAAGCGTTTAAAAGGGTTAGTTGAATAACTGATCCTTTGGCTAAAACGTTCATGGTCTATTGGACCACACAATAGTAAATAGTCAATATTCATTTTTTCATTTGAACTTTGATTATATTATCAGCTATTTCTTCAATGTTCTTAAATTGTTGAACTATGCGATTATTATTCTCATTCATTCATGATATATCCTCTTTATTCATTTTAAACTTGCTGAGCAAAGTAGTTGCTCACCCTTGCTATATCATGAACCTATTGCAGTTAAGCCGGAGAGTTCCAAAGCGGACAAAACTAAAGGAAAGCTTAAGGAATAGTTATATGTACTATCCCGTTATGTAATCGTGGAATCATTTTGTATTATTATTGTATTCCGTGATATATTTATTTAAAGTTATAGACCTTGGGACTGTAGTAAACCTTTTGTAATGAACAACATATGTTTATTTATTCTGCATTAGTTGATTTATATTGTTTAGAGGTGTATGGATGTACTTTATCGTGAGCACCAGATTCGAGGTATTGGTACCTGAATTTGGGGGTGTCACAGAAAATTTTACCGAGTTTAACCAAATTTCATCATTTCTTATCATTGGCCATCACAAATTCAAATTGATTTTTCTCAAAAAAAATTCAAAATTTTCCTAATTTTAAACTAACATGCCATAACTAAAATACCTTAAAAACTAACATGCATTAACTAACCAAGTATCATAATATTAACTATAAATATCCAAGTACCAAATAAAAACATCCTAAATTATAACCAATAAATAATATCCCCAAACTTAAAGATTACATTGTCCTCAATGTTAAACTAAATAGGAAGAATTAAAACAAAAGGACTTCCCTAAGGATCTCAGACATCATCCTCTCCACCGTCATCTATGTCTGCGTCATCGTCCTCATCCTCCTCCTCTTCCATATCAAGTGTGTATTCTGGAAATACTAAAGGTGTGGGAAAATGGACTGGATCTAGGCCTGTGTTAAATCTTGAAGCATTGAACATGTTAGCAAGTATAGAGTTGACCTCGGTTGAATAGTCCAAGAACATGTCCACCCAATTGGCAATTTGATCCACATGCCAAGACTGCCGCTGAGATATTCGCAGCATATCCTGTTGCCTTCGATGATTGATAGCAGTCTTCATCCGAAGTTCTCGCATCTCAGCTAATATTAAGTCCATCGGCGACTGGGAAGCTGAAGAAGTAACAGCAGGTTGTGGAGGCTAAGATGATCCTGCAGCATCTTGAGTATCAACACCAACTAGAAAACCGGCACTCCTCAAATGAGGGATGCCACCTTGGCATTCCTTAAGGTCCTGCTATCAATAAAAGCTTTCGGCTGCTCAAATATCTCATCTTTAACCTAGACTACACCGATAGTGTTAGACAACCTACAAATCAGTGATGGGTGTGGTAATCCACCTGTAGAACTCCCTTGAAGTGTGTAGCGAATAGTATCGTGAATGACCTTACCAATGTCAGTACTCTTGCCCGTGACTAAGGCATAAAGAAGCACTACTCCGGCCTTGATCACCTCAGAGACATGTGAAGAAGGCATCAACTTAGCGCATATGAAATAGTACCATGCCTTCCCGATGTGGCTGAGCTCACTGTGGGAGAAGTGTACAACCTCGTCTCCCTTTAGTGTCCATTGTGCCCCTGGTCGACACAAGCCCCTGATCACTTATCCCATACAAACTCCTCATGCCTATACTCGGTGAATCCATCATTCTTAATTGGGACTGTCTAATAATAAGCATTGATGGCAGAGCTGTTGAAGGCCACCGACTTCCCACGGACTTGAACCATGTTGTTCCTAGCCTCCATGGCATTAGCATAAAATTCTTTAACCACCGCTACCACGACGGCCTCTAGTTTTGCCGTGAAAGTCTCCCAACTATGCTCCTCGATTGTAGTAATAATACCCCAATCACTGTATTCTTGTGGCATAATGCCACGTTCCAGAACTAATATGTTGTTAACTAATAAAGAGTGAAACCGTTCTGAAGCGGCTTCGCTAACAAAATGAGTCCTGTCATACTGCCTCAGAGCCCTGGAACCTGAGCCATCTTCATGCTGACGTTTGGGGCCATTACAATCACAAAGAAGATTTCATCCCAAAATCAAAAGAAGAGACGTTGAATTACCTAAGTGCTTTGAAGATGAAAAGATAACAAATACTTGTGTTTCTCCTTTGTTCACCCTTGATTTTCAATTGCCCGTCCACTCCAATTTAGGATTTAAGCACGTGTGGATTGATGTGGTGGTGATATGCTCGAACTTTGACTCTTGTATTTGTTCTTGAGAGAAAGTTTGAAGTAATTGGATTTTGAGAGTGCTTAAAGTTTAAAGTTGGTTAGGAGAGTGTTTCCCCCTTACTGATTACCTGATTTAAAACCTAAAAATACGAAGCAGCGCAGCTGCGCTGGCTTCAAGTACTACTGCGCTGAACATTGTGTTTGCAGCGTGCCTTGCCCTTATGCCTTGTTTGCCTTGCCTTGTGCCTTGGCTTGCCTGGCTTGGCCTTTGTGCCTTACTTGGTTGCCTTAGCACCTCAATTGCTCATTGTTACTGAAATTTCAAAAAAATTTAGGTTGCCACCTAGTAGCGCTTGTTTTTAAAGTCATCAGCCTAAGTTCTTTAATTCTTTATTCGGGCTCGGTTGCGGTGTTGGGGACTTCTTGACTAACACCACCCCAACCATGCTTCGTAACTCGCCCGTTTCCTTCCACGATTTCCTTTCCTTCATTCCACTCATCATCATTCGATACTGTTGAACCATAGCTTTGCCTTTTCTCCTCATAACCCATATCTTTGACTTCCTTCACCGGGTAATTGCACTACATTCCTCCGTTAAAGCAAATGTCTCATAACCGCTTATCCTTCACTTCTTTGATAAAATTTCATTTATGAATTTAACGTAGTGAAAGTAGTATGCATATAAGCCAATCATATTTGATATGATGTAGCATATATTTTATAATCTTATTTAGTTATTAAAGGCATTTTACTTTATCTACATTGTGCTGTTATATTAAATGTGATAAACCCATAGTTTTGAGCAATGCTTTTAGAATTATGATGGTGATCATGCTAATGAGATCTAAATTCTAGATAGCTCATAAACTAAAATTGTTCTTAATCGTTGGATTACTAAAAAGGGGATTAGTGAATCCGGATAGATTAGTACATACGTTGCTTGCTCTTCGGAAGAGGATTGTTGATCTCATAATCATTTGTGTAGAGTCACTAAAGCAAGTATGTAGGTGATTATTAGAGAATAAGTTCACTGAACGTGACTCGCTAAGGAATACCTAACGGAGTGTTACTCGCCTGTTAATAGGAATTCCTCTAATGATAGTAGTACAAGTGATCCTTGGACTTGAGATCATCATAGTATCTTGTGTATGATGAGTTATACTTTGGTATGTCCCTTAAGACCTTTAGGGTATATCAAAGGGAATGCTTGGATATAATAAGTTGTACATGGAGATAGGTGAATGATCAACAAAGAATCTACCACGTCTAGTAAAAGATGTGAATGTCCTATGTGATTCAATAAATGACAACTCAGTAGTCCTTGGCCAAGGCAGAATGAAATTAGAAAGGAGTTTCTAATTTGCATTATTTAGAGTTGTGCATTTGGGAATCGAAATACATATAATTAAATAAAATAAGACTTGATACTAATTCCATGTCTAATATTTAATTGAGACATTGTATGGTAGAAGGATTGAATTGTACGGTAACTATTCACTGAAAGGTTCTTTTGTGATTAATGTTAAAATCTATATTATCTAGAAAGTCGTTGATCGGTAAGGGGGCTTACCTTTATTGTAGAATAAATGTTATTTATTTAAATGAATTCAATAATTTAATTTATTTATTTAAATAAGATTAGAATTGTTCTAATTGATTTATTCACAACCGGTTTAATATGGAGAACCTAAAGGGTCACACCGCAAAACGAAAATATTTATTTACGAAGTAAATGACATAATTGTAATAATAAGTTAAGTGTATTTAATTTAGTCTATGGAGATAGAATAAATGAAATAGCTTAATATTTATTATTTAATATTTTAGAAATATTAAATATAAATTAATAAGAGGAGTCTTATTATTATTATTACTGTTACTATTATTTAATTCCTAATAAGGATTGAGAATTAATTAATAGAAGTAATCTCTCATAAATTCCTAATTAGATTAGGAGTTTGTAATTAAAGGAGTTTAATTAGAATAGAAACCCCAATCCTAAATAGTTTAGGGAAGGGTTTTCCTACATCTATAAATAAGAGAAGTCTTATCATAGATAGGGTTACACACTCTTGCATTAGATTGTAGAGAGTACAAACAATTTCTATAGAGATAGAAACTAGGGTT
The DNA here is from genome assembly GCA_034770075.1 of Aralia elata. NCBI lineage: Eukaryota > Viridiplantae > Streptophyta > Magnoliopsida > Apiales > Araliaceae > Aralia > Aralia elata. The sequence goes on along the minus strand of JAVJAP010000363.1, from coordinate 557,809 downwards.
TTGTCAACACCCATCTTCTTGAACAACTATTATTCCTTGGTGGATCACCTCTAGAGCCCAAACACTTGGGTGGCTAACGTTGATCAAAGGAAAGAATCACACCGTTGAATTCAAGGAGAACGCGAAGGATATTTGGAGTTGAACTTGTACCTGAGGAAGCTTGTTTCTACGATGATATAATTCTAACTCTCTATCTCTTTCATTTATTCGATAATTGAACACAAGGAAAGATCATGGTGATAGTTTGCATTAAAAGTTTTAAATCTGTTTTGTCACGCTTCTGCTCTATTTATGTAATTTGATTGCATGTTTGCATATTATACAAACCTAACAGTGGTAATAGAGCCAATCCTTGTATTAATTATTGATTTAGGTGATTTCATGTATGAATTGATATGCGATACATTCGGATTTTTGGGTTGACATTTTTTTCTGATTTTGCGTCGTGGCGCAACCGCACCCTAACCTAGAAAATCATTTTTGGGGTGCAGCGTGGTCGCGCCGCTTCTAGTTTATTTTAGAGCGTGGTCGCGCCGGTATGCAGGTTTTGAAAAATTATTTTTCCTTCAATTAAAATAAATGGTTTATTTAATTGATAAAAGTTTAAAATAAAGATGCTTATTTTATCTGAAATATGATTTTAGATTGCTAAAATTAAATGAGTTTAATTTTGATTTGTTTTTTTTATTAAAATAAAAGAGTTTATTTTGTTTCAAAACTAAATATTAGCAAACTTTTGCCCATTAATTGATATCAATGCATATATGGAATAATTTTATTATTCATGAGATGAATGTTATTTATTGATGCATATGAAGATATTATTGATAATAAATAGGGATTGATTATGGACTATTGACCAATGTGTGATTAGATTTATTTTAGAGGATGCTTGAATGAATGGGTTTTTTTTTATAAATAAGGTTTGAGTACCTCGTCTTCTCTAATTTTTCTTAATGTAAATTTTATCTTCCTTCTATGTACTTCCCCTTGACTGCTGATCAAGGTTTCTATTATTATAAATATTTTATGTAATAGGATTAGTTTGAATTATTTTGAAGAATTGGAGACAAAGGAGCAAGGAGCGCTTGAAGACCCGTTTGTAATGAAGTCTGGGTTTAAATGTAATAGTTATATTTAGATTTAGTTCTTGCACTCTAGATTTGACCTTTTGGTTCACTTGGTGGCTCTAGTGAACCAAACTATAATAAAAGTCCATAATCAATCCGGGTAGAATATAGTATTCTATATATGCATGCTTACTATATATATATATATATTATATATTATCCAACATACTTCGCATGTCAAATAATATGACACGTATTTTATATATATGTATGTGTGTGTGTGTGCATGCACGCTAAACAAGATGAGACAAATAATAACAAACCCCTCAAAGAAATCATATTAAGTCCTAAGCGTTCAAAGATATTTGGAATATCGAACGTTGCCTTCTAGCATTTTAAAGCAATAGAGTATTAAATATTTAATATGAGTTTGTTGTGCACACACAAGGTGAGTATTAAATATTTAAGATGTTGTTTTATCACATTTGATGCTTATTAAGGAATTGAACATTACTACTTTGTTGTGCACACACAAGGGCGGTCTTTTTCTCTTCACATATATGGAAGTGTTAGGTTGGACTTAACTTAGATTATTTTAGTTCGGATGTGCACACACTTGACTATTATAATCTAAGAGGCAAAAAATACAAGGAGTTACATGGTGATGTAATTGGCAATAGTTGTCTACCTATTTATTTATATATAGTTTGTTGTGCACACACAAGGCTGTATACATTTGAAATGAGATCCTTATTCTCACTAGCAAATCTTTAATTAGATTTGTCAAAATATATATTGAGGGTAATATGGTTTGATGAAAATAGTGGGAGATACCAATTTAAATAAAGATCTAATTTATTTTGGTAATTAATAAAATGAATATATGCTAAAATGTTGTCTATTTCACATGCAGAATTTAAAAATGTCAAACTCACTATCACTGCGTAGCATACTTGATGGTAACAAACTGACCGGACCGAATTACACGAACTGGTTAAGGAATCTGAGAATGTTCTCACTGCTGAAAAGATTTCTTATGTCCTAAATTCGCCAGTCCCTGCAAATGTTGCAGAAACAGCCTCTGAGGAAGAGATTGCTACTTTCAGAAAGTGACAAGATGATGCAATCTTAGCTCAATGCGTCATGCTCGCATCTATGAGTAACGAGCTTCAGCGTCAACATGAAACTATGGATGCTCCTACTATATTGTTGCACCTCAAGGAGTTGTATGGTGAGCAAAGTAGGACTGTTAGATATCAGATATCTAAGGAGCTCTTCCGATCTCGTATGACTGAGGGCACTACCGTTGAGACTCATGTCCTTAAGATGATCAATCTGATTGAACAACATGGACAGCTAGGGTTCATGATGGATGGGGAGTTAAGTCAAGATTTGATCTTGCAGTCACTCCCGGACACCTTCTCACAATTTGTTGTGAATTTTCACATGAATAAGTTGGACGTCAGCTTGCCTGAGTTACTTAACATGTTAAAAACTGCTGAAGGTCACTTATCATCTAACAAGAACCAAGTCTTACTAGTGGATGATTCTTCCAAGAAAAGGAAGAGGCCCAAGGTATCTTCTGAAAAGAAGAAAAAGAAGAAGGCTAAGGGCAAGGTGAAAGGAAAGGATAAAAAGAAAGCTGATCCTGATTGCAAAGGAATCTACTACCATTGCAATAAGCTGGGACACTGGAAGAGGAACTGTAAGGAGTATCTTGCGGACCAAAAGAAGCTTGGAGAAGCTTCGACTTCCGATCTAGGTTTGTTCATGATTGAAATTAATTTTTCTGAAAGTCAAAATTTTACTTGGGTATTGGATACCGGTTGTGGTTCTCACATATGTAACAATATGCAGCGACTAAACAGAAGTAGAAAGCTGAACAAGGAAGAAGTCATCCTACGAGTGGGAAATAGAGCAAAGGTTGCTACATTAGCTGTAGGAACTTATTGTTTAGCACTGCCTATGGGCAAGTCCATTAGTTTAAATAATTATTATTATGTTCCAACACTCATTAAAAATATTATTTCAAATCCTGTATTGGATATGGATGGTTTTGATATTATAATAAAGAACAACAGTTGTTCTATTTATAATAAAAATGTTTTATATGGTGTTGGCAATTTACTGAATGGACTTTACATACTTGACTTGCATGAAAATATACTTCAAATTGAACAAACTAAGAAAAGAAAAAGAGATGATGTTAATTATAGCTTTTCGTGGCATTGTAGACTCGGTCATATCAATGAAACAAGATTAACCAAGTTGCATAAAGATAGGCTTTTAGAGCTATCTGATTACGAATCATATCCAACTTGTGAATCTTGTCTCATGGGTAAGATGACTAAATCTCCTTTTAGTGGAAAAGGAGAAAGAGTTACAGAGTTGTTAGCGTTGGTACACATAGACGTATGTAGACCTATGACAACGAATGCACGAGGAGGGTATTCTTATTTTATTACTTTCACTGATGATCATTCTAGATTTGGATATGTATATTTAATGAAATACAAATCTGAATCGTTTGAAAAGTTTAAAGAATTTTGAAGTGAAGTAGAGAAACAAACTGGTAAGAGTATTAAGATTCTTCAATCGGATCTAGGAGGGGAATACTTAAGCAATGAGTTTCTCAGTTGTCTCAAAAAAAATGGTATAATCTCACAATGGACTCCACCAGGAACAACACAGTTGATTGGTATATCTAAAAGGAGACATTGTACCTTGTTGGACATGGTGTAGCCTATGATGATTTTTACCGACATTCCAGTATTCATCCGGGGTTATGCCTTAGAAACGGTTGCATATCTACAAAATAAGGTAACCTCAAAATCCGGCCCCAAGACTCCATAAAAGTTGTGGATAGGGAGGATTCCTAGTGTGACACCCCCAAATCCGGGTTTCCTAACCTCGAATTCGGTGTTCACGATACTCAACAACAAACATACTTTCTAATTAATGCGGAATAATAAACATACAATGTCTATCGAAATAGTAATAAAATCATACAATCATGGTCCTAAGGTTCTTTAACCTTAACTTAAAACATACCCTTAATACAATAAGAGTTCACATAACCAAATAACATTTAAGATAAACTAGTACATAAGCCATATCAGACAACTACTCTTGCACCATCCCTTTTCCTTTGTCCCCTTTAGATGTTTCTGCCTTAGCTGAAATAAAGCAAGGGTAAGCAACTAGTTTGCTTAGCAAGTTTATACACAAGAGAGATATATCATGAATAGAAGGAAATTTCGCTTTCAATGTTCAACAACAGTATAAAATTGTGAAGAAATATGAATTAATAGTCGACAATTGAATATTCGAATAATTGAATGACAATTACTGAGTGGTTGAAAATAACCATAGACATTTGCCAAGGTTCTCAGCATTTAAACTGGACCTCTTAAAAAGTTTTGGTAATCAAGGGGATCAGCCTTTCATACCCCGTGATTTATGCATAAATACTTCATAAACCAGCATTGATATCATGTCTTAATCAAATTTATCCTTTTCTCAGCCAAGAGTTCTTACCATAACAATTTAATAAGAACCGCTTTTAAAATACCGTTGATTTAACAAATTTAGACATGATTGATCTAGCTGATACAAATAGCATAGATCTATCTTATAAACAGTTCATACTTGAAAGAACTTTAATCTAATTCACAGTTCAATAATAATAGAATATGAATTCAATTGCACAAGGTGTGAATCTCAATAATCAGTATAGACGTGAATAATCAACAATAATTATTCACTAACATGCTTCGAAAATAATAACTCAAGTTTGAGTTAGGGAACTTGCCTGTCTGCTCAACTACAAGTAATTTTAGCTTTAACTAATTGGCCTTGAAGAACCTAACATTGATAACGTCGATCTACCAATTAGTACTGCGTAGTTGTATATCGATACGCTTACTTATGCTATTTATTTAACAATTAAGCAAATCACATAGCACACATAAGTTAATAAACTATCGTAAATCCTATAAGACACTTAATATTATCAATCTTGATAATATTTAATTTACCTCTTGGTATTATTAGTCCACTAATAACACTTTTATTCGTTTACTAATGTTATTAACATCTTAATAATATTTTAATCATCCAATAATACTTTAATCTAATATTATTAATCTCTTAATAATATTTTAATTCTCATATTATTAATAATATTTTAATCTAATATTATTAACCATTTTAATAATATCTTAATCATTTATTAATGCTTAAAACAAATATTATTACCCATTCAATAATATTTCCATGAAGTTTTAATCTTAATATTTCTTTGTTTACTTAAAAAAATATCAAATTCTTATATTACAATTATCAAAGTAATATTTTAATAAGTTATTAGGCGAATGAACAATTTATTCTAATTGTTTTACCCTTTATTAAACAACTCCTTTACTACCCATAAAAGGTCATAATTATTATTTCTCATTAATTATTACCAAAATACCCCTCAATAGTCAGAATATATAATATTAGGAGTATCCAAGCTTAAAAATCACATTTTCCTTATTTATGACATCATTTAACCATTTATTTTCTTTTAACCATAACTATAACATTATTATGAAAAATAGCAAATAGGTTCTGAAAATTATTATCCTCTGGATCTGGATAGTATATGATCCGACAATGATCCACAAATTTTCCTGGAATTTTAGAAAGTGATTTACTATATTTAAAGTACTCAAAACCTCCGAATCTTGTTACATTTTTCATAAATCGGGTTTTACTTAGACAATTCTGATATTTTCAGGGTACACTCTCATAATCTATATAAACATACTGTAAAAATTTCATATTTTTCCTAGGTATACACAGTGAGTAATCTGGGTAAGAATATTTAGGAGTCCTTCACGGTAAAGCCATTACACAAAAACCACACATCGAAACGTGTTCGTTCTTTTTCCCACTTGTAGATAACTTCTTAAGGTACTTCTGAGATTGTTTCCAGATTTGTAAAAGATCCATAACTGGCCGAAACAACCTTTGGAAAAATAAGGACAACAAGTTTCTTGGTTTTAAGACTTTAAATGGACTGTTTCAGGGAAAACAGCCCCTATGGCTACAAAACTTGATGGATTTGTGTTCTACCACTTGGGTTTACTAGCTAACTCATGTACCTAGCACCCCCTTTCGATGGATAACAAATCCAAGTTGTAGATCTCAAGTTATGGGTGATCCAAGTGAAGAAAAGCTAGGGTTTTTACCCTTTAAGAACATAAGTTCCTTTTCTTCCTTTGAATATCCATTCTAACACTCAAGAGGATTAGATCTATACATGAAGCATGAAGATCTAATGATTCTTAAGTCGTAGAACAAAATCTCTCAAAAACTATGAAAATAAAACAAAGTAAGAAAGAAGGAAATGGTTTAGGGTTTCACCTTGATCTTGTAGTCACTCTCCTTGATCTACCAAAGTATGTGATGAACTTGGGATGCATGAACTATGCTAATCTCACTCTCTTTTCCTCTCTAAGCTCTTACTCTATGTTCTTGCTTGGGAGAAATGAAAGAAGGAGATGAAAAGAGGAAATGAACTTGAAATGAAATGAAAGGATAAAATACTTGCAAGTATAATGCTAAATTAGAATTCATGCTATTATCCCCCACATCTTTCTTGCCCCTTGGATATAAGAGTTCACCTTATCCCTTCCATTTAGCCTTAATCTTATCTTTAAGTGTGCTAATTAGATTTTTCACCAATGGGAGCTTGACAACCTTGTCCTCTGTGTAAGAGTTACTAATATCCCCCATATCTTTGTTAACCCTTGGATAAAAGGCTTACTAATTGGATAATAGTAAGAAACCTCTACCTTATGTCATCATGGAGCTAGTGAGTAGCCTTGTGTCACTAGGGTGGCTAGTTGACATCTTAGGAAGCTATGACACATTATAGGTAGCTACTTGACATTATAGGAAGCTATGATGTTAAGTCTACCATTCCAACTTCCCACACAAGCTAGCTACTTAATTAAAATAAAGTTTGAAATCAACTTACTCCTCCTTTCTCCTAAGTGCACGACAAAGAGGGATTTTGTCCCAAAATGTTGTCCCAAATAGCTTTAAATAAATAAACAATTATTACACATTTAATAAATCAAGTGGCTAGGTTTTGGACCACACATTAAATACCATTGGGCTTTCAATTTAAATGATTAGGCTAATAAAAATTCAAATCTATTTAATGCAATATTGGGTCATTTAATTTAACCCCATGATAGCTCATTTAATAAGCCACACAATTAATACCTAAATCCGTGATTAATATAAATGATTGGACTAGGTTCATTAATTAAGTAACTTAGTCAATTAGTAAATAAATTACTAACTTAAATATTAATTATTATTATCCATTTTGGACCATATCTCATTAACAACTACTTTCATTAATTAACCCACACACTTTATTTACTAACTGTATTCAATTTACTTGAATACTTAATTTAGTAAATACCTTGCCAACTTTATGGATATAAAGCCTTAGGGTTTGCTCACTAGTTTAAATATACTACTAGTGATTCCCTTAACACAAATTTATATCAGTAAATCACATAGTCACATAATCCACCAATACACCCAAAGGTTTACGTAAGAACACAAAGTTAACTCATTAAAATTAAAATTATATTTAATTAATAATGACGTTCAAAATTCACGGGCATTACACCTAGTCTTAAGTATGTTAAGATAAGGGGTTGTCCAACTTATGTGAAAATGTTTCAAAAGATAAGTTTGGGACAAAATCTTACAAGTGCAGAGACAGGAGGGGATGAGCTTGATTACGCACCTGGCTTCCTCTTAGTTACTTAAAGCGCTGATGAACGATCTTCCTTCTTTTAGGATGCAACTCGGATTCTTCAAAGGATTTCGCCACGGAGATTTGGTGATAGGCCTGCGTTGGCACATAAAATAAAGACTTTCCAACCCAACTGTTAACGCCAAGATTCGTCTGCACACTTCAGTCACTAAAAAATGCGCTAATCCTGCACAATAACGATACCACACTCAGAGTTCCGGGTGGTTTTGCCACCGGGGGATAGCTCAGGCGTGAGAATTAGTACAAGCTGTATCAAGGTTTTGATAACAATGGAGGTTTTTCAGTTTAGTGTTTAGTTTTGCATTACCCTTGAATAGAAGGAGGAAGCTCTGTATATATACCTCCTTATGCCATCATCACGCCTGGACCCACTTGACCGAATAAAGTATATGTCTCCATCAACCAAATCATAATAAATGCTTCCATCAGAATATAAGTCAACCCAGTTAGAAAGTAGTTTCCTTAACCGAATCACTTTATTCCAACTAAATCCCAAATGGGTTCGGATCCTCCACACCGGGTCGGGTATCCCGAACCCATAACCCAACATTGCCCCCTACTCTTTAATTATAAAAAGAATTATAATAAAAGAGTAAAAAGAATAAATATATCCTTAATCCCTGAACCAAACACTCCCTTAACCTTGTAACCGCCTCAAATTATTACCCCCATTACCACCATAACGTCACGTGCCAATAAAAGGGGCCCACCACACTTAATGAAGTGGCGCCGTCCGTGGGAACCGTGCCGGATTCAAAGGGCCACTCTCAAATAGAGTTAAATCATCCCCAAATGTAACCGTCACTTTCAATTCGAATTTTTTCAAACCTGTCAAATCTCCTCTGCAACTTTCACTGCAATCCCCATCTTACTCCAACTACTCGAATCCAGCACCTATCTTTTATTCATCAATGGTGACCAACGATGCCTCAAGCTCTTCCAACCCATCAAAAACTAGTGCCTCAGCCTCTACTGCTAACGAAATCATAGCTCCCATCATAGCGGTGACAACAGAAGCCACCACCGTCACAACCACTGCCATTCCAATAGTCGTCGTCTCCACCGCGCCAGTAGTCATTACTTCTGCCGCTGAAACCAGCTCCACCTCACTGGGACTCAGCACTTCATCCCAAGATCCCATCACTAGCTCTGATTTCCCTGACAACCCCTTTCCTATTACGTCGCCCCGCACCGAAGCCGAACTCCAGAACATGAAGATGTTAGAGGAATATTCCTCGGAAAAAGCTTTCTCCCACATAAATACCAGATCTTCCCTTCAGACTAAAGATCTCGCAGCTATCCGGGAACTGTACCAGATTCCTATATCCTACCAGATACGCACAACCAACCTCAACGAGAGGATGTACCAGCGCCCCAATGGCTGGACTGCCGTATTTGTTCAAGCCCTAAAATATGGGCTCAGATTCCCACTCAATTCCTTTATGCTTACTTTTCTGAGCGTGGTCGGGGTCGGACTCGCCCAGCTAGTCCCAAATTCCTTCATCCACCTGGTATGCTTCATCGCCTACTGCCATGATTGCCAGGTCGAACCGACCCTGGACTTCTTCTTCGCGCTATTCACGGTCATCCGATCTCGCGAAGCAGGGTTTCGGCAGATCAGCAAACTGCCCGCCAAAGGGGCTTAGAAGCTGTCCTTGATGAAGACCCCCACTAGCAACAAAGGTTGGCATCCTCAGTGGTTTTATATCAAAGGGCCCGATACCAGCCTGATATCAGATTGGATCGGCCTCACCAAAAACACCAACAACATTGAGGCATTCCCGGCTGATCGTATGGACGAGTTCAAGCAATTCATCAGCAAGATGCCCGACGAGGAGTGGGACTTCGAGCTCCTTGGCAACCATACTTGGTTGTATGACCACGGATGTAAGAACTAGATCCCGAACCTTAATTCTTAACTCTATTGCTTATCATTCCTTTTAACTCGAACTAACCCATAATATTTAACTTCTTACAGTAACTCTTATTAAGCCAACCGCCCCGACTGAAGTCGGCCGAACCGTCCCTCGGATCATCGAGCCGAACTTCATCAATCCCGAAGGAATCCTGGGAGACGCGCCTTTAAACCAAGTGCCGATAGCGGCTCGCCCAATTTCAGCCATCCCGATGACCCAAGTCCTCAAGAAGAACACTTTGGAGATGAGCAGGTCAGAAAAAATGGCTTTGATAAAGAAAAAACAACTCAAGAAGAAGGTGCCACCTAAGTCAGTAAAGACTCCCGTGGCAATTCCCGATCCGGCTACCCTGGGAATTATCGACGAGGAAGAAACTGACGACGAAGTCCTATAGCCTTTGATGAAGAGACCTCGTAAAGAGCCTTCGACCAGCTCAGCACTTCCAACTGCACCCACACAACAGACCAGAAACCATCCAGGTGGAGTCAGTTCATCCGATCCCCGGACTTCGGCTCCTTCTTCCAGCAACCAATCTAAACCCCGAACCCTATGGCCCCAAAACCGCTTTGACCCCTTTCCCTATGATCTTCTTGAACGCTTCATTATGCCAGCCGATAACGAGCGGTTCAGAAATCATAGCCTAGACCAATTCTTAGAAGATTTCATCAGACTTCAATTCCAGGTAACTCTATTTTCATCATCATTGTGGAAAGATACTTTACTTACTTGTTCCTCCTAACTAACACACCCCTTTTACAGTCTAGCTCCGTATTCGCCCGATCTCTCCCATCCCTTCTTAAATTAACAGAGAGGAACAGGGAAATCGAAGCAGCGAATGAAGCCTTAAAAGATGACGTGCAGACTCTGAAGGCTGAGCTAGAGAAGGAAAGGGAACTTCACACTGGCACCAAGGACGAACTTATCGAAGCCAGTCGGGAGAGTTATCAACTTCGGAATCGGGTCGAGATCCTTCAGGCGGAGATCGTGGAGCATGAGAAACAGATCGACCGACTCATGGAAGAGCGAGTCTTGTTGAAAGAAAACGATGCCGACCAGAAGGAGGCTATTACGGCCCTCGAAGAACAAATGGAGCAGACACACTCCAAAATGACCGACCTGATTCGCACCCTTAATGCATTGGAAGAAGAGCACGCCGAACTAAAGAACCAGGGGCCTTCCTTGACCGAAGAAGCCAAGCTCCAAATAATAGAGGAGTATAAGGCATCTCCTGAACTGGCCGATAAAGTCATCATGCAGTTCTCCGAAGGGTATCAAGGCCACAAAGAGAAGATCAGGGAGAAGATGATGGCTGTGGGGTTGGATACCTCTATCCTTGACTCTTTAGACGATGAAGAAGAACCCGAAGAACTGCCTCCTCCGACCCAATAGGACTATTTTCTATTTTACTTGCTTTTTCTTTTTCAAATGTAAATGGTACAACTTGTAACCCCAATGAACATTAATGAAATTATTAAATATCTTTCGTCTATGCAATCCGATATCATTTCATTTAAATAAACATAAATATTTACATAGTTGGTAAAAAGAAATGACTATGACTCACTGGTAATATCTCCTAAGTCTTCCAGCATGCCATGTATTCTTAATATCCGAACCATCCATAGTCCGAAGCCGGTAAGTTCCTGGCTTGGGTACTTCAATAACTTCATACGGTCCCTCCCAGTTTGGCATAAGCTTGCCTGAATTTTGAGGAGTTGATGCTGCAGCCTCTCGAAGCACCAGATCACCAACTTCAAACCTTCTTATTCTCACCCCTTCGTTGTAGTGCTTGGTTGTCGTCCTCTGTTAAGCCGCCAACTTTATTAAAGCTGACTCTCTGACCTCATCTAACAAATCCAGGTTGAGGCGAAGACCTTCGTCATTATACAACTCTTTAAATTGACTGACCCGAAGTGAAGGGGATCCGATCTCAACAGGAACAAGGGCATCGGTCCCATAAGCGAGACGAAAAGGCGAATCCCCTGTCGTCGTTCGGGTTGTTGTCCGATATGCCCATAACACACTAAGCAACTCTTCGGGCCATCTTCCTTTGGCTTCATCCAACCTCCCTTTAATTCCATTGAGAAGAGTTCTATTAGTGACTTCTACCTGGCCGTTTGACTGAGGATGGGCCACCGGAGTTTTCCTGTGCTGAACTCCCAGATCTGTGAGAAATTCTTCGAACTTTGCACCTACAAACTGCCTCCCATTATCCGATACTATCACCATGGGAATACCGAAGCGATATACAACAAATTCCTTGAGAAATTTAAAACATTCCTGCTCTGTAATCGCTTTGAGAGGTTTGGCTTCTACCCACTTCGTCATATAGTCGATTGCCACAATAACAAAACTAACCTGCCCCTTAGCCTTTGGCAATGGTCCCAGAATATCAATCCCCCACACAGCAAACGGAATAGGTGATAAGACTGAGTACAACTCTTCGGGAGGTTGGTGAGGGATTGTTCCATTCAGCTGGCACTTAGGACACTTCTTAACATATTCTTTAGATTCTTGGAAGATGGTTGGCCAATAGTAACCCTGCCTCAGGATCTTGTATGCTAATGCCTTAGCGCCCATATGGTCTCCACATATACCCTCGTGGACTTCCCGAAGTGCGTAATCCGCTTCGGAAGGGGTCAAACACTTCTGCAACGGTGAAGAAAACCCCCTTCGGTATAAGTCTCCATCGATTAAGATGAAGAACGAACTTCGATGTTTAACTTTCTTGGCTTCTAACCGATCCGAAGGGAGGACGCCATCCACCAGATAGGAAATATATGGCGTGAGCCAACAGTCCATCCCTTCTATTGGGAACACTTCTGACCTTCGAATACTTGAGTCGCCCAGAATTTCCAGGTAAACCGACCCACTAAAAGAAGTAGTTTCTGTTGTTGCCAATTTCGCCAAGGCATCGGCTATGGTGTTATTTTCCCGACCCACTCCTTGTACACTATACGATTCAAAATAATGCAGTCGGTCTTTAACTGCAGCCAAGTACTTCGTCATCCTATCCCCTCGGGCTTCGTACTCTCCCAATATCTGCTTAACCACTAACTGAGAATCGCTGAAGATGATTAAGTGCTTCACTTCCAAACTTCTTGCCAACCGCAATCCGGCCAAAATGGCTTCATACTCCGCCTCATTATTGGTCGCCTTAAATTCAAAGCGAATGGCCTGTTGGACCTTAAATCCCTCCGGGCTAATCAAAATGACCCCTGCTCCACTGACATCCGAAGTCGAAGAGCCGTCCACATACAATGTCCATGATGTACGACCTGTCTGATTAGCCGATACCGAACTCACAATCTGTGTATTATCATCTGCATCGGGTTCGGTAAACGAGCATTCCACAATGAAGTCGGCCAACGCCTGACCTTTAATGGCGGTTCGAGGATGGTATTCTATGATGAACTGAGTCAACTCCATTGCCCAAGCAGAGAGGCGTCCCGACAAATCTGGCTTGTTCATGACTTTCTTCAAAGGTTGATCAGTATACACTACCATCAATCTTCCTTGGAAATAGTGCCTCAGCTTCCTACTAGCTATCACGAGCGCATAAGCAAATTTTTCCAAGTTGGGGTATCTGGTTTCGGCATCTCGAAGTACGTGGCTGACGTAGTAGACGGGGCATTGCCTGCCCCCTACTTCCCGAACTAATACAGCTCCTACTGCCAATGAGCTCACCGCCAGATACAGGTACAAGGGTTCCGAAGGAAGGGGTTTTACCAAAAGCGGAGCTGAGGAGAGATACCTTTTTATTCCTTGGAACGCATCTTCACACTCTGAAGTCCACTGGAAGGTCTTTTCATTCTTTGGTCCTTTCAAAGTGTTAAAGAAGGGTAGACACCGCTCCGCCGATTTCGACATGAATCTCCGAAGCGCAGCAATTCTACCGGTCAATCGCTGAACGTCCTTAAAAGATTGGGGAGACTTCATGTCTAAAATGGCTTTAATCTTTTCCGGGTTAGCTTTGATCCCCCTCTTGCTGAGCAAATACCCCAGAAATTTACCCGAACCAAGGCCAAAGGTACACTTAGTCGGGTTCAGCCGCAGCTTATACTTTCTAACTGTCTCAAAGCAACTTTCCAAGTCATCCAGGTGGTTCCAAACTCCCATGCTTTTGACAATCATGTCATCCACATATACCTCCATGCTTCGACCTAATAACTTGGCGAACACATAGTTCATCATTCTCTGATATGTAGCCCCCGCATTCAGCAATCCGAACGTCATTTTCTTGTAAGCGTATATTGCTCGGTGCGTGATGAACGCCGTCTTCGGCATGTCCTTCTTATCTATGGAGATCTGGTGATATCCGGAGAAAGCATCCATGAAGCTGAGCATGTCGAAGCCTGAAGTCGCATCAATCAACTGGTCGATATGCGGAAGGGGGTAGAAATCTTTCGGGCAGGCCTTATTCAGATCGGTGTAGTCTATACAAACCCGCCATTTACCATTCTGTTTCCGCACCAATACCACATTTGCTAACCACTCCGGATAATCAATTTCGTAAATAAAATCCGCCTCTATCAATTTGGCGATCTCATCGTCGATGATCTTTTGCCTGTCCGGGGTGAAAATTCTCCTCTTCTGACGGATAGGCTTTTTAGAAGGGTCCACACACAGTTTATGAACTGCTACCGATTTATCGACTCCGGGCATGTCAGAAGGCCCCCATGCAAAGATATCTGCATATACCCGAAGTAACTCGATTAGATTAGTCCCAAATGGCTCTATCAGTCCCGAACCTATCTTGATCAGTTTATCACTCTTTCCAATTATCAGGGGTACTTCTTCTGTCTCTTCGGCGGGCAACGCTAATGGTTCGGAATTCCCCTCAGTGAATGGCTCCACCTCTATAGACATTGTTTGCTTCTGTTTGCTGACCCCAACTGCCGAGGATATCAATGAATTTCGATAACATCTGCGTGCCATGTCCAGATCACCCTTTACCTCGCCGACCCCCTCCGAGGTCAGAAACTTAATCTTAAAGTGACCTATTGAGGTAACCGCCTGAAGGGCTGCCAAAGTGGGTCTACCCAAAATGGCGTTGTAGGCCGAATCTATCTGGACCACAAAGAATCTGACTATGACTTCTACCTGCCTCGGTGCCGTGCCAAAGATAACCGGTAGCTCCACGGTTCCGGCCACGCGAACAGGATCGTTGTTGAAGCCATACAACGGAGATTCCTGACCCACTTCCATCTTCGCACCCCCCAGATCTAACCTATTGTAAGCATGAGTAAATAATATGTCGACCGAAGATCCATTATCGATCATTATTCGCTTCATATCCATAGATCCGACCTGGGCTGTGATGGCTAGAGCCCCTTCATGGGGATCAATTGGTTCCGAGGGGTAATCCTCCTCGGTAAATGATATCACCTTATTGGGAAATGGGCGATCTCTAACCGGAGGCCGTTCTGAAACTGACAAGACGGTGTCCATCAGGCCCCTCCTCTTCTTCCCAACTTTCTTCCCGAACGACCCTCCAGTGATGACATCAACACAATTTCTTGGAGGGTTCGGTGGAGGTGGGGCCTCAAGACGTCTTTCTCGGTTTGACCCTCTTCGGCCCTCCGAAGTAGAATCTTGCCGTCCTACTACATACTGCACTAGTTCACCACTTTGGATTTTCTTCTCTATCAAATCCTTCAGGTTATAGCAATCCTCCGTATCATGATCGGACGTCTGATGATATTCACAATAACGGCCAAGGTTGCCCCGATGGGATCGGGTTGCGGTCGGACAGGATTCAAATGAGGGTTAATTCCTAATCTCTTCAAGAATCATTGCCCGATCTTTAGTGAGAGGGGTATATACCTTATTCACATTCTTCTTCGGGAAAGGCGGCCTGCCACCTCCTGAATTAGCCCCTCCCTGGCCATTTCCCGACCCAGATCCACCATAGAAGTTGCCTTTCGGTTGGCCGCCGGGCCGAGGAGTGTAATTCCTATCTTTCGGTTTTGAATTATCCTCATTCCGGGGTTGAGGATTTAAGCTTTTGTAGGCTTCTTCTATGGTGATAAGTCCTTCAGCTCGACCATAGGTTTCAGCTAAATCTGTTGGTGGATTAAGAATGAGATCTTTCCACAAGTCTTTCGACTTCGTGGCATCCAGACCAGTCGTGAAGAACCCGACTGCTTGCTGCACATTTAAACTAGTCACGGTACCAGCCATATCGCGGAATCTCTTCACATACTCACCTAAGCTTTCACCCGATCTCTGTTTTACTTGCGTCAGAGCGGTGGTTAGCTTTCCTCTCTTCTTATTGCTCCCAAATCGCGCATGAAACTTATCACTTAGGTCTTGCCACGATCCAATAGAGTTCGGGGGGAGGGATGCCATCCATTCCCATGCTACAAGCTTCAGAGTAGTGACGAACATGTGGCACTTGGCAGCATCCGATTGATCATAATAATTCATCACTTGGTTATAGCCGTGAGTATGATCATAGGGATCGCCAGTACCATCATAAGAGTCTAGGGGAGGCATTTTCTTGGTCTTGTCTGCTTTGACCTGCTCGATCTCCCTAGTGAAAGGTGAATTTGTTACGTTCGGCGACTCCCTGGCCTGAACCACTGCGGCTAGTTTTTCTTCTAACTCAGCCAATCGTATAACAACGGGATCGGTTTCGCTTCTTCGGGGTGGCGACCGAGGCCTGCCACCTGAACCGAATCCCCTTCCTTCATTAATATTACCGTGTCGAGAACGGCTTACCCGCCTGTTTCGATCCGGAGTGCGGCTCCTGGGCCTGCTTCGGTCCTGTGAGCGGCTTCTGTGCCTTCTACGATCAGGGGAGCGGCTCTGACGCCGGCTCCTCAGGCGTGAAGGGCTTTGATGCCTGCTACGGATTAGGGAGCGACTATCTCGCCTGCTCTCATTCCCCGAGCGGTTATGTCGCCGGCTCCGAACCGGGGAGCGGCTCTGTCGCCTGCTCCGAACTGGGGAGCGGCTCTGACGCCTGCTCCGAACTGGGGAGCGGCTCTGACGCCTGCTCCGAACTGGGGAGCGGCTCTGACGCCTGCTCCGAACTGGGGAGCGGCTCTGACGCCTGCTCCGAACTGGGGAGCGGCTCTTACGCCTGCTCCGAACTGGTTCAGAACCATCCGAACGATTAGTCCTGGACTGGTTCCTGTCAGTGTTCCGTCGGCCAGGGGGTCGGCTTGATGAAACCTCCTCCTGTCCTTCCAGCCTGGCCAAATGCTCAGCTATTTCTCGCTGCTGTTGGCGTAAGGCCTCCATTACTTCCTGATCCTTTGCCCTTCGATGGGTCAGGATCCATTGCCGTTTATCTCCATGATCGGCATTACTGCCTGAATGAACAAGGGTTCGAGCTAGGTTGGCCGTCATATGAGCCGAAGGTTCTGGCGTCTGCTGGTTTGTGTGAAACAGACGAAGACGAACCGGGGCAGATTGGACTTGCAAAGGCGCCCTAGCCCGAGCCCTTGGCCCCAACCTCTCCCTAGCCGACGACCTGAGTCGGTCAAGGACCGACCTACGAGTTGGTGTATAGGAACCAGCTGATCCTTTCCCTCCGTTATGGGCTGTATTCACCATATCTGATTTCTCGTTTTAACAGTGAATGTGAACTAACACTCAAGCCCTCCTTCTAGCGCCAATGTTAACGCCAAGATTCGTCTGCACACTTCAGTCACTAAAAAATGCGCTAATCCTGCACAATAACGATACCACACTCAGAGTTCCGGGTGGTTTTGCCACCGGGGGATAGCTCAGGCGTGAGAATTAGTACAGGATGTATCAAGGTTTTGATAACAATGGAGGTTTTTCAGTTTAGTGTTTAGTTTTGCATTACCCTTGAATAGAAGGAGGAAGCTCTGTATATATACCTCCTTATGCCATCATCACGCCTGGACCCACTTGACCGAATAAAGTATATGTCTCCATCAACCAAATCATAATAAATGCTTCCATCAGAATATAAGTCAACCCAGTTAGAAAGTAGTTTCCTTAACCGAATCACTTTATTCCAACTAAATCCCAAATGGGTTCGGATCCTCCACACCGGGTCGGGTATCCCGAACCCATAACCTTCATTCGCTGCTTCGATTTCCCTGTTCCTCTCTGTTAATTTAAGAAGGGATGGGAGAGATCGGGCGAATACGGAGCTAGACTGTAAAAGGGGTGTGTTAGTTAGGAGGAACAAGTAAGTAAAGTATCTTTCCACAATGATGATGAAAATAGAGTTACCTGGAATTGAAGTCTGATGAAATCTTCTAAGAATTGGTCTAGGCTATGATTTCTGAACCGCTCGTTATCGGCTGGCATAATGAAGCGTTCAAGAAGATCATAGGGAAAGGGGTCAAAGCGGTTTTGGGGCCATAGGGTTCGGGGTTTAGATTGGTTGCTGGAAGAAGGAGCCGAAGTCCGGGGATCGGATGAACTGACTCCACCTGGATGGTTTCTGGTCTGTTGTGTGGGTGCAGTTGGAAGTGCTGAGCTGGTCGAAGGCTCTTTACGAGGTCTCTTCGTCAAAGGCTCTAGGACTTCCTCGTCAGTTTCTTCCTCGTCGATAATTCCCAGGGTAGCCAGATCGGGAATTGCCACGGGAGTCTTTACTGACTTAGGTGGCACCTTCTTCTTGAGTTATTTTTTCTTCATCAAAGCCATTTTTTCCGACCTGCTCATCTCCAAAGTGTTCTTCTTGAGGACTTGGGTCATCGGGATGGCTGAAATTGGGCGAGCCGCTATCGGCACTTGGTTTAAAGGCGCGTCTCCCAGGATTCCTTCGGGATTGATGAAGTTCGGCTCGATGATCCGAGGGACGGTTCGGCCGACTTCAGTCGGGGCGGTTGGCTTAATAAGAGTTACTGTAAGAAGTTAAATGTTATGGGTTAGTTCGAGTTAAAAGGAATGATAAGCAATAGAGTTAAGAATTAAGGTTCGGGATATAGTTCTTACATCCGTGGTCATACAACCAAGTATGGTTGCCAAGGAGCTCGAAGTCCCACTCCTCGTCGGACATCTTACTGATGAATTGCTTGAACTCGTCCATGCGATCAGCCGGGAATGCCTCAATGTTGTTGGTATTTTTGGTGAGGCCGATCCAATCTGATATCAGGCTGGTATCGGGCCCTTTGATATAAAACCACTGAGAATGCCAACCTTTGTTGCTAGTGGGGGTCTTCATCAAGGACAGCTTCTGAGCCCCTTTGGCGGGCAGTTTGCTGATCTGCCGAAACCCTGCCTCGCGAGATCGGATGACCGTGAATAGCGCGAAGAAGAAGTCCAGGGTCGGTTCGACCTGGCAATCATGGCAGTAGGCGATGAAGCATACCAGGTGGATGAAGGAATTTGGGACTAGCTGGGCGAGTCCGACCCCGACCACGCTCAGAAAAGTAAGCATAAAGGCATTGAGTGGGAATCTGAGCCCATATTTTAGGGCTTGAACAGATACGGCAGTCCAGCCATTGGGGCGCTGGTACATCCTCTCGTTGAGGTCGGCTGTGCGTATCTGGTAGGATATAGGAATCTGGTACAGTTCCCGGATAGCTGCGAGATCTTTAGTCTGAAGGGAAGATCTGGTATTTATGTGGGAGAAAGCTTTTTCCGAGGAATATTCCTCTAACAGCTTCATGTTCTGGAGTTCGGCTTCGGTGCGGGGTGACGTAATAGGAAAGGGGTTGTCAGGGAAATCAGAGCTAGTGATGGGATCTTGGGATGAAGTGCTGAGTCCCAGTGAGGTGGAACTGGTTTCAGCGGCAGAAGTAATGACTACTGGCGCGGCGGAGACGACGACTATTGGAATGGCAGTGGTTGTGACGGTGGTGGCTTCTGTTGTCACCGCTATGATGGGAGCTATGATTTCGTTAGCAGTAGAGGCTGAGGCACTAGTTTTTGATGGGTTGGAAGAGCTTGAGGCATCGTTGGTCGCCATTGATGAATAGAAGATAGGTGCTGGATTCGAGTAGTTGGAGTAAGATGGGGATTGCAGTGAAAGTTGCAGAGGAGATTTGACAGGTTTGAAAAAATTCGAATTGAAAGTGACGGTTACATTTGGGGATGATTTAACTCTATTTGAGAGTGGCCCTTTGAATCCGGCACGGTTCCCACGGACGGTGCCACTTCATTAAGTGTGTTGGGCCCCTTTTATTGGCACGTGACGTTATGGTGGTAATGGGGGTAATAATTTGAGGCGGTTACAAGGTTAAGGGAGTGTTTGGTTCAGGGATTAAGGATATATTTATTCTTTTTACTCTTTTATTATAATTCTTTTTATAATTAAAGAGTAGGGGGCAATGTTGGGTTATGGGTGATGAGTGTATTTTATACACACAATTTGGGTACTTTTGGCCTTGATAATTTGCAAGTCTTTAGGTATTTTATGTGGTTTTTATGTATTTTTATCTTATTTCTACATAAATTAGTTTTTAGTTATTTTTACATGTTTTATGTTGCTTTGATGCATTTTCATTATGTTTGTAGGAATTGAAATAAAGACCGCTCGGATCGTTGTTTGTATTGACTCAATGTCCGTGCCTGAATGTCTGTGCCCGAATGGTAGTTTGATGGAAATTTGTGATTGGCGACGCTCGGTGCTTAATTTGATGACATTTGGAAAGTTGGGCGTGCACGGCGTTGGAATGCGTGCACGGCGTGCGGCGTCGACCAAGCCGCGGGCACGGCGTGCAGCAGCGGGGGCACCAGCCAGGCGCTGGGCGCGGACGCCGTGCGGCGCGCGCGGGAGCGGGCGTTGGGCGCGCGCGGGCCTCGGCGTGCGGCGTGGGCGTGCGGGCTGGGCGTGCGGGCTGGGCGTGCGGCGTGGGCGTGCGGCCAGCGTGCGGCCCAGGCGCTGGGCGCGAGCGCGCGCGCTGGCGTGCGGGCGCGCGGCGTGCGGCATGTGCGTGCGGCGTGGGCGTGCGGCGTTGGGCGTGCGGCGTGGGCGTGTGGCCCAGGCGCTGGGCGCGGGCGCGCGCGCCGGCGTGCGGGCGCGGCGAATCGCCCGAGTGCGATTCCAGCTGGACTTTTTGTGCGATCTGAGCTATTTTTTGACCAAATAATCTGATTTTTGCTAGGGTTTCATGGAGGCACTATATAACATCTCATTGGGGCTTCATGTTTAAAAACTAGGGATTGGGAGGCTAGACTAAAACATCAATTTGAGAGCAAAAGTGCTGCAATACAAGGAAAAACTCAGCACAAGCCAAAGAACCAAGAAGGAAAGGATTGTCAAGGCATATCTAGACCTTGGAAGGTTGCACATACTTCATCAAGAATAGCTTAAGGGCTGCAATTCAAGGAAATTTCCAGCAACAAGCTAAGGAGCTAAAAGAGAAACGAATGCCAAATGAAGAGGAAAAGCTAGAGATTGACATCAACCAAACAAGCAACACATGATTATCTTCTAAATGGGTTTTATCATCTCTTACTTTCCTTTGAATTTGTAATTCTATTTTATGATGAACACCATGTGTTTGATGTTTTGCTTAGCTACCATGAACTAAAGCTTGTATTCTAAGATTTCAATGGAACCCAACACATAGTTTGAATTGATTTCTCTCTCTTTGTTATTAATTACTCATTTGTGAATTGTATGTCATAATTTATGCTTCATATATTAATTGCCTAGCTAGTAATTACCGTGGGAACCTATATGAACTTGACGAACGGATTATAGTGTTTAGACCTTGTTATGATATCATGCGAAAGTTAAAGATTGTTGTGGGTTATTAATTGAGATTAAGTGACGTGTGTCTTGTTGATTATCCTCAATGATAGGTAACTTGATAGTATTTAGGATAGATATATACCTAGATACCGTGTGCAACCAATGGAGAATCTACTCTTAATGACTTCCTATGTGAAAGTTGGTAATTGAAGGGACGGTAAATGAGATTTAGTGACACGTGTCTTGTTATTGTTCTTGAAATTAGTCTCTTGATAGTGTGTAGGATAGACATATACCTACATGCCGCATTAGGAAGATTCGAATTTGACCATCGACAGAGGCTTATAAGTAGCTTTGATTTCTCGGTTGGCAATTCTATGTTGTTAATTAAATAATGAGAGAGTTAGGACATTCAAATGAAGTGTTGGGGAAAATTGAAATCTTAGACTTGTTAACATTAGATTTCATTGTTTTAACGCTTTCCATAGATCTTAATTATTACCAAACAACAAAACAAACTTAATTCATCATTTGTCTAAATAAAATCAAGACGATATATAGTTGGTACTTGGGATACACTAGAACAATTCCCTGTGGGTTCGACAACTCTCTTATCACTTTATTACTTGTTGACCGCGTATACTTGCGCGTATTTTTCGATTGCGAAATCGACCAACAAGTTTTTGGCGCCGTTGCCGGGGAATTGTTCTTCTAGTGTTTTTCAATATTAATGACAATCGAATTGGTTTTAATTTAGACTTGTAAATAATTTGCTTATTATTTATTTTGTTTTTTTTTTTTTGATTTTATTTTCAGTTAATGGATGAGCATAACTATCAATGGGATTATGAAGGGACGATGCAACCAAGTTCGTCAAAAGTTCTTGAGCAATTGCAAGAACAACTTGCGACGCTTTCAAGGGCTGTTGACACTCTTAAAGGCCAGTCCACTCAAAATGCCTACAGTCAGAATCAAGCTGACTACTACCCAAACTACTATCAACCGGGTTGGCAACATCATCCAAGCTTTTCTTGGGACAACAGTCAAGATCAATGCTTTGATCCAAGTCTCTCATACCATTCAGAATTTTCATTCCAACCTCCACCATACCATGAGGATACATCTAATGTGGAGGAGATTCTTCCCTTGTTCATTGAGAAACAAGAATTGTTACGAAGCGTCGAGAACCAAATGGCACAACTTCTCGAGGCAGTGCTTATTCACCCGCAAAGCACCTCACCTTGTATTACACAGATTAACCCTATAGAGGAAGGTGAAGAGCAATGTTTGGTGAATTCGCATAGTTGTGACAAAGCGGAAAGAAGGAGGGAGGAGCTCATGGCTCATATCTCGCAAAATGAGGTTAGGTTGGCAAATATACAAGCTTCAGTGCAGAGCATCATGAACTATGTTGCCAATTCTTACATTATTCACCCGCAAAGCACCTTATCTAGCGATACAGAGATCAACCCCATAGAGGAAGGTGAAGAGGAGTGCTTGGTGGATGATCAAGGAAATGGCGCGGAGTCGCACGAAGCTATTAGTGAAAATTTTGAGAGTGAACATCCTTTTGTGGATGATGATTTTGAGGTTGATGAGACGAGGATCATGAATGGGGATCATGAAAAGGAAATTGAAGACCAAGAAGTCACATTCGAGGTTTTCAAACCCATCGAACACCCATTGGTTCATGAAGAAGATCTTCATGTCGATCTTGACACAAGTGCAATAATTGATGATGCAGATGAGGAAAGCTTCTTCATGTCGATCTTGACACAAGTGCATTAATTCATCATTTGTCTAAATAAAATCAAGACGATATATAGTTGGTACTTGGGATACACTAGAACAATTCCCTGTGGGTTCGACAACTCTCTTATCACTTTATTACTTGTTGACCGCGTATACTTGCGCGTATTTTTCGATTGCGAAATCGACCAACAATGGGTTCGGGATACCCGACCCGGTGTGGAGGATCCGAACCCATTTGGAATTTAGTTGGAATAAAGTGATTCAGTTAATGAAACTACTTTCTAACTGGGTTGACTTATATTCTGATGGAAGCATTTATTATGATTTGGTTGATGGAGACATATACTTTATTCGGTCAAGTGGGTCCAGGCGTGATGATGGCATAAGGAGGTATATATACAGAGCTTCCTCCTTCTATTCAAGGGTAATGCAAAACTAAACACTAAACAGAAAAACCTCCATTGTTATCAAAACCTTGATACAGCCTGTACTAATTCTCACGCCTGAGCTATCCCCCGGTGGCAAAACCACCCGGAACTCTGAGTGTGGTATCGTTATTGTGCAGGATTAGCGCATTTTTTAGTGACTGAAGTGTGCAGACGAATCTTGGCGTTAACACCAACCATTCAAGGAAATAGACAAGATTGAAGATCCTTGCTTGGGTTTGGTTATCATTAAATGTATAGGGCCACAACAAGTAGTCAGCTTATTTGACCAACTCAATTTGTCGGGTAAAATAATATCTATTGGACCGGGAGACGCTCCTGTGCCTTCCCCATTATGTGGAAGTCAAGGCTTTGCCAAATTATGCAGATATTCAAATAAGCATACATTTTGTAATGTGGATATCCTAAAGAAAGTTTAGGGTATTATTACTATAATCCTACACGTTGCCTTCTTGGATAAAGGTGTTTATCATTGAAGGAGCTAGTGGGAGGGTAATAAATCTTGAAAAAATTCAAGAACCACAAAGCATTTTAAGTCAAACCGAGGAACCTGTAGATAGACCTATTGTACCACAACCGAATCGTAAATCTGGAAGAGTACTGAAGATACATAGGAGGTATGGATTCATCATAGAGGATGATGATAAGGTACCCATCATAGAGGATGATGATCTAGTTATATACTGTAATGTCCGGAAAATTTTAAACATTGTATCAAATTTATTTTTATAAATAAATTCATTTTATATAATTTTATAAATTTAATTTGGATCCATGTAAGTAGTATTATTCAAATTTATAAATTTAGTACAAGAAAATTGGGAAGAAAATTAATAAATAATTTTATTCTATCATTATCGGATTTAAATAATTTGAAAGAGAAATTTTTGCTGAAACAAATGTTCAAATAATTAATTTATTGAATTAATTATTTAATAAGGGTGTTAATTTAATGGACCCATTTTCCTTTTATTGAGCCAAATCCAATTTCCTTGTTATTCTTTTCGATTGGGCCACTTTGTATTTTAAATAGCCGGCCCAACTCCATTTCTTTTCATTCCAGTCGGGTGAGTCAAGGAACGGGTTGGACCCGTTTTCTTTAATTAGGACAACCGGCAAACTCAATTTGGGGGAAAACCTAATCTCTCAAGTAGTCGAACCTAGAGAGACTCGAGCCATCAATCAATCGAACCAAGACTCTCCATCGATCGGAGGAAATGGGACGGGTGGAGAAGGACCGACGGCATGACAAGCAGCGAGCGACTGACCGTTGAACCAAGAGGAAGGCTCGGTGACCAGTGAATAGACCAAAGGATTTGTAAGCGCGACGATTTGACCGACGACGCGACCGGTGGGGACGCACGGCTCGAGGGTTAGCCGGCGATTTCACCAGTGGCTCGGATAGGTGGGTGTGACGTTGACAGCCATCTCTCTCTACCCGCTGGTCACTGGGTTGTCCAGTTGGGTAATGACCGGCGAATTGGACAAACCTTGCCCTATAAATTGAAGGTCCAAACCCTAGCCAGCTGCCGTTTAATTGAGGGTTCCAAACCAGTGAGAAAAAAAAATCGCAAGAAAGAGGGATACAGGGAAGGATTTGGTCGTGGCTTCCAATTTCAGTTGGGGTGGATGTCCAATTTGGTCAACTATTTCGGGAGGAGACGAAGGACAGCCACTAGGAGCTTGGTCGTGGGCACCCCAGCCTTAAGGTATAAAGGACTCTATTAAGTCTTGACCCACTACCGTGTAATCGCATTTAGATTGTATTCCTCTTTTCTTTTCCTGTTATTGATTGTGTTGTTCTTGGATTGGGAATTTTGTATAAAGGGAACCTTAAGGTTCTGGCATGTTGGTTGTGTGCTGTGATTAGGCTGGGCTGTGCTGTAGAATGCACACCAGGTGTTTGTGGTAATGCCAAGCCGAAATTTTGCTCCATTTTAGTGTTTAGCGTTCTGTCAATACATTGTTCGTTTATTTGGTTTAGAAATCTGCTATTGTGATGGGTTATAATGTACCTTATTTTGGGATTGTATGATATTGCTTGGTTTCAACAGATGGTATCGTACTGTGTTGTGCCTGTTTGAAAATCTGGTATTGTATGAACATTAGGGTCCATTACAGGTAGTTGTTCTCGTTGGTGGTAGTCAGGTAGTCAACACCTAGTGCATACAGGGAGCGACCTTTGGTCCATGTTGGTGTTACGGGTAATACTAGAACTGGTTAATATTATACAACAATGAAAATTTTCGAATGGGTCAAGTGAGTCAATGGAGGCTATCTGTTAATCAAGTGTACTATCATTGGCATAATTATTAACTGCTAATTTAAGCTAAGAATGCACTGTAAATAATTGGTCGTTATAGATCACTAAAATTAATCAAGTAATTATCAATAATAATGAATAAAGATAATAAATATTTAATTATTATTTAATAATAATAATAATAATTAAATATGCATAAAGTTAATAAAATACTTATTTATTATTTATTAATAAATAATAAATAAAGATAATAAATATTTAATAATAATAATAATTAAATATGACTAAAGTTAATAAAATAATTATTTATTATTTATTAATAAATAATAAATAAAGATAATAAATATTTAATTATTATTTAATAATAATAATAATTAAATATGTATAAAGTTAATAAAATAATTATTTATTATTTATTAATAAATAATAAATAAAGATAATAAATATTTAATTATTATTTAATAATAATAATAATTAAATATGCATAAAGTTAATAAAATAATTATTTATTATTATTTAATAATAATAATAATTAAGTATAAACAAAGTTTATAAATAATTATTTATTATTTAGCAATAAATAATAAATAAAAATAATAAATAGTTAATTATTACTTAATATTAAATAATAATTAAGTGTGTGTAGACTTAATACACTGAATATTTAATAAGGAGCAAGTGTAATAATTACTCAATTACCCTTAAGGTAAAATAGTAATTAAGTAAATAAAAGATTAAGCAAGAGATCAACTACTATTTAGTTGTTATCAAATCATGTTAAATTTATTAATTATTTTGTAACTAATAAATAAGAAATTTTAACACACATCTAGAAGGGTACTCAAATGGTAGGTAACCATGATTAACTATTATTTATTTTTAAATAATAGCTAGAGTCCATTAACTTAAATTCTGTTTAGCTGATGGCTAGGTAGTAATTGAATGTAATCGGTGAATTGTTTATCTGCTAAATAAATAGCATAAGTGGATATAATTACGCAATGCTAATGGATAAACCCACTCTACCAACTGATAAGTTATCCAAGGTCAAGTAATTAAAGCTAAGATTTAATTGTAGCTGAGCAAACAGGCAAGTTCCTAACCCTAAACTTCTTTCATTTTTGCAAGTTCTTCTCACTTAATTTTTGCATTGAGCAAGCTTTTAAACCTTATGCATTGTTTTAATTCGTGCAAAAAGGTATATATTGTTGCAAGTTATTCTTTAAGTTTGAATCTTATTTCCGAGCACGCTTTAAGTGGTCTAATTACTTTTAAAATTATTCCACATCTGTATATTTATTGACATTCGCACTCGCGCATTTGATTTCATATAATTATTTAAATTCAGACATTTTGAACTACTCATGGTTAAGTCTGAACCCTTGTTCGGTCAGGCAAGTATGAATTTATAAAAAGCTATCCGAACCAATCAATGGTAAGGATTCTTAGACTGTATGAACACCCCTTTATTTATAGGGGAGTACCCCACGTACCGTATATAAGGTACAAACAGCAGAATTAAATGTTATGCATACACATAGGGTACGCGAGGCTGATCCCCTCAAGTACGTTATTCTGTAGCCAGTAACCAGAGGGTCAACCAGCTATTGACTCCTTTGGAAGTTATCGTTCAAAGTCTATTTGACTATCAATTGTTCTAAAAGCAATTATTGTTCTTGCTTCTGATTTTTTTTCTCTAATGTTGAAATTCCTTTAATATCCCTTCATCATGATATATCTTTATTGTTGCACTTTAAACTTGCTGGGCAAACTCGTTGCTCATTCTTGCTATATCATGACTTCATTGCAGCTAAACCCGAGACGTCAGGGAAGAACAAAGGGAAAGAAAAGATGAAATGATAGACTTCTCGTAGCAGACTTTAGATTCATGTGTTAGTTAATTACTGTTAATGTAATTTAAACCCTGATAGCTATTTAGGGTATGGATTGTGTAAATGTTTAAGGTTAATCGTATTCTGGGACTAGTAACACCTTGTAATGAACAACGTATGTTTATTTTATTCCGCATTTTAGATACCATATGTTGTTATAGGTGGATGTTTATGTTGGATCGTGATGACCGGATCCGGGTATTTGGAGACCCGAATTTGGGGGCGTCACAGGTTGGTATCAGAGCTGTAGGTTATAAACTTTAGGATCGCGAAACCTAGGTTATAACCTTCATAGTAAACTCGTATCGAGTGTTAGGAGATAAATCGAGGAGATTTATCATATGTGGTTTTGATGAATTGGGGAATTCATCGAGTCGAGTAGTACCCAATGAAATATAATTTCATTTCTTCAATGAATATATTTTATTGCTGTACTAATGTTAGTTTTTGTGTATTTGTAGGATGGCTGCCGTAGGGGAGACCAGTGGAGCCCGTGAGGAGGAGGAGGTATTTATAGACATACCGGTAGTGGCGGAGCAGCTGGTGGGCTATGCTCCTATTGCCCCGGGATCATTACAGGAGGAGTCCGAGTCGGAGGAGGACTACCAGAGGGAGCTACCAGAGCCGGTGGTAGGTAGAGTCATGAGGTCGGACAGTCAGGATCCAGAGGCTGAGGAGGAGGACCCCGAGACCGAGGGGGAGGAGCCACCTGCTGATGTTGATGGCATGGGGTCCACTGCCGATGATATTATCGAGGGGCTGACTAGCAGAAATGAGGAGCTGGAGGCTCGGATTGCTCATTTGGAGGAGCAAAACCAGACCCATCAGTTTATGGAGGACCAGTACAGAGACTTAGCCTACCAGCTCGAGCATGACTTAGGGGTGGCTAAGGTACAGCTGCAAGGCTACGAGTCCTCAGCACAGCAGGTCGGACCACTGCTACATCAGCTAGTGGCCCGAAATGCTGAGTTGAGAGAGAGGTTGGAGCAGAGGGATCTGCAGATCGCCCACCTGAGGGCGAAACAGGAGGCCATGAAGTTCGAGATTGGGCTAGAAGTTGCTGAGAATGTCCGAGTGAGGGACGCCTGGGTCAGAGCAGCAAGTAGAGTTGACCTATTGGAGGACCGGTTAGAGGCTGGGGCGGTGAGGATCGAGACCCTAGGATATGCCCTAGATGCAGCCTACAGGAGGCCCCGGACTGAGATAGGGGAGTCCAGTCGCTCTGTTCGTCGCAGGGTCGGGGATGGAGCATTCTCTAGTCAGCAGGCTCGGATCCGTCGTGATGAGCAGTGATTTGATGGAGCAGTTGATTTTCTTTAGTACAGTCAGTCCCACTTTTTGTCATATTAGGGACATATTTATGTTGTCTTGTGAAGCTTTATATCTGTATTTATGCTTGGGGTAGCAGTTAAACCCCAACTTTTGTGATCTTTAGGGATGAAAGATTAGGAGTCCCCACTTTTGTCTAGGGGGAAAGGTTATTGATGGATAGGGCACACAGTGGCGCATTTATAGCAGTATGCCACAGGTTTAGTCTTGTAACAAAACAGTGGTATATGAATATAAATGCAAATGTTTCACTTAAATCAAATGTGTTGATAGATATTTTGCCCTTGATTACTAATTTTAATGACATGTCGTGCGAAATGTAAATCTATAGGTAAAAGTCATCAAATTCCTTATTCAGATCATGCCGAGAGGAAGGCCACGTAACCAACGAGTTGAAGAATCTAAGAGCGAGGTTGGGAATCAAACTAACCCGATGAGAATGTTTTTGGAAATGCTGGCAGAGGCCATGCAATCAAGACCGCCGCATGTAGGGACCCAAGCAACAGCCGAGCCAGTGCATCATCTGGCGAATTTTAAAGATTTCAAATTGGTGGGACCACCTGAGTTCAAGGGAACTCTTAACCCAATCGAAGCGCAGACCTGGATAGAAGAGATAGAGAAGGTCTTTGAGGTAGCACGGGTGGCAGAGGAACAGAAAACAAGTTTTGCTACCTTCATGTTAAAAGGCGAGGCAAACTACTGGTGGAAGGCCAACAGAGGCCGAGTGGAAGAAGGCACTGTCGCTTGGGATCGTTTTAAGGAAATGTTCTTGGAAAATTATTTTCCAGAGAGCATGAAGCAAGAGATGGAGATCAAGTTCCTGGAACTAAAATAAGGGAACATGTCTGTGGCGGAGTACGCAGCTAAGTTCAATGAGTTGGCACGGTTTGTAACTCACCAGGTCAGCACCGAGGAAAGGAAAGCTCGTAGGTTTGAGCAAGGGTTGAAACCATGGTTATACCATTCGGTTGCGGTACTAAAAATCAAGACATTTGGAGAGTTTATGGAGAGGGAAATCATTGCAGAGGGTGGCAGTGAGGCCCTGGCTAAGTATAATCAAGAAAAGAAGAAGGGTCATGAAGGTCAGAAGTCAGGAAGCAGCGGGGGCAGCAACCCCAATAAGCGTAAATAGAATGAAAGCCAATCACTCGGGAGTAATAAACCCGGAGGAAACCAGTCTGGAGGGGAGGCGAAGAAGCCAGGCAGGTGCAGTAATTGTGGCAAAAACCACATGGGAGAATGCATGAAGGGAAAGAGTGTTTGTTACCGGTGTGGGCAACTGGGGCACATGGCTCCCCAATGTCAGAATAAGCCAAAGGGGGGATATTTTTCATGTGGAGCACCCGACCACCAAATGAGGGATTGTCCGAAGAAGAAGGGTGACGCCGGGAGTGGCAACAGGAACAACAACAGCGGGAACAATAACCGGCTGAGCTATGGGGCACCAGCCAGTCAAGCTAACAGGCCGACAGCCCGCACGTTCAACATGACTGTCCAGGATGCAATGGAATCCAAGGACGTGGTGTCAGGTATCATCCCAATCAATGATATAAATGCACATGTGTTATTTGATTCGGGTGCTACTTGCTCTTTCGTTTCCGAAGAATTTGCTAGTCAATTAAAGTTACCTTGTGAAAAGTTAGAACACCCTATGAACGTAGAAGTAGCAAACAAAGAAATTGTCCCCGTAGAATACATTCATAGGAATTGTTGTGTTGAATTGCGAGGATTTAAGCTCAACGTGGATTTGATACCCATTCGGCTGGGAGAGTTTGATGTAATCCTGGGAATGGATTGGCTATCAACCCACGGAGCAGTTATTGATTGTAAGGAAAAGTGTGTACACCTGAAGACTCCTAATAAGTCGAAGGTAGTATTTTACGGCAGTAAGTCACCAAGACAATCTTGTTCTCTTACTATGATGCAGACGAGAAGATTATTTAAGAAAGGTTGCGTGTGTTATTTGGCCTATGTGGTCGATACTCGTCAGGTCGGGGATGAGATGAGTCAAATACCAGTCGTGAGAGATTTCACCGATGTCTTTCCCGATGAACTTCCGGGACTGCCGCCGGATAGGGAAACCGAGTTCGTTATCGATTTGGCACCGGGAACCGCACCAATATCGAAGCCGCCGTATCGAATGGCACCTGTAGAGATGAAGGAGTTGATGGTGCAACTGCATGAGCTGTTAGATAAAGGTTATATCAGAACGAGCGTGTCCCCGTGGGGAGCGCCAGTTTTGTTTGTAAAGAAGAAAGACGGTTCAATGAGGCTTTGTATCGACTATCGGGAGTTGAACAAAGTTACGATTAAGAATAGGTATCCACTTCCTAGAATTGACGATCTATTCGATCAACTCAAGGGAGCGAAGTACTTTTCAAAGATCGACTTAAGAACAGGCTACCATCAGCTGAAGGTGAGGCAAGAAGATATCCCGCAGACTGCATTCAGAACTCGTTACGGGCACTTCGAGTTTCTAGTAATGTCTTTTGGATTGACGAATGCACCAGCAGCATTCATGGATATGATGAACAGAGTGTTCAAGCAGTACTTGGACAAGTTCGTAGTTGTATTCATCGATGACATCTTGGTGTATTCAGAGACAGAGGAGGAGCATGCTGAACATTTAAAGATTGTATTAGAAGCTCTCAGGAGGGAGAAATTGTATGCAAAGTTTTCTAAGTGTGAGTTTTGGTTGCAGAGAGTGCAGTTTCTGGGTCATGTCATAGACAAGAATGGTGTTTCGGTGGACCCAGCAAAAGTAGAAGCAGTTATCAACTGGGGACAGCCGGAGACGCCAACAGAGATCCGGAGTTTCTTGGGATTAGCGGGATACTATCGAAGGTTCATACAGGACTTTTCAAAGATAGCATCGCCGTTGACCAATCTCACCAGGAAAACAGTCAAGTTTGTTTGGTCGGAGAAGTGTGAAGAAAGTTTCATGGAGTTGAAAAAGAGACTTAGCCAAGCACCAGTGTTAACCTTACCGGAAAACACTGGGGGTTTCGTAGTGTATGGCGATGCATCACACAAGGGTCTTGGCTGTGTACTGATGCAACACGGCAAGGTCGTGGCGTACGCATCGCGTCAGCTGAAGGATTATGAGAAGGGTTATCCGACTCACGACCTGGAGTTAGCCGCGGTGGTGTTTGCCTTGAAGATTTGGAGGCACTACCTATACGGGGAGAAGTGCGAGATATATACGGATCACAAAAGTCTGAAATATATCTTCACTCAAAAGGAGCTGAACATGAGGCAGCGCCGATGGTTAGAATTGATCAAGGACTACGACTGTGAAATTCTGTACCATCCGGGCAAAGCAAATATACTGGCTGATGCCTTAAGCAGGAAAGGCAAGGTGAAATTGATGCATCTGACAGTCCAGGAGGAATTGATACGGCACTTTGAACGTCTGAAGCTGGAAGTTAGGTATCCAATGGAGGTGGACGAAAAGGTGTTCGCCGTGACGGTAGGTCCAACTCTACTGGATAAGATACAGGAGGCTTAAGAATTTGACGAGGAATGTATTGACATTAAGAGACAATTATCGGAGGGAAAAGCCTCGAAGTATAAGGTTGACAGCACAGGATTGCTGAGATTCGAGGGAAGGATCTGGATACCCTATGTACCGGACCTAAGGGAAGAAATTTTGCAAGAGGCCCATAATACGAGATTTTCGGTACATCCAGGTAGCACCAAGATGTATCAAGATCTTCGCCAGCATTATTGGTGGCCGCATTTGAAGGGGGAAGTTGCAGAATTCGTCAGCCGGTGTTTAACCTGTCAGAGGATCAAGGCGGAGCACCAACGGCCGAGCGGATTGTTGCAACCCTTAGAGATTCTCGAATGGAAGTGGGAGCACATCACAATGGATTTTGTGGTGGGACTTCCAACAACGCAAAAGGGTCTAGACGCCATCTGGGTGATCGTAGACCGGTTGACCAAGTCTGCCCATTTTCTACCGATCAAGATCAGGTACAAATTGGAGCAGTTGGCGAAACTTTACGTGAAGGAAATAGTATCACGACATGGAGTGCCGGTATCTATTGTGTCTGACAGGGATCCGCGCTTCACGTCAAATTTTTGTAGAAGTCTACAGGAGAGACTGGGAACACAGTTAAGAATGAGTACGACGTATCACCCTTAGACTGATGGTCAGAGTGAGCGAACAATTCAGACTCTAGAGGATATGCTCCGAGCAGTGGTGATGGACTTAAGTGGCAGCTGGGACGATCATTTGCCACTGGTAGAGTTCGCCTACAACAATAGTTACCATGCTAGCATTGGTATGCCACCGTACGAAGCGTTGTATGGAAGGAAGTGTCGAACGCCGTTGTGTTGGGATGAAGTTGGTGAACGGAGATTGTTGGGGCCAGAATTGGTACAACAAACCGTGGAAATTATTAAAGTAATAAGACAACGGTTAGTAGCAGCACAGGACCGCCAGAAGAAGTATACCGACTTACATCGTCAGAAACGAGATTTTGAAGTTGGTAGCTTTGTGTTTCTAAAGGTATCTCCCTGGAAAGGGAAAATCCGTTTTGGGGAAAAAAAAAGGGCAAATTGAGCCCTAGGTTCATAGGACCTTTTGAAATACTAAGGAGAATAGGCGAAGTGGCGTACGAGGTAGCATTACCTCCTGAACTTGAGCACATCCACAACGTGTTTCATGTATCGGTGCTACGTCCATATAAGCCAGACTATAAACATGTCATCTCCTATGAACCAATTCAAGTCGAGAGGGATTTATCGTACGAGGAGGTTCCTGTTCAAATACTGGATAGAAAAGAGCAGAAGCTGAGGAATAAAATCATTCACTCGGTGAAAGTTCTCTGGAGAAATCACGCGGTGGAAGAGGCCACGTGGGAGCTCGAAGAAAAGATGAGAGCAAATTACCCTCAGTTATTCGAGTAACCTTAGATTGAAATTCCGAGGACGGAATTTTTATAAGGGGGAGGGGATGTAATGTCCGGAAAATTTTAAACATTGTATCAAATTTATTTTTATAAATAAATTCATTTTATATAATTTTATAAATTTAATTTGGATCCATGTAAGTAGTATTATTCAAATTTATAAATTTAGTACAAGAAAATTGGGAAGAAAATTAATAAATAATTTTATTCTATCATTATCGGATTTAAATAATTCGAAAGAGAAATTTTTGCTGAAACAAATGTTCAAATAATTAATTTATTGAATTAATTATTTAATAAGGGTGTTAATTTAATGGACCCATTTTCCTTTTATTGAGCCAAATCCAATTTCCTTGTTATTCTTTTCGATTGGGCCACTTTGTATTTTAAATAGCCGGCCCAACTCCATTTCTTTTCATTCCAGTCGGGTGAGTCAAGGAACGGGTTGGACCCGTTTTCTTTAATTAGGACAACTGGCAAACTCAATTTGGGGGAAAACCTAATCTCTCAAGTAGCCGAACCTAGAGAGACTCGAGCCATCAATCAATCGAACCAAGACTCTCCATCGATCGGAGGAAATGGGACGGGTGGAGAAGGACCGGCGGCATGACAAGCAGCGAGCGACTGACCGTTGAACCAAGAGGAAGGCTCGGTGACCAGTGAACAGACCAAAGGATTTGCAAGCGCGGCGATTTGACCGACGACGCGACCGGTGGGGACGCACGGCTCGAGGGTTAGCCGGCGATTTCACCAGTGGCTCGGATAGGTGGGTGTGACGTCGACAGCCATCTCTCTCTACCCGCTGGTCACTGGGTTGTCCAGTTGGGTAATGACCGGCGAATTGGACAAACCTTGCCCTATAAATTGAAGGTCCAAACCCTAGCCAGCTGCCGTTTAATTGAGGGTTCCAAACCAGTGAGAAAAAAAAATCGCAAGAAAGAGGGATACAGGGAAGGATTTGGTCGTGGCTTCCAATTTCAGTTGGGGTGGATGTCCAATTTGGTCAACTATTTCGGGAGGAGACGAAGGACAGCCACTAGGAGCTTGGTCGTGGGCACCCCAGCCTTAAGGTATAAAGGACTCTATTAAGTCTTGACCCACTACCGTGTAATCGCATTTAGATTGTATTCCTCTTTTCTTTTCCTGTTATTGATTGTGTTGTTCTTGGATTGGGAATTTTGTATAAAGGGAACCTTAAGGTTCTGGCATGTTGGTTGTGTGCTGTGATTAGGCTGGGCTGTGCTGTAGAATGCACACCAGGTGTTTGTGGTAATGCCAAGCCGAAATTTTGCTCCATTTTAGTGTTTAGCGTTCTGTCAATACATTGTTCGTTTATTTGGTTTAGAAATCTGCTATTGTGATGGGTTATAATGTACCTTATTTTGGGATTGTATGATATTGCTTGGTTTCAACAGATGGTATCGTATTGTGTTGTGCCTGTTTGAAAATCTGGTATTGTATGAACATTAGGGTCCATTACAGGTAGTTATTCTCGTTGGTGGTAGTCAGGTAGTCAACACCTAGTGCATACAGGGAGCGACCTTTGGTCCATGTTGGTGTTACGGGTAATACTAGAACTGGTTAATATTATACAACAATGAAAATTTTCAAATGGGTCAAGTGAGTCAATGGAGGCTATCTGTTAATCAAGTGTACTATCATTGGCATAATTATTAACTGCTAATTTAAGCTAAGAATGCACTGTAAATAATTGGTCGTTATAGATCACTAAAATTAATCAAGTAATTATCAATAATAATGAATAAAGATAATAAATATTTAATTATTATTTAATAATAATAATAATTAAATATGCATAAAGTTAATAAAATACTTATTTATTATTTATTAATAAATAATAAATAAAGATAATAAATATTTAATAATAATAATAATTAAATATGACTAAAGTTAATAAAATAATTATTTATTATTTATTAATAAATAATAAATAAAGATAATAAATATTTAATTATTATTTAATAATAATAATAATTAAATATGCATAAAGTTAATAAAATAATTATTTATTATTATTTAATAATAATAATAATTAAGTATAAACAAAGTTAATAAATAATTATTTATTATTTAGCAATAAATAATAAATAAAAATAATAAATAGTTAATTATTACTTAATATTAAATAATAATTAAGTGTGTGTAGACTTAATACACTGAATATTTAATAAGGAGCAAGTGTAATAATTACTCAATTACCCTTAAGGTAAAATAGTAATTAAGTAAATAAAAGATTAAGCAAGAGATCAACTACTATTTAGTTGTTATCAAATCATGTTAAATTTATTAATTATTTTGTAACTAATAAATAAGAAATTTTAACACACATCTAGAAGGGTACTCAAATGGTAGGTAACCATGATTAACTATTGTTTATTTTTAAATAATAGCTAGAGTCCATTAACTTAAATTCTGTTTAGCTGATGGCTAGGTAGTAATTGAATGTAATCGGTGAATTGTTTATCTGCTAAATAAATAGCATAAGTGGATATAATTACGCAATGCTAATGGATAAACCCACTCTACCAACTGATAGGTTATCCAAGGTCAAGTAATTAAAGCTAAGATTTAATTGTAGCTGAGCAAACAGACAAGTTCCTAACCCTAAACTTCTTTCATTTTTGCAAGTTCTTCTCACTTAATTTTTGCATTGAGCAAGCTTTTAAACCTTATGCATTGTTTTAATTCGTGCAAAAAGGTATATATTGTTGCAAGTTATTCTTTAAGCTTGAATCTTATTTCCGAGCACGCTTTAAGTGGTCTAATTACTTTTAAAATTATTCCACATCTGTATATTTATTAACATTCGCACTCGCGCATTTGATTTCATATAATTATTTAAATTCAGACATTTTGAACTACTCATGGTTAAGTCTGAACCCTTGTTCGGTCAGGCAAGTATGAATTTATAAAAGCTATCCGAACCAATCAATGGTAAGGATTCTTAGACTGTATGAACACCCCTTTATTTATAGGGGAGTACCCCACGTACCGTATATAAGGTACAAACAGCAGAATTAAATGTTATGCATACACATAGGGTACGCGAGGCTGATCCCCTCAAGTACGTTATTCTGTAGCCAGTAACCAGAGGGTCAACCAGCTATTGACTCCTTTGGAAGTTATCGTTCAAAGTCTATTTGACTATCAATTGTTCTAAAAGCAATTATTGTTCTTGCTTCTGATTTTTTTTCTCTAATGTTGAAATTTCTTTAATATCCCTTCATCATGATATATCTTTATTGTTGCACTTTAAACTTGCTGGGCAAACTCGTTGCTCATTCTTGCTATATCATGACTTCATTGCAGCTAAACCCGAGACGTCAGGGAAGAACAAAGGGAAAGAAAAGATGAAATGATAGACTTCTCGTAGCAGACTTTAGATTCATGTGTTAGTTAATTACTGTTAATGTAATTTAAACCCTGATAGCTATTTAGGGTATGGATTGTGTAAATGTTTAAGGTTAATCGTATTCTGGGACTAGTAACACCTTGTAATGAACAACGTATGTTTATTTTATTCCGCATTTTAGATACCATATGTTGTTATAGGTGGATGTTTATGTTGGATCGTGATGACCGGATCTGGGTATTTGGAGACCCGAATTTGGGGGCGTCACATATACGATGAAGCTATGAGTAGTAAACATCGGAGAAATGACAGATAGCCATGAAATCCAAGATGGACTCCATGTATGAGAACGAAGTATGGACTCTAGTTACTCCACTGAAAGGCATAGTGCCTATAAAGTCTTTAAGAGAAAGACCGGGGCAAATGGCAAGGTGGAGACCTATAAGACTAGACCTATTTAAAACGTTTCAAATAAAGTCAAGGAGTTGGCTATGATAAAACCTTATTACCGGGTAATGCTCAAGTCCATTTGGATTTTGCTTGTGATTTCAGCTTATTATTACGAAATCTGGCAAATGGGTGTGGAGACATCCTTCCTCAATGCAGATTTAAGGAAAATATATGTATGATACAGCCAGATGGATTTATTTCAATGGTTGAAGCAAATCATGTATATAAGCTACAACAATCCATTTATGGATTAAATCAAGCTTCTCAAAGATGGAACATCTGGTTTGATGAGACAATCAAAGGAGTTTGATTTTATCAAAACGCGGATGAACTAACTGTGTACAGAAGGTCAGTGAGAGTGCAGTGACATTCCTAGTACTATATATTGATATACTACTGATAGGGAATGACACACCAATGCTACAATCAGTAAAGATAAAATTGTCTAAACATTTCTCCATGAATGACTTGGGAGAAACATCCTATAAATTGGGGATATAAATCTATATAGATAGATTTAAAAGGCTGCTCGGCTTAACCCAAGGAACGTATATTCATTCGATGCTAAAGGCGTTTAGTATGGCAAACTCCAAGAGAGGTCTCATGATGATGAGCCATGAAGTGTATCTCTCTAAAATTGTCCCCAATTAAAAGAGAGATCGCATGAGTTATTATCATGTATGCGATGAATATACAAGGCCTGATGTTGATCAGTCATATTCTACAGAAGATCACTGTAAGACAATGACAAACATCTTTAAGTACTTAACCGATATTAAAGATGTGATCATGATTCATAGTAGGTCTGAATTAAAACTAGAGGGCTAAACAGACTCAAGTTTTTCAGACTAACCAAGACATAACAAATCCACTTTAGGGTAAATCGTTATCTTGAATGGTGGTGCAGTGAATTGGAAAAGTTTCAAACAGCAAAGAGGTGTTGGTTTAGTGACAAAGATAAAGTATATAGCTGTAAGTGAAGCTGCAAGTTGATTGTTTCGATGAAAAGTTGATCACAGAACTAGGAATAGTTCCTAAGTATCATTTTAGATTCAAACATGTGTTGCGGCACTTTCATTTGATTAGAGAAATCATTGAAAGAAGAGAAGTCACTATAGAGATAATGGACTTTCAAGAACAATATTGCATATCCATTTATTGAAGCTTTATCCAACAGCAGGATGATCGTCACTTAGAGAAGAAGGGTATTAGATACCAGAACGATTGACTTTAGTGCAAGTGGGAGATTGAAAGTAGTATGCACATAAGCCAATCGTATTTGATATGATGTAGCATATATTTTGTAATCTTATTCAGTTATTAAAGGCATTTTACTTTATCTATATTGTGCTGTTATATTAAATGTGATAAACTCATAGTTTTGAGCAATGCTTTTAGAATCATGATGGTGATCATGCTAATGAGATCTAAATTCTAGATAGCTCACAAACTAAAATTGTTCTTAATCGTTGGATTACTAAAAAGGGGATTAGTGAATCCGGATAGATTAGTACATATGTTGCTTGCTCTTAGGAAGAGGATGGTTGATCTCATAATCATTTGTGTGGAGACACTAAAGCAAGTATGTAAGTGTTTATTAGAGAATAATTTCACTGAACGTGACTCGCTAAGGAATACCTAATGGAGTTTTACTCGTCTGTCAATAGGAATTCCTCTAGTAATAGTAGTATAAGTGATCTTTGGACTTGAGATCATCATAGTATCTTGTGTATGATGAGTTATACTTTGACATGTCCCTTAAGACCTTTAAGGTATATCAAAGGGTATGCTTGGGTATAATAAGTTATACATGGAGATAGTTGAATGATCAACAAAGAATCTACCACGTCTAGTAAAAGATGTGAATGTCCTATGTGATTCGATAAATGACAACTCAGTAGTCCTTGGCCAAGGCAGAATGAAATTAGAAAGGAGTTTCTAATTTGCATTATTTAGAGTTGTGCATTTGGGAATCGAAATATATATAATTAAATAAAATAAGACTTAACAGTAATTCCATGTCTTATATTTAATTGAGACATTGTATGGTAGAAGGATTGAAGTGTACGGTAACTATTTACTAAAAAGTTCTTTTGTGATTAATGTTGATATCTATATTATCTGGAAAGTCGTTGATCGCTAAGGGGGCTTACCCTTATTGTATAATAAATGTTATTTATTTAAATGAATTAAATAGTTTAATTTATTTATTTAAATAAGATTAGAATTGTTCTAATTGATTTATTCAGAACCGGTTTAATATGGAGAACCTAAAGGGTCACACCGCAAAAGAAAAATATTTATTTAAGAAGTAAATAGTATAATTGTAATAATAAGTGAAGTGTATTTAATTTAGTCTATGGAGATAGAATAAATTAAATAGCTTAATATTTATTATTTAATTTTTTAGAAATATTAAATATAAATTAATACGAGGAATCTTATTATTATTATTACTGGTACTTTTATTTAATTCCTAATAGGGATTGAGAATTAATTAATAGAAGTACTCTCTCATGAATTCCTAATTAGATTAGGAGTTTGATTTAATTAAAGGAGTTTAATTAGAATGGAAACCCTAATCCTAAATAGTTTATGGAAGGGTTTCCTACATCTATAAATAAGAGAAGTCTTATCATAGATAGGGGCTACACACTCTTGCATTAGAATGTGGAGAGTACTAACAATTTCTATAGAAATAGAAACTAGGGTTTTGCCAATACCCATCTTCTTGAACAACTATTATTCCTTGGTGGATCACCTTTAGAGACCAAACACTTAGGTGGCTAACGTTGATCAAAGGAAGGAATCACACTGTTGAATTCAAGGAGAACGCGAAGGATTTTTAGAGTTGAACTTGTACGTGAGGAAGCTTGTTTCTACGAGGGTATAATTCTAACTCTCTATCTCTTTCGTTTATTCGATAATTGAACACAAGGAAAGATCATGGTGATGGTTTGTATTAAAATTTTAAAATCTATTTTATCACGCTTCCGCTCTATTTATGTAATTTGATTGCATGCTTGCGTATTATACAAACCTAACACGTAGGTGGGCATCTGTTCTAGTGCTTCGGCGAAAGGAATGTTAATGTGCAACTTTTTAAACACTTCCAAGAACTTAGAGAATTATTGATCCAACTTTTGACTTTTAAGACGTTCTGGGAATAGAATAGGAGGCATTATCATATCTTGCTTGCCTCCATATGCTTACAACTTGACTTTCTTCATTCTTTCCACTCTTGCTTTTGTCTGTTTCAACCTCTACTCTCCCATCATTGCGTGTCTTAGATGTCAGAGTACTAGCCTTTGCTTGCAGTTCCTTACCAATCCGGAGTGTGATTGACTTACATTGGTTCTGACCTTCATTTCTCAGATTAACTTCGGTGTTGTTTGGAAGAATTCCCTGAGGACGGTTATTAATTGTAATTGCTAACTGACCAACCTGATTCTCCAAATTCCTTATCGACCCCTCTAAGCTATTCATTCTCGTGTTATTATGTGCACTGTATTTAATGATCAATTCCTCTAAGCTTGGCTTTCTCTCTTGCTATTGTTGATGCTAATTTTGAAAAATCGGTGGATGAAATTGACGTGGAACTGAAGACTGTCCTTGGTTATTGCTCCACGAAAAATTAGGATGGTTTCACCACCCAGGGTTATATGTGTTTGAGTTCATGCCTTGTCGGTTGTTGTTCCTAATATAGTTAACTGTTTCTGGATTGATAGCACACTGGTTACTATGTTGATTTCCTGCACACAATTCATATACCATGACCCCTTGCTGAGTTGGTTGCGCTCCCATAGCATCTATTTTCTTTGACAAAGTTACAACTTGTGCAGCCAAAGCAGTTATTGCATCTACATTTAACACGCCCGCTGCCTTTGGTTGATTCATTATTATTGTGGGCCATTAGTAATTGTTGGTGGCCATAGTTTCTAATAGTTCATAGGCCTCATCAAAGCTTTTTCCCATCAAAGTTCCTCCCACTGCTGTGTCTATGATCGTTCAAGTTGTGCTAAACAACCCATTATAAAAAGTTTGTACCTACAACCATTTTGAGATTCCATGATGAGGACACCTCCGCAACAAATCCTTAAACCTCTCCCAAGCCTCATAGAGAGACTCGGCATCCTATTGTGTAAAGGATGTGATGTCATTCCTCATTTTTGTCGTCTTCGCTGGTGGGAAAACTTTTGCTATAAATTTTTGTGCCAAGTCATTCCAAGTAGTGATTGATCCTGCTGGCAATGAGTGCAACCAGCTCTTTACCTTGTCACGAAGCGTGAATAGAAAAAGTCTTAACCTTACTACATCATTCGTCACTCCGTTGTACTTAAACGTGTCATAAATCTCCAAAAAACTGACTAGATGATCATTCGGATCGTCATTCAGCAAACCCCCAAACTGAATTGAATTTTGGATCATCTAAATTATCCATGGTTTAATTTCAAAAGTATTTTCCTGAAT
The DNA here is from genome assembly GCA_034770075.1 of Aralia elata. Taxonomy (NCBI): domain Eukaryota; kingdom Viridiplantae; phylum Streptophyta; class Magnoliopsida; order Apiales; family Araliaceae; genus Aralia; species Aralia elata. The sequence goes on along the minus strand of JAVJAP010000363.1, from coordinate 515,456 downwards.
GGTTGGTCTCTGTATGCTTGAGTGAATTTTCGTAACATGTGGCATTACAAAGTCCTTGAGAGATTTTTGTTCTTCTTGTTGTGTAGCCATGGTTTAACTTTTTCTCTTAGGCTTTCGAAACCTTTTCTCGATCTCGTCTACGAATGGTAGTGGTTCTTTCCCCTTTGAACGCATTTGCATACACAAACAAAAGTGCCTGCAAAGAGAAAACAATCAAACAAAATAAAAATAGTGTTTAAACTAAAACAAAATCGATGGAAATTAATATTGAAAAAATAATTATCAAAATAGTCTCAGTAACAGTGCCAAAAACTTGTTTACCTAATTTTATACCTAGCAAATACACGCAAGTATACATGATCGATTATGCAATATAGTGGCAAATAGAGTATCGTTCCCACGAGCACTATTTAATAACCTATTAATCCAATCTTATCATGCACCAATTCGATTTTATCTAAACAAATGCAATTTCAATTATAAAATTAATTATCAAAATTAACTAATTACTTAACTAGGATTATCACATATTAAAGTATTAAGATTACACTCGATGAGTCATTCAAATCTATTCATTCCCTTCATAATTAATCAACTACACCGAATCGTTAACTGGGAATTCCTAATTATTAATATAATTCCTTTTCAAGCAATTATATAAAAATGTTCATTCATAATAATTCACTATATTCCTATGTGAAATAATGGAGAATAAACTCGTTAAACAAATATTTCTCAATAAAGTTACCTACGGTATATAGATATATTCATATTCTATACACAAATCCATTATCCCAACTTAAGAATAAATGAGATCACAAGTTATTATATCCAGATCTAATCCTAGATTTTATTTTCCAATTTCATCTAAGATATATCAAATAATTGTTGATCAGTCAATTATAAATTCAAGCAGAATATATAATAAACGATTCAACCATAATTAATTAATTAGAAGGAAATAAATTAATCAAAACTATCATCGGGTTCCATTGCAATCTTAAATAAGAAATTAGTTCATAATTACAGAGAAGAACATCATCAAAATATCCAGAAGTCATTTTAAGTTTACAAGAATAAAAGATGGACAATAAAGAAGGAACTCTATCGAAGTTGCTCTTCACCCACTTCCTGAATCCTTGCTAGTCTTCAATGCTCTCCTTCAATAGCTTATAAAAACTAATTCTATAACCTGATAAAACTGAATAATGTACGTATCTTCTCCCATTTCTCAGACTGATGTATTTATCATATATTTTCTCTCTTTGATAGACTCTAGCTGATAAGAAATTTTATCTCTATATGTTGCAATCTTCTCAGGAAATTAGCCAGCACACGCAGTTAAACATCAACATTGTGAAAGTAGTATGCACACAAGCCAATCATATTTGATATGATGTAGCATATACTTTGTAATCTTATTCGTTTGTTAAAGGCATTTTACTTTATCTACATCGTGCTGTTATACTAAATGTGATAAATCCATAGTTTTGAGCAATGCTTTTAGAATCATAATGGTGATCATGCTAATGAGATCTAAATTCTAGATAGCTCACAAACTAAAATCGTTCCTAATCGATGGATTACTAAAAAGGGGATTAGTGAATCGGGATAGATTAGTACATATGTTGCTTACTCTTATGAAGAGGATGATTGATCTCATAATCATTTGTGTGGAGACACTAAAGCAAGTATATAGGTGCTTATTAGAGAATAAGTTCACTGAACATGGCTCGCTAAAGAATACCTAATGGAGTTTTACTCGCTTGTCAATAGGAATTCCTCTAGTGATAGTAGTACAAGTGATCCTTGGACTTGAGATCATCATAGTATCTTGTGCGTGATGAGTTATATTTTGACATGTCCATTAAGACCCTTAGGGTATATTAAAGGGTATGATTGGTATAATAAGTTGTACATGGAGATAGGTGAATGGTCAATAAAGAATCTACCACTTCTAGTAAAAGGAGTGAATGTCCTATGTGATTTGATAAATGACTCAGAAGTCTTTGGCCAAAGTAGAATGAAATTAGAAAGGAGTATTTAATTTGCATTAATCAGAGTTGTGCATTTGAGAATCGAAATACATATAATTAAATATAACAAGACTTGATAGTAATTCCATGTCTTATATTTAATTGGGACATTGTATGGTAGAAGGATTGAATCGTACAGTAACTATGCAGTGAAAGGTTCTTTTGTGATTAATGTTGAAATCTATATTATCTGGAAAGTCGTTGATCGCTAAAGAGGCTTACCCTTATTATAGAATAAATATTATTTATTTAAATAAATTAAATAGTTTAATTTATTTATTTAAATAAGATTAGAATTGTTCTAATTGATTTATTCACAACCGGTTTAATATGGAGAACCTAAAGAGTCACACCGCAAAAGAAAAATATTTGTTAAAGAAGTAAATGGCATAATTCTAATAATAAGTTAAGTGTATTTAATTTAATCTATGGAGATAGAATAAATTAAATAACTTAATATTTATTATTTAATATTTTGGAAATATTAAATATAAATTAATAAGAGGAGTCTTATTATTATTACTATTATTATTATTTAGTCCCTAAAAGGGTTTGAGAATTAATTAATAAAAGTACTCTCATAAATTCCTAATTGGATTAGGAGTTTAATTAATTAAAGGAGTTTAATTAAAATAAAAACCCTAATCCTAAATAGTTTAGGAGGGTTCCCTATATCTATAAATAAGAGGAGTCTTATCATGATTTAGGGTTAGACAGTTACACACTCTTCTATAAGAATTAGAGAGAGAGAGAGTACTTCCAATTTCTATAGAGATAGAAACTAGTATTTTGCCAACACCCATTTTCTTGAACAACTATTATTCCTTGGTGGATCACCTCTAGAGGCCAAACACTTGGGTGGCTAACGTTGGTCAAAGGAAGGAATTTAATCAGTGGAATTCAAGAAGAACGCGAAGGAATTGGAGGTAAACTTGTACCTGAGGAAGTTTTGATTCACGAGGGTATAATTCTATATCTCTATCTCTTTCGTTTAATTGATAATTGATCACAAGGATGATCATGGTGATGGTTTGTATGAAAAATTTTAAAATCCGTTTTATTGCGCTTCCACACTATTTATGTAATTTGATTGCATGTTCGCGCTATATACAAACCTGACAGTGGCATCAGAGCCTAACCTTGTGCTAATTATCGATTATTATGATTTCATGTATATATGGGTATGCGATTGGATCGATTTTATGGGCAACGAAAAAAAATTCCGAAGTCTGTTACGGAGCGCGACCGCGCCCGAACCCAGAAATCGTTTTGGGGGATGCAGCGCGGCCGCGCCGTTCCTAGTTCATTTTGGAGCGCGGCTGCGCCGGTCTACAAATTATGAAATTTTTTTTTATTTTGATTTTATTTATTTTCAATTAAGATAAAAGGTTTGTTTTGAATTAGAATATAATTAAAATTAAAAGTTTTATTTGAACTTGGAATTGGATTCTACGTTAACTAGAATAAATGAGTTTATTCACATATGGAATATGATTCCATGTTTCCTAGAATAAAGGAGTTTATTCACATATGGAATATGATTCTATGTTTCCTTAAAAATAAAGATGTTTATTTTGATAAGGAATATGATTTAACATATTTTATTTTTCCAAGCAATTTTAAGTTAAAATAAAGGAGTTTATTTTGAACTTGAAATTGGTTTCCATGTTAATTAAAATAAAGGAGTTTATTTTGATTTGAAATTTGATTAAAAATAAAGGAGTTTATTTTTATTCAAAATTGGATAAAATAAATTAAATTAGTTTATTATGATTTAAATTTTGATTAAAATAAAGGAGTTTATTTTTGTTTCAAAATTGGATTTCGAGTAAACTTTTAATTGCCCATTAAATGATATCATTGCATATATAAAATGATTTTATTATTCATGAGATGAATGTTATTTATTGAAGCATATAGTGATATGTATGATAATAAATAGGGATTGATTATGGACTATTGGCCAATGTGTGATTGGAATTATTTTAGAGGATGCTTGAATGAATGGGTTTTATAAATGGGGTCTGCGTACCTCGTCTTCTCGAATTTTTCTTAATATAAATTCTATCTCCCTCGTATGTACTTCCCCTTGATTGCTGATCAAGGTTTCTATTTATTGTAAATAGTTTATGTAATAGGTTTAGTTAGAATTACTTAAAGAATTGGAGACAAAGGAGCAATGAGTACTTGAAGACCCGTTTGTAATGGAGCTCGGGTTTAAATATAATAGTTATATTTAAATTTAATTCTTGCACCCTAAGTTTGACCTACAGAGATAGAAACTAGGGTTTTGCCAACACCCATCTTCTTGAATAGATATTATTCATTGGTGGATCGCCTCTAGAGGCCAAACACTTGGGTGGCTAATGTTGATCAAAGGAAGGAATTTAATCGGTGGAATTCAAGGAGAACGCGAAGGAATTGGAGGTGAACTTGTACCCGAGGAAGCACATTTCTACGAGGGTATAATTCTTTAATCTCTATCTCTTTCGTTAATTGATAATTGAACACAAGGAAAGATCATGGTGATGGTTTGTATGAAAAATTTTAAAATCCGTTTTACCACGCTTCCGCTCTATTTATGTAATTTGATAGCATGCTTGCATTATATACAAACCTAACAGTGGTATCAGAGCCTAATCTTGTGCTAATTATCGATTATTATGATTCCATGTATGTATGTGTATGCGATTGGATCGATTTTCTGGGCAACGGAAAAAAAAAATTCGAAATCTGCTACGCGGCGCGGCCGCGCCGCGTCCAGTTCATTCTGGAGTGCGGCCGCGCCCGAACCTAGAAATTGTTTCTAGGGTGCAGCGCGGCCGCCCCGCTCCTAGTTCATTTTGGAGCGCGGCCGCGCCGGTCTGCAGATTTTGAAATTTTTTTATTTTAATTTTATTTATTTTCAATTAAGATAAAAGGTTTATTTTGAATTGGAATATAATTAAAATTAAAAGTTTTATTTGACTTGGAATTGGATTCCATGTTAACTAGAATAAAAGAGTTTATTCTATTTTAGAATAGGATTCCATGTTTCCTAGAATAAAGGAGTTTATTCACACATGGAATATGAATATTCCATGTTTCCTTAAAATAAAATTTTTTATTTTGATAAGGAATAAGATTCAACATATTTTATTTTTCAGTAATTTTAAGTTAAAATAAAGGAGTTTATTTTGATTTGGACTTTGATTAAAAATAAAGGAGTTTATTTTTATTCAAAATTGGATAAAATAAAATAAAGAAGTTTATTATGATTTAAATTTTGATTAAAATAAAAGAGTTTATTTTTGTTTCAAAATTAAATTTTTAGTAAACTTTTAATTGCCCATTAAATGATATCAATGCATATATGGAATGATTTTATTATTCATGAGATGAATGTTATTTATTGATGCATATGGAGATATGTATGATAATAAATAGGGATTGATTATGGACTATTGACCAATGTGTGATTGGAATTATTTTAGAGGATGCTTGAATGTATGGTTTTTTATAAATGGGGTCTGCGTACCTCGTCTTCTCTAATTTTTCTTAATGTAAATTCTATCTCCCTCCTATGTACTTCCTCTTGACTGCTGATGAAGGTTTCTATTTATTGTAAATAGTTTATGTAATAGGACTAGTTAGAATTAATTTTGAAGAATTGGAGACAAAGGAGCAAGGAGCGCTTGAAGACCCATTTGTATTGGAGCCCGGGTTTAAATGTATGTAGTGTAATATTTCGAACCCTAATAAGATTTGTATATGTAAATTATGTGTTTAATAAATGAATTTTCATGATCTGACTTGGTATAATGTGGTTGTGTATTTTATTAAACAATTAGGTCAAATAAAAAAATTTTGCCAAGCAGCTGTGTCGTGCTTATACGGACAAAATGATTTGTCGTGCTTCCGGCGAATTCACCTAGAAGCGTCTCGACAAAATTATTTTTGTAAGCTGCTGTGTCGTGCTTAGAAATGACGAAGTGCTTTGTCGTGCTTCGGAGTTAATATTATATTATATTAACTAATAAAATTCTAAAATAAGCTAAATAGGGTTTAGAATGTTAAACTAAATTAGAAACCCTAGTTAAGAAACCCTAATTGGTAAAAGTATCCAAATTGTTCAATTAAAACCCTAATTACTGTATAAGAATCTTAATTGATATAATTAAGATCTAAGTAATGAATCATCATATTAATTAAGAATTTTTGAACTTAGATTAAAACCCTAATTGAAGATTAAAACCCTAATTGTAGAATTGAAAACTCTAAACCCTAATTTGAAACCCTAAAACCCTAATTTGATTCAATAACACTAAATTATGAAATGATAAACCTTAATTATGATATCTTATCTTAATTAAAGTATTACTAAATATGATTAAACACCCTAATCATGATTAACAAAAATCTAGGTTTAATTAGTAAGTAAATAAATCCAAAAAAATAAAATTTAAACCAATAGAAATTGAGCTAGGAGTGTGCAAGCTTGTGCTCAACACACTCCAGCACAAGTAGGTGGTTAGGATCAGATGAGAGTAGCACAAGTATCAAGGCTAGATATTTGTGGAGGCCAAATTTGAAAAAGAAACCCTAAAAACCCTAATTTGAAGTTCCTATAAAAAGAACATCATTCTGATCATTTGACCACGAAAATTTTGAAGCTTAAACACTTAATAATCATACCATAATAAGCCTTTGCAGTAGCAACATCAGATCAGAAAGAAAGAAATCAAAAATTCAACTAGAAAGGTATGAAATTCATTTTTTATGCTAGATCTTTAAGTTGTTAGTAATTTTATGTTTTAGATGTTTAGATATGTGTTATAATATGTTAATAAGTAATCTGGGATGGTTAAACAAGCATCCATAACATTTAAAAGGCCGAATTTGGTGAAAAATCCAAACTGTTCTTGGCAGTCAAGAACAGTCTGACAAGGCTTTTTGTCAGAGATTTTGATCGGCTTAAATTGGTCGTTTGATCTGTTTTAAAGTTTGTATATATAGTATGCCATGTTAACTATAATATCCAATTGATAGAATAGTAAAAAAATATCTAGAATGAAAGATATAAACGGTCAAAACTCGTTGACCGCTCACAAATGGCTGATTCTTGCTTATATGAAGTTTGTAAATGTTATTTCGTGGATTAAACATGTTCTATGCCATGTATACTACAACCCTGAATCATTAAATCACATAAACAATAACAACCATGAAAGTTATTAACGGTCAAACATGGTTGACCGACCATGATCAGCATGTTTCTGGACAACCCAGAAACCTCATGAACAACATGAACATGCTAGTTTGACCATGATTTATCTACCATCAAATGATGTTGTATGATCTAAGTTAATACATGTCGTTATACTCTGCCATGTTGGCTACAATAACAAACAAAAATCAAACACAAACAATCAACCATCTGGATTTAATTTGAGGTCAAAGGTCCCTGTTCGACCATGACCAAGTGTTCTTCATGAAGAACACCTTTAGCGACAAAATTCATACTTAAACCCAGAACACTAAGAACCCTATGAAGACTGTCGCTAAAGCCTTTAGCGATGGTTTTAAATAAAATTTAATAAAAATAATTAAATAAATTATATAAAATTATAAATAAATATTAAATTCATATTAATTAATAATAAATATCAAAAAATTCATTTTAATTATATTTAATATTTTTATATATTCTGATAAATATTTTTATATAATTATTTAATTTAATTAAATATTAAATTATTTAATAAACATTTTAAATAAATGATTTAAAAATGATATTAATGTATTTAAAATATTTTAAATGATAATTAATTCATTTAAAAATATTACCAACATTCCAAAATTATTTTAAATAATAAATAAATTATTTAAAATAAAATATTAAATATTTAATAATATTATAAATGATAAATAAATCATTTAAATATTAAACTAAGTTTTTAAAAATTATTATAAATAATAATTACATTATTTAAATGATAAAATAAATTCTGAAAATATTATTAATGATAAAATAAATCATTTAAATAATATTCTATCTTTCTAAAAATAATATAAATGATAAATAAATTATTTAAATAATATTCTATCATTTTAAAAATATTATGAATGATAAATAAATCATTTAAATAATATTTTAGGTATCTAAAAATATTCTAAATGACAAATAAATTATTTAAATAACATATTAATGTTTTAAAAATATTCTAAATGATAATTAAATCATTTAAAAATATTCCTAAACTTGTAAAATTATTTAAAAATATTTCTAAGCTTATAAAAATTATTTAAAAATAATATTAAGCTTCTAAAAATATTATAAATGATAATTAAATTATCTAAGCTAATGTTTAAGCTTCCAAATGAAGTTTTATCGAATAACCTATGTGTTTAGCTGTCTAATAACGCGACCGAGACACCGAATCGACGTCGAACCTTCGTGTAACTTGTCTAGTTTATTTAGATAAGTATTATTATAGATTCTAATGTTTATTATTGATATGAACAAACATAAATAGACTACCCAACGTTGATAAACAGCGTAAACTTAACGTGCTACGCACAGGCAAGTGTCCTAACTTTTCTCAATTTATATTAAGCAATTCATTTATGTCTTGCTATCAATTATTGTGAAGTTATTGCTACTTGTTCAGCATAACTTAAGAAATGAATCATTTATTGACTGTTTGAGCTTAAATTGTTGTGTCAAACCAAATTGTTTTGGTACGACATCTATACTAAGTAAAAGGGACACCGTGGATGGAAGGTGGTCCGACAAACCTTCGAATAAGGTTTAAACTGGCAATCAAATGAATTGACCAATATTGGCAATTAACTTAAATTGACCAAAAATGTGGTAGGATGATATGCATACTCCTAGGATATTGGTGAGGCTGATCACCTACCAAATATCCGAACTCAAAGAGGTTCTAAGTCATTGAAGACTGACAGAACAAATTGAAATATATGGTTCCGGTACAGAACCCTCAGTATCAATTATACATCACCTGACATCTTTCAAATCAAACACATTGTGTTTACATTTTCAAATGAACTTGCTGAGCATTTGTAGCTCATTCTTGCGCATATCTTCTTTTGCAGCTTTAAATGATATCTCTGGTACTTCTGGGACAGATAAAGGGAAATGACACGTTTATTAGTTTTATTAACTGCTTTTGAATAATCTAAGTCTTTTAAAGGCTTTTGTTTTAATAACTTAGTATCGAGAATGATGTAACCGAACCAAATGATATGTAAGATATTATGACCCTTTATTTCACCGAATGCGTTATATTCTGATCTTTACTTTCTTTAGCATAGTTCTACTAAGGAAATACAGTATCTATATGAACTATACATCTGAATGAGGGTATTTGAATGATATTGAAAGTTCTATAAGCTTTGGGGTTACACTTAATGAGCGCCGGTAAGGTGCCATCTTTATCGAAATGCGCCCCTCAATTCTAGGGACAATCTTATCATTGATACTGTGAATGTCAGATAGATAGGAACTATTGATATGAAAGAGATATCTACAAGATATGAATTTGTACATCCAAGTGAGGGTATCCAAACACGGATAACGTTCTGACGAGAATTATTATCTGTTGTGGGATACTGTGAATCTTGGATAGATAGAAGTCATATTTTATTGAATATTTATAGTTGTATAGTTTCACGTGAGCACCGGATCTGGTATAGGGGAGTGTAGAGATTTGGGGGCGTCACAGGATGGTATCAGAGCTGTAGATTATAGTTCTAAGGTAGTTGGGAAATACCTTAGGATATAATCTTTGAGTCCGTAAAATACTTAATACACATAAGATAACCTTAAAAGCCTTATATTTTGTTTAAACTTGCTTCATCATAATACTAAACAAGTAAAATTCTTTTGTAGGATGGCAGACCCAAATTGGGAAGATAGTTCAAGGGAGATAGGTTCACAGGTGATAGAACTTGAGTAGGGCAGTGATCTTGAAGGACAAGAAGTTCAAAATAACTTGGAATTCCATGACGCGGAAGCGACAAAACCTAATGACGACGCTGCAAAGGTTCAGATTATAGACGAAGGAGAAGATGAGGAAGAACCAATAATATGGAGGGATATATCAGAAGTTCGAAATCAATCTGTAGAAGAATTAGAAGAAGGAAACCCAGAGGAGGAAAACCTACTAGAACAAGCCCAGATGGAAATACATACCTTAAACAATAGGGTGACGTATGTGGAAGAACGATTGGAGAATGAAGGACGATTAAATATCCGACTTCAGACACTGTTGTCAAGAAAGGAAAGAGAAAGATATCAAATCCAAGCAAGGCTTGATAGGACTAATAAAGAATTTTGTGAAACACTTGTGGATCTGGATAAGCGAGTAGAGGATTATCCCGTAGAGAATGGAAAGACTGGATACGACATCAATAGGTGGGTGGTATCTAGTATGTTGTGTGATGAGTATCGTAAGATTAAGCTTTAGATAAACCTAGTCACCAAAGTGTGTATGTAAACCGTAATATCTAAACTACTTTACCCAAGTTTTGGAAAACTGGTTTGGGAATGCTAGCAGTACTTATATAAACTACTAGCCGAATATGTAAACCTTCTGTATGAATATACAAATTATGTTTGAACAATATGTGCATTACATACTTGTAATTATACTAGTTTTCTTACTTATATAGCCTAACGCTACCTTGAAGAAGACCATATACATTAGTAGTAGAGGCAGAAAATAGAGAAGTAAACCCAACTAACAGTTAATAGATTCATATATACCTTTTAATCGTAAAAATTGTAAATCGAGAGATAATTTCAGTTAAAACCATCTATAGAAATTGTAACGTAGAGACTAAGGAACACAAGTTTCTTGTGAACCTTATTCGTATACTGTTAGGAGAATTCGATCTAATCTTAAGCATAGATTGGTTGGTTAATCATAATGCAATGATTGACTGCCATCGGAAGCGTGTAAATCTATTGACTACATCGAAGTCAAAGGTAGTGTTCAACGGTGGTTGTTCACCTAAACGATGTCGATGTCTGACGGTAAGACAAGTAGAGAGATTACTTAGGAATGGTTGTACAGATTATTTGGCATATATAGTAAATACCCGAAAGGAAGGAGTAAGATTGGATCAAACACCTATAGTTAGGGAATTTCAAGATGTATTTCCAGATGATTTACCAGGTCTACCTCCGGATAAAGAGATCGAATTTGTCATTGATCTAGCGCCGGGTACGACGCCAGTTTCCAAGGCACCGTACAGAATGGCACCAATAGAGTTGAAGGAGTTACTTGTGTAGTTATAAGAACTCTTAGACAAGAAATACATACAACCCAATGTTTCACCTTGGGGAGCACCGATGTTATTTGTAAAGAAGAAGGATGGAATGTTGAGGTCATTTGATTGACAAGGACGGAATCACGGTAGATACAGCGAAGATAGAGACGGGTGTGAATTGGGAACAACCAACAACTCCAACAAAAGTATGAAGTTTTCTCGGTTTAGTAGGGTATTATCGGCGGTTTATACAAGATTTTTCAAAAATAGCAACTCCGCTAACCAATTTAACTCGAAAGACGATAAAGTACGTCTGGACAGATAAGTGTGAAGAAAGCTTTTGAGAGTTAAAGAAACGATTGAGCGTGGCACCAGTGTTATCTTTACCAGATGATACATGCGGCCTTGTAGTTTATAATGATGTGTCACACAAGTGATTAGGTTGTGTGTTGATGCAATATGGGAAGGTGATTGTGTACGCGTCACGACAACTCAAAGATTATGAGAAGAGGTATCCTACGCATGATCTTGAGTTAGCCGTTATAGTAATTGCCTTGAAAATTTGGAGGCACAGATCATAAAAGTCTAAAATATATTTTCACACAGAAGGAGTTAAACATGAGGCAGAGGAGGTGGCTAGAATTGATAAAGGATTCTTACTGTGAAATCTTATATCACCCTGGGAAAGCCAACGTCGTAGCAGACGCGTTAAATAGAAAGAATCAAGAGAAGTTACATGTAATAGCCAATAACGAGGTACTGATAAAAGAGTTTAATAAACTTGAGATCGAGATAAGAGTTCCAGTTAACTCTACCCAGAAGTTATTCGTCATAGAGAATAATTTGACTTTATTGGATAGAGTCAAAGAACTACAATAGGTAGATGCAGAGTGTCAGAAGTGTAAGACCGAAATAACTCATAAAAAGAATAACAAATTCAGAATATACAAGGATGGGATACTGAAGTACGAGGATAGAATTCAGGTATCCTCAATACAAGAACTAAAAGATAAAATATTGAATGAAGCCCATAGTTCTAAGTTCGTCGTACATCCAGGTAGTATAAAAATGTACAAAGATATAAGCTGTCACTTTTGGTGGTTTAACATGAAAAGAGAAATAGTAGAATGGGCAAGTAAATGTTTAACATGTCAAAGGGTTAAAGCAGAACACCAAAAGCCGAGTGGATTACTACAACCCTTAGAAATTTTCGAATGGAAATGAGAACATATTACCATGGACTTCGTAGTAGGTCTTCCAAATACACCGAAAGGTCACAATGCCATTTGGGTAATTGTAGATCGTCTTACCAAGTTAGCTCATTTTCTACCCATAAAAGTCAACTTCAGTCTTGACCAGTTAGCCAAACTTTAAATCAATGAAATTATTTTTAGACATGGAGTCCCTGTTTCTTTTGTATTCGACCGAGACCCACGATTTACTTCGAACTTTTGGACAAGTCTCCAGAAACACTTAGGAACCTAGTTGAAATTAAGCACAACTTATCACCCTACAAACCAATGGTCAAAGTTAGGAAAATTAGTTACCTTTGTTGGAGTTTGCTTACAACAAAAGTTATCATGCCAGCATAGGAATGCCACCATTTGTAGCTTTGTACGGAAGGAAATATAGGACGCCAAAGAAGTTAGTGGCAAATTGATAAGTACACTTGTGAGATGCTATTCTTTTATGGATATGAGTCACAAGTTGGTATCATATATAGGAAAGAACAAAATCTACGGAATAAAGTGATACCTTCAGTCAAGGTTATTTAGGGAAATCAAAACATAGAGAAAACTACGTGGGAGCTCGAGAGCAAAATGCGAGATAACTACCCACACTTGTTTTTATAACCCGTACCATAATTTTGAGGACAAAATTCTTATTAGTGGGGGTGAATGTAATATTTTGAACCCTAATAAGATTTGTATATGTAAATTATGTGTTTAATAAATGAATTTTCATGATCTGACTTGGTATTATGTGGTTGTGTATTTTATTAAACAATTACGTCAAATAAAAAATTGTCGCCAAGCAGCTGTGTCGTGCTTATACGGACAAAATAATTTGTCGTGCTTCCGGCGAATTCACCGAGAAACGTCTCGACAAAATTATTTTTGTAAGCTACTGTGTCGTGCTTAGAAATGATGAAGTGCTTTGTCGTGCTTCGGAGTTAATATTATATTATATTAACTAATAAAATTCTAAAATAAGCTAAATAGGGTTTAGAATGTTAAACTAAATTAGAAACCCTAATTAAGAAACCCTAATTGGTAAAATTATCCGAATTGTTCAATTAAAACCCTAATTACTGTATAAGAATCTTAATTGATATAATTAAGATCTAAGTAATGAATCAACATATTAATTAAGAATTTTTGAACTTAGATTAAAACCCTAATTGAAGATTAAAACCCTAATTGTAGAATTAAAAACCCTAAACCCTAATTTGAAACCCTAAAACCCTAATTTGATTCAATAACACTAAATTATGAAATGATAAACCTTAATTATGATATATTATCTTAATTAAAGTATTACTAAACATGATTAAACACTCTAATCATGATTAACAAAAATCTAGGTTTAATTAGTAAGTAAATAAATCCAAAAAAATAAAATTTAAACCAATAGAAATTGAGCTAGGAGTGTGCAAATTTGTGCTCAACACACTCCAGCAGAAGTAGGTGGTTAGGATCAGATGAGAGTAGCACAAGTATCAAGGCTAGATATTTGTGGAGGCCAAATTAGGAAAAGAAACCCTAAAAACCCTAATTTAAAGTTCCTATAAAAAGAACATCATTCTGATCATTTGGCCACGAAAATTTTGAAGCTTAAACACTTAATAATCATACCATAATAAGCCTTTGCAGTATCAACATCAGATCAGAAAGAAAGAAATCAAAAATTCAACTAGAAAGGTATGAAATTCATTTTTTATGCTAGATCTTTAAGTTGTTAGTAATTTTATGTTTTAGATGTTTAGATATGTGTTATATTATGTTAATAAGTGATCTGGGTTGGTTAAACAAGCATCCATAACATTTAAAAGGTCGAATTTGGTGAAAAACCCAAACTGTTCTTGGCAGTCAAGAACAGTCTGACAAGGCTTTTTGTCAGAGATTTTGATCGGCTTAAATTGGTCGTTTGATCTGTTTTAAAGTTTGTATATGTAGTATGATATGTTAACTATAATATCCAATTGGTAGAATAGTAAAAATATATCTAGAATGAAAGTTATAAACGGTCAAAACCCGTTGACCGCTCACAAATGGCTGATTCTGGGCAGCCTAGAAAATTCTAAGTGTTCCAGACAACCGTCTGACAAACTTTGACCACCTTTAATCTTGCTTATATGATGTTTGTAAATGTTATTTCTTGGATTAAACATGTTCTATGCCATGTATACTACAACCCTGAATCATTAAATCACATAAACAATAACAACCATGAAAGTTATTAACGGTCAAACATGGTTGACCGACCATGATCAGCATATTTTTGGGCAACCCAGAAACCTCATGAACAGCATGAACATGCTAATTTGACCATAATTTATCTACCATCAAATGATGTTGTATGATCTAAGTTAATACATGTCGTTATACTCTGCCATGTTGGCTACAACAACAAACAAAAATCAAACACAAACAATCAACCATCTGGATTTAATTTGAGGTCAAAGGTCCCTGTTCGACCATGACCAAGTGTTCTTCATGAAAAACACCTTTAGCGACAAAATTCATACTTAAACCCAGAACACTAAGAAACCTATGAAGACTGTCTCTAAAGCCTTTAGCGACGGTTTTAAATAAAATTTAATAAAAATAATTAAATAAATTATATAAAATTATAAATAAATATTAAAAATTTATATTAATTAATAATAAATATTAAAAAATTCATTTTTAATTATATTTAATATTTTTATATATTATGATAAATATTTTTATATAATTATTTAATTTAATTAAATATTAAATTATTTAATAAATATTTTAAATAAATGATTTAAAAATGATATTAATGTATTTAAAATATTTTAAATGATAATTAATTCATTTAAAATTATTACCAACTTTTCAAAATTATTTTAAATAATAAATAAATTATTTAAAATAAAATATTAAATATTTAATAATATTATAAATGATAAATAAATCATTTAAATATTAAACTAAGTTTTTAAAAATTATTATAAATAATAATTACAATCATTTAAATGATAAAATAAATTTTGAAAATATTATTAATGATAAAATAAATCATTTAAATAATATTCTATCTTTCTAAAAATAATATAAATGATAAATAAATCATTTGAATAATATTCTATCGTTTTAAAAATATTATAAATGATAAATAAATCATTTAAATAATATTTTAGGTATCTAAAAATATTCTAAATGACAAATAAATTATTTAAATAACATATTAATGTTTTAAAAATATTCTAAATGATAATTAAATTATTTAAAAATATTCTTAAAGTTGTAAAATTATTTAAAAATATTTCTAAGCTAATAAAAATTATTTAAAAATAATATTAAACTTCTAAAAATATTATAAATGATAATTAAATTATCTAAGCTAATATTTAAGCTTCCAAATGAAGTTTTATCGAATAACCTATATGTTTAACTGTCTAATAACGCGACCGAGACACCGAATCGACGTCGAACCTTTGTGTAACTTGTCTAGTTTAATTAGATAAGTATTATTATAGATTCTAATGTTTATTATTGATATGAACAGATATAAATAGACTACCCAACGTTGATAAACAGCGTAAACTTAACGTGTTACGCACAGGCAAGTGTCCTAACTTTTCTCAATTTATATTAAGCAATTCATTTATGTCTTGCTATCAATTATTGTGAAGTTATTGCTACTTGTTCAGCATAACTTAAGAAATGAATCATTTATTGACTATTTGAGCTTAAATTGTTGTGTTAAACTAAATTGTTTTGGTACAACATCTATATTGAGTAAAAGGGACACCGTGGATGGAAGGTGGTCCGACAAACCTTCGAATAAGGTTTAAATTGGCAATCAAATGGATTGACCAATATTGGCAATTAACTTAAATTGACCAAAAATGTGGTAGGATGATATGCATACTCCTAGGATATTGGTGAGGCTGATCACCTACCAGATATCCGAACTTAAAGAGGTTCTAAGTCATTGAAGACTAACAGAACAAATTAAAATATATGGTTCCGGTACAGAACTCTCAGTATCAATTATACATCAGCTGACATCTTTCAAATCAAACACATTATGTTTATATTTTCAAATGAACTTGCTGAGCATTTGTAGCTCATTCTTGTGCATATCTTCTTTTGCAGCTTTAAATGATATCTCTGGTACTTCTGGGACAGATAAAGGGAAAGGACACGTTTATTAGTTTTATTAACTGCTTTTGAATAATCTAAGTCTTTTAAAGGCTTTTGTTGTAATAACTTAGTATCGAGAATGATGTAACCGAACCAAATGATATGTAAGAAATTATGACCCTTTATTTCACCGAATGCGTTATACTCTGATCTTTACTTTCTTTAGCATAGTTGTACTAAGGAAATACAGTATCTATATGAACTATACATCTGAATGAGGGTATTTGAATGATATTAAAAGTTCTATAAGCTCTGGGGTTACACTTAATGAGCGTCGGTAAGGTGCCATCTTTATCGGAATGCGCCTCTCAATTCTAGGGACAATCTTATCATTGATATTGTGAATGTCAGATAGATAGAAACTATTGATATGAAAGAGATATCCACAAGATATGAATCTGTACATCCAAGTGAGGGTATCCAAACACGGATAACGTTCTGACGAGAACTATTATCGGTTATGGGATACTGTGAATCTTGGATAGATAGAAGTCATATTTTATTGAATATTTATAGTTGTATAGTTTCATGTGAGCATCAGATCTGCTATAGGGGAGTGTAGAGATTTGGGGGCGTTACATGTAGACACCCAAATTTTACACTTCGTATACTGACCCTGACAGGAGGGCAAAATCGTCAATTAACCCAGCCTACGAGGACGAAAGGTGGACATAAGTACGAACACTCAAAGCCACCACACCGACTTGCGATCAAAGCCGACACGACAACGAGTGGATATCAAGAATCGACTAATGGCCACTACGCTTACCTGCTCACCGATGATCTAGTGGGGGTCGGGGGGCCGCGCCTCTGGAAACCAAACTCCAAATACAAATCCTGGGTCATGTCACAGCCATTCGAAACGAGTATTCCTGAATGACATGACACGTTTCCCATCGGTTTCCGGACTACAAAATACAAGCCTTTCAGCGAAAACCAACAGTACGACACGAAAATCAAGGTGTGGTACGAAAATTGAGAAATTCAGCCCAGCCAACCGTAGATCAATCCGCGGCCAGTGATGGGACGTCTGACGACATGGAACTCGACACGGAACTCGAGCACGGCGCCGTGAAAAATGAGGATCGGCGCGGGGGAACCGAGGCCAACAGCAGATCAATCTGAGGCCGGCCGCGGATCAATCTGCAGCTGCCTCTGGTAGCCTTTATCAGCGCAGTTCTTCATTTGCATACAGGGAGCTGAAAGGAGAAAAAAAGAGAGGAAAAGGCAGCAGCGAGCAGCAGCGAGAGAAGAGAGAAAAAGAGAGAAAAAGTGAGGATTTATACCCCTTTTGTAAGATTGTATCACATACACTCTCTACTCTAATTAATATACGAGTTTATACGCATCGTGGTGTCATTTGCAAGGTGAAAAGCCCTTTTTATAGCATTTTGTTATATCATTTTGTTAAACTTTTTGTCATTCGAGCTACATTAAATGTAGTTTTCTTGTATATTATGGAGGATCCATGGATTAAGGACTATTAGTGAGGGTTCCAATGGAATAAAATTCTTCCTAATGGCCCGATGATATCCATTTGGTGAATTTTAGCTTGTTATGATGATGTATTATGCGTAGTGTATTTAAGTTGCTATTTTAGGATATTGTGGTGTGTTAGGCAATCCGGTGTTGTTCATTTATGTAGTGTCCATTTTGTGCGTGTGTAGAAATTTCGGATGTGAGCCTAGGAGCGCGACCCCGTGGTCCAAATCCGACGATGGACATTTTTTGGTGTATATATTAGGGGCGATGTACCCTTTATTGTAAATTGTAATTGTCGGGCCTTAAAACGATATCAAGTTGAAAATCGGGTTTAAGGCCCCGTAATAGTGAAATATGTGGTTGTGGGCGTTCGGGGTTATTTTGATGGCTCACATGCCCATGAATAGCCCCAACGCATTTTAATGCTTGATTTGATTTACGACACAAAAAATTGATTTCAAGGCTAAACGATGAAGATTTCCATAAAATCAATCAAATTAGGTTATTAGCATCACGAGGCTTAAAATTAGCAGTGCTAATGAATGTCGGTTCCTATTTAAACGAGAAAGCTAAAGGAAAAATCGTTTTCAAACATCACAGAAAATGGTTTTATAAAAATAATAACATTTTATTAAATCTTTGTGCATAGGGTTAAAGAGATCCTAGAAGTTGCCCGTCATTTTATTTACAAGAGCAACGTATAGGTCTCGATTCCTATTTTGACTAAGATTTAAAAAACTCTTGTTTTGCCAAAACGACACTTAATGGAAAATCTCACGGCTTTTTGACAAATAAAATCAAACCTTTCTCATAAAGCTTTCTCGTATAAGCCGAAAGACTTTCTAAAGCATTCTCAAGTTAAAACACGACTCTTCATAAAAAAACCAAATGGTTTCTTCATGCAAACTCACCACAACATTCACATAAGCACACACGCGCGCACACACACATTTTAAGAATTAAAGGATAGGAAAAGCATCAAGGTTGCGGTAACCGTGTTTCACGGAAGTCGGGGGGTGCCTAACACCTTCCCCTCGCTTAAGTAAGCCCCCGAACTATATGAATCTCGATTTGCAGACTAATTAATTCGGAGTCACATATGAGCCAGCGATTTACGAAAACGAAACTCGGATGAGTTGGTACATCCATTTCAAATATACCAACTGGCGACTCTGGTCAATTGGCTCATAAAAAAAATGATCTTTCAAAACCCCGTCGACATTTATGCCAACCTTTTCCAAAAAATCATCTAATAAAAAGGCTAAAAAATTGGAAAGGGTAATAATTAGCATAGAAGCGACTTTCCCGGCGTCGACAGCTGGCGACTCTGCTGGGGACATTAGAGGGCTTAAGCCGCGTTCAAACCTTGATGCTATCCTATCCTTTAAAATTTTATGAATGTGTATGTACGTGCGATATTTTGACCCATTTTACTTCTTGTTGTGTGAATGTATGTTTTGTCCAATGAATGAGTGATTGAACGGAATTGCTTTACTTTAAAGTAATCATTTGCATACGGTGAGGACGATGAATGTAAATGTATGTTGAGAGTGTACCTCCTCTTGAGGCAAACCTGTCGGTTGCTTATTACTGGACTCGAAGGGGCTGCTTCCCGGAGATGGCTCAGGAAACGCACCACCCAGATCCGCTCCAATCGAAAGGATTCAGACGAGTAGATTGCGAAGATTTGGGGACCTTCATGCCGAAAAGCCACGAGAGTAACCTTAGGATAGGTCAGCCTCAGATTAACCCAACGCAGGGAAAGTCTCTTTATGCCCTTTTACGTTTACGCGTATAAATGTCATAGTCCCATTCAATATTTTTATATATACCTCCCCTTTTTGTCAAAAGAAAGTACTAACCTCTATGTTTTGCAGGGAATAGCTAGGAAAGCATAATAATTCGTGTCTAGCATTTATTATTGCAATGAGGGATTGCTAACATTTTGTTTTGCAGGGAAAGATTAAAAAACCGAAAAACACAAAAGTTACAGCTTTAGCATGCATCCACATCTTTCATTTCCCAAGACTAAACTTCAAACCGTTTTTCCCTGTAGGATTGCTCCTCAAACGCGTTTGAGATCTAAGAAGGCCCAGGTTTCTACATCTGAAATGGCTGATCTTCCACCTCCTAATCCTGGTTCCATATCTCGGGAGGAATTCGATGATTTTAAAAAGTAGATGCTGGAAATGGCCACGATGTTGAAGGAGCAGTTGCTACTAAGACAGGATCCACCAAACTAAGATCTGCTTAAGGATGATCAACCCCAGCTTAAGGGCGAGCTGGTCATCCCCAAAGCCATTCCTACACCTAACAGGACAGTAATCACTATTCCAGAGGAGGGAGACACCGATGATCTTCGAAAGAAAGTGAAGCAGATGGAGGAAACTATCCAGACTCTGAAAGGCATAGGTTCCCTGGGCAGGGTAAATTCTTCAGATCTGTGTGTCTTTCCAGGAGCCAAGTATCCGAAAAAGTTCAAGATCCCCGAATTTGAGAAATATAATGGGAAGGGAGACCCTTATACACACTTGAAGATATACATTGGCGAACTTGGGTCTTACGCAGAGGACGAAGGACTGAGGATGCAGTTATTTCAAAAGAGCCTAACGAGAGAAGCAAGAACTTGGTATGCCCGCCTTGATAATGCTCGGATCCACAATTGGGAGGAGTTGGCCCATACTTTCTTGACACAATACAGCTTCCAGGCACAGATGGCCCCTGACAGATATCAGATGACAAAGGTCAAGAAGCAACCAAAAGAATCTTTTAGGGACTATGCACAACGGTGGAGGGGTATGGCTGCATAGGTAAATCCCCCAATGAGCGAGGCGGAGATGGTAATGACCTTTGTGGATATTCAGGAGGCACCCTATTATGAGCGAGTGATAGCGGGGATTGAAAGACCTTTTGCCGAAATGATAAAGCATGGAGAAATGGTTGACATGGGGTTAAAGTCTAGCAAGATCCGGGACTTCACAGCTCTAGAAACAGTTGCGGAGCAAATCCAGAGTGGAAACTATGGTAGTACTTCCCGCAGGACCCAAAAGAGAAAGGAGGAAGATGTTTCCCTCATCCTGCAGGGATCATCTAGGAAGGTGGAGAATAGCCTTCCAGTGCAAATACAGAGAATTGTGCCACCCCGACAACGTAATTTTGATAATCAAAGGATGGATGCACGAAGAAAATTTGAGACCACCAGAGATCGGGTATTCACCCCTCTTGGGGATCCTCTTGAACAGATTTTGGCAGTGTTAATAGCACAGAGAAAGATAGTCGATTTGGCACCCCCAATTGACCCGAAGGGGAGAAGATTTGACCCGAGTAAGAAGTGTGCCTACCATTCGGGTTCCCCTGGTAGCATGATCACCATCATGATTCTAAAAGCATTGCTCAAAACTATGAGTTTATCACATTTAATAAAACAACACTATATAGATAATATAAAATGCCTTTTAAGAAAATCAATTCTTTTATTAATAAATGAATAAGATTACAAAGTATATGCTACATCATATCAAATATGATTGGCTTTTGTGCATACTACTTTCATCTCGTCCCTGATATCTTCGTTGAGTGTCGTCCCCAATGGTTACATCACCGGGTCTTGTCCCCGATACCTTCGTTGAGTCTCGTCCCTAACGGATTTAATGCCGATTAGTCAAAAGAAGACATATTTTCTTTAGTGTTTGCCCATTTTATCATCTTTTCTCATTTTCTTATCTCGAGATCAGATTTCAAATTCTCGTGACCGTCATTGCTCGAAAATGACGTTTTAGGCTTCAGTAATATATTTTTGATAAAAATTATGTTGGAATTAACTTTATATGCAAGTTTTTAATTTTTGAAATATTTTTACTATTATTATATGTTTTCGTTTAAGTTGTATTAGTGTTTTGAATGTATCGTGTCGTAAATTATGCATATCTCTTGGGTTGTGCCTTGGTACCTATAAAAGGTCCCATATGCATGCCATGGTGCATATGGATAGTCCGTATTATAGGGGAGACTCTAGTGAAATTTTATTAGGTTATGACTGGACCTAGGTGCACTTCTTACACCGTGTTCAATGCAGAAACATGATGCAGACTGGCATATGCAGACTATGCATATTGTGATGACCAATATATTTGTGCTTTAGGGATCCCTATTTTAGTGTTTTCTAGGTTAATGCACATGACATTTTAAATGCGTAGAATAATATAGGGTGCACCTCATTCCATGTCGTTTGATCTTCGTTTAGTCATGGATCCAGACATGCCAAGTAGTTCTACATGCCATCGTGCATCTTTGGGGTTTCGTAGTGTTAGGTTTGTATATTACGCGAACATGCAATTAAATTACATAAATATAGCGGAAGCGCGATAAAATCAGATTTTAAAATTTTATACAAACCTTCATCATGATCTTTCTTTATGCATAATTATTAATTAAATGAAAGAGATGGAGAATAAGAATTATACCCTTGTAGAATTTTAGCTTCCTCAGGTATATGTTCAACTCTAATTCCTCCGCGCTCTCCTTGAATTCCACCGATTAAATTTCTTTCTTTAATCAACGTTAGCCACCCAAGTGTTTGGCCTCTATAGGTGATCCACCAAGGAATAACTCTTGTTCAAGAAGATAGGTGTTGACAAAACTCTAGTTTTCTATCTCTATAGAAATTGTAAGTACTCTCTACAATACTTATGCAAGTGTGTGTAACCCTAATCAATGTTAAGACTTCTCTTATTTATAGATGTAGGAAAACCCTCCCCTAAACTATTTAGGATTAGGGTTTCTACTCTAATTAAACTCTTTTAATTAAATTAAACTCCTAATGTAATTAGAAATTCATTAGAGAGTACTTCTATTAATTAATTTTCAATCCCTATTAGGAATTAAATAATAGTAATAGTAATAATAATAATAATAATAATAAGACTCCTCTTATTAATTTATATTTAATATTTTCAAAATATTAAATAATAAATATTAAGCTATTTAATTTATTCTATCTCCATAGATTAAATTAAATACACATAACTTATTATTACAATTATGTCATTTATTTCTTAGATATATATTTTCTTTTCGCGGTGTGACCCTTTAGGTTCTCCATATTAAATCGGTTGTGAATAAATCAATTAGAACAATTCTAATCTTATTTAAATAAATAAATTAAACTATTTAATTCATTTAAATAAATAATATTTATTCTACAATAAGGGTAAACCTCCTTAGCGATCAACGAATTTCCAAATAATATAGATTTCAACATTAATCACAAATGAACTTTTCAGTGAATAGTTACCGTACAATTCAATCCTTCTACCATACAATGTCCCAATTAAATATAAGACATGGAATTATTGTCAAGTCTTATTTTATTTAATTATATGCATTTCAATGCACAACTCTAAATAATGCAAATTAAAACCTCCTTTCTAATTTCATTGTGCCTTGGCCAAGGACTACTGAGTTGTCATTTATCGAATCACATAGGACATTCACATCTTTTACTAGATGTGGTAGATTCTTTGTTGATCATTCACCTATCTCTATGTACAACGTATTATACTAAATCATACCCTTTGATATACCCTAAAGGTTTTAAGTGACATGTCAAAGTATACCTCATCATACATAAGATACTATGATGATCTCAAGTCCAAGGATCACTTGTACTACTATCACTAGAGGAATTCCTATTGACAGGCGAGTAAAACTCCATTAGGTATTCCTTAGCGAGCCACGTTCAGTGAACTTATTCTCTAATAAGCACCTACATACTTGGTTTAGTGTCTCCACACAAATGATTATGAGATTAATCATCCTCTTCCTAAGAGTAAGTAACGTATGTATTAATCTATCCGGATTCACTAATCCCCTTTTTAGGAATCCAACGATTAGGAACGATTTTAGTTTTAAGGTTTCTAAGAATTTAGATCTCATTAGCATGATCATCATCATGATTCTAAAAGCATTATTTAAAACTATGGGCTTATCACATATTAATATAACAACATTATGTTGATAATGAAAATGCCTTTAATAACCGAATAAGATTACAAAGTATATGCTACATCATATCAAATATGATTGGCTTGTGTGCATACTACTTTCAATCTCTCACTTGCACTAAAGCTAATTGCCATGGTATCTAATACCCTTCTTTTCTAAGTGACGATCATCCTGTTGTTGGATAAAACTTCAGTAAATGGATATGCAATGTTGCTCTTGAGAGTCCACTATCTCTATAGTGACTTCTCCTTTTTAATGATTTTTCTAATCAAATTAAAGTGCCGCAACACATGGGGATGTGGAGTGGAAGCTGGTTCATGTAGAGAGTGAAAAGGAGGAGTTAGAAGAACAGGTTGCGGAACGTCAAGCCACTTTAGAGCAGAAGGATGCTGAGATTCAAGACCTTTCATCACGTCTTGCAGAGGCTGAGTAGAGGCTAGCACAGTCTGAGTATCGACGAGGACAGCTGATAGCCAGAAATGAAATTGTATGAGATGAGTTGAAAGAGGAGTCAGCTAAGCGGGCGAGAGCTGAGACTGCTTGGTTGAGGGAGGCTAACCGCACAGATCGTGTTGAATGTGAGGTGTGGTCAAAGAAGGCCAAGATTGATGATATGGAGTATATTTTTCACACCACAGTGGATAGAGCTCTGGATCGAGTTCATCGTCATCCAGATATGGTGGATCGAAGGATGGTGACTCGTATTATGGAGCAGGAACGGCAGGAAGCTGTGCGCCGTGGGATGTCATCGTAGATTATGATTAGATATGTTATTATGTAATTTATGAAGATTAATCAGTTATTAATCCCAGTTTATATAATGGGATAGAATAATGATGTAATCCTGGAACTTTGTGATGTCAGGATAGATGATTTGATACAAATAACCACGATGCTATTTCTATTATGTTTTGAAGCAGTAAATGAATAAAATGTGAAAGTTTATCAGATGTGTTATGTGTTTAAGTATTGTTTATAAATGTTTAAGTTAAGACTTAAATGTTTAGGTAATTGAGTAATAATCTAATAACGTGAATTTTTAACAGTAAGATGCCGCCAAGAAGACAACCAACACGTCAACAGACCCCTGAGTGATCTACCAACAACTCAGAAGAAGCCAGTGCCAACCCAATGCAACAGTTGGTGGATTTGCTTATGGGAGCATTTGCTAATCAACCCCAAGCTCAGGATACAACATTTAAAGACTTCAAGGCTGTTGGACCTCCGGAATTTCAAGGGTCTATGAATCCGATAGAGGCTCAAACATGGGTCATGGAGATGGAGAAGGTGTTTGATGTCGCTAGGGTCAATGAGGACCAGAAGACGGCATTTGCAACATTCATGCTCAAGTCAGAAGCTAGCTACTGGTGGAAAACAAATAAGACTCGAGGTGGCCAAGGGATTATTCCATGGGAGCGATTTAAGGAAATATTTTTCGAGACCTATTTTCCAGTAAGCGCACAGAATCAGATGGAGGTGCAATTTCTGGAATTAAAGCAAGGTACTATGTCGGTATCTGAGTATGCTGCAAGATTCAACGAGTTGGTGAGGTTTGCGCCTTATCAGGTTAACACGGATGAGCGGAAGGCCAGAAGGTTTGAGCAGGGATTGAAGCCCTGGTTGTATAGCCGAGTTTCAATGTTTCAAGTAAACTCATTTGCGGCGGTGCTGTAGAAGGCAATTATCGCTGAAGGAGGCAGTGATGCTCTGTCCAAGTATAATCAGGAGCAGAGGAAGAAGAAGAATGAGAGTGAAAATAATGCAAGTGGTAGTCACGGGGGAAGTGGCCAGAAAAGGAAATGGAATGATAGTAACTCTGCGGGAAGTCAGTAGGGTAATCAGAAGAAGAAGGTGGAGGTGTGCAGCAACTGTGGAAAGAGCCATATGGGTGCTTGTTTGAAGGGTAAGAGGGTATGCTTCAACTGTGGACAGGAGGGTCATATTTCACCAAATTGCCCTAATCCGAAGAAAGGAGCATGTTTCATCTGCGGGTCGAAGGATCACTTTGCCCGGGATTGCCCTAAGAAAGCAACTACAGGTGGAGCCAGTTCAGGAAAGGGAAACAGCGGTGGTGGAGGCAATCTGACTATCACAGGACCCACGCAGCCCAACCGACCTACCGCTCGAACGTTCAATATGACGGTGCAGGATGCTGTGTAGTCAAAGGATGTAGTGTCAGGTATCATTCCAGTCAATAATGTTAATGCTTATGTATTGTTTGACTCGGGTGCTACTTGCTCATTTATATCCGATGATTTTGCTAAGAAATTAGGGTTACCCCAGGAAGAATTAGATTACCCTATGAATATAGAAATTGCTAATAGGGAAGTGATTCTTGTTAAGTTTGTCCACAAGAACTGTCAAGTAGATATTAAGGGTCATATGATGACGGTCAACTTAATCCCAATTCGTCTTGGGGAGTTTGACGTTATTTTGGGTATGGATTGGTTGTTCAACCATGGGGCAGTTATTGATTGTCAAAAGAAGTGTGTAAACCTTTTGACTCCGTCCAAAGTAGTGTTTTATGGCAGCAAGTTGCCTAGACAAACGAGTTGTCTGACGATGATGCAGGCCAGGAAGATGTTGAGACAAGGTTGTGTAGGATATCTAGCCTACATAGTTGATACCCGAAAGGTGGGTGCAAAACTAGAGGAGATACCGGTAGTTAGGGATTTTGCGGACGTGTTTCCTGATGATTTGCCAGGATTACCGCTAGATAGGGAAATCGAGTTTGTGATTGATCTAGCACCGGGTACAGCCCCTATATCAAAAGCCCCATATAGAATGGCTCCGGTAGAAATGAAGGAGTTGATGGTGCAATTGCAAGAGTTGCTAGATAAAAAGTATATTCAACCGAGCGTTTCACCGTGGGGAGCACCGGTATTATTCGTCAAGAAGAAGGATGGATGCGTCTTTGCATTGACTATAGAGAGTTGAATAAGGTCATGATTAAAAATAAGTATCCGTTACCAAGGATCGATGACCTGTTTGACCAACTGAAGGGAGCGCGACATTTTTCAAAGATAGATTTACGAAGTGGGTACCATCAGTTGAAGGTGAGAAAAGAGGACATACCAAAGACGACATTTCGAACTAGATATGGTCACTATGAGTTTTTGGTTATGTCATTTGGTTTAACGAATGCGCCTGCAGTATTCATGGACTTAATGAATAGAGTATTCAAACCATTTCTAGATAAATTTGTGGTGGTATTCATATACGACATTCTGGTCTACTCCAAGACTCAGGAAGAACATGTGGAACATTTGAGGGTGACATTGGAGGCGTTAAGGAAGGAGAAATTGTATGCAAAATTTTCGAAGTGCGAATTTTGGTTGGAGCGTGTTCAATTTCTTGGACGTGTAATTGATAAAGACGGGATTTCGGTGGATCCAGCTAAAGTGGAAGCTGTAATGAACTGGGATCAGCCGAAGACACCGTCAGAAGTGAGGAGTTTCCTAGGTTTGGCGGGATATTACAGGCCTTTTATTCAAGATTTTTCCAGGATCGCCACTCCGTTGACAAATTTAACAAGGAAATCAGTGAAGTTTGTTTGGACGGAGAAGTGCGAAGAGAGTTTCCAAGAACTAAAGAAGATACTAAGTTCGGCACCTGTGTTGTCTTTACCAGATAATACAGGAAATTTTGTGGTGTACAGTGACGCATCACATAAAGAACTTGGTTGTGTGTTGATGCAGAATGGTAAGGTTATTGCATATGCATCGCGCCAACTAAAAGACTATGAAAAAGGGTATCCGACCCATGATTTGGAGTTAGCAGCCGTAGTGTTTGCTTTAAAAATCTGGAGGCACTATCTCTATGGGGAGAAGTGTGAAATATATACAGACCATAAAAGTCTGAGTATATTTTCACGCAGAAAGATTTGAATATGCGGCAGAGGAGATGGATAGAATTGATCAAAGATTATGACTGTGAAATTCTATACCATCTAGGGAAGGCTAACGTGGTTGCCGACGCTTTGAGTAGAAAAGGTCGGGAGAAACTATTTTTGTTAACTGCTCAGGAGAAGCTTGTAGCAGAAATGGCTAAATTGGAGTTAGAGGTGGAGGGTTTGGCAGAGCCTAATGAAAAATTGTTCCAGATGGAAACTCAACCAACTTTGGTAGAAAACGTCAAGGAAGCACAACTTCAGGATGAGGAATGTGTTAACATACGCAAAAGAGTGCTTGAAGGAGAAGAGCTTAAATATAAAATCGAGACTGAAGGGTTGCTGAGATTTGAAGGCAGAATCTGGGTACCGTCGGTATTGGCAATCAGAGAGGAGATTTTGAACGAAGCTCACAGTTCACGATTTTCGGTTCACCCGGGAAGCACAAAGATGTACCAGGATCTTCGTCAACATTTTTGGTGGCCAAGCATGAAAAGAGAGGTTGCTGAATGCGTTGCGAAATGTCTCACTTGTCAGAGAGTCAAAGCTGAGCATCAACGACCAAGTGGTTTGTTACAGCCCTTGGAGATACCCGAATGGAAGTGGGAGCATATCACAATGGACTTTGTGGTAGGGCTTCCGACTACTTAGAAGGGTTATGATGCAATATGGGTTATAGTTGACAGATTGATAAAATCAGCGCATTTCTTGCCTATCAAAATCCGATTCACTATGGATCAGCTGGCAACTTTATATGTCAAAGAGATTATCTCAAGGCATGGAGTTCTAGTATCAATAGTATCAGATCGAGATCCACGGTTTACATCAAAGTTTTGGAGAAGTCTACAAGCTTGTTTGGGAACACAGTTGAGAATGAATATAGCCTATCATCCTCAAACCGATGGCCAGGGCGAAAGAACAATTCAAACGTTGGAGGATATGCTCCGAGCGTGCGTTATGGATTTAAAAGGCAACTGGGATGATCATTTACCTCTGGTCGAATTTGCCTATAACAATAGTCATCACGCGAGTATCGACATGCCGCCCTACGAAGCATTGTATGGAAGGAAATGCAGAACTCCATTATGCTGGGATGAGGTTGGTGAACGACGACTATTGGGACCCGAGCTGGTACAACAAACTGCTGAAATTGGTAAGGTGATAAGAACCAGACTGATAGTCGCTCAAGACAGACATAAGAAGTATGCTGATCAACACCGACAAAATCGCGAATTTGAAGTCGGGAGCTTTGTGTTCCTCAAAGTATCTCCCTGGAAGGGAAAGATCAGATTTGGTAAAAAGGGTAAACTCAGTCCGCGGTTTATTGGACCCTTCGAAGTGCTGAAACGAATAGGCGAGGTGGCTTATGAGGTAGCTTTACCTCCTGAGTTAGGTCACATTCACAATGTCTTCCATATATCGGTGCTACGACAGTATAAACCCGATTATAAACATGTAATAGAATATGAACCGATACAATTTGAGAAAGATTTATCTTATGAAGAGATACCTGTTCAGATAGTGGACAGGAAGGAGCAAGTACTTAGAAATAAAGTGATACCTTCTGTTAAGTAATCTGGAGGAACCACAGTGCTGAAGAAGCAACGTGGGAACTCGAAGAGATAATGATGCAAAATTTTCCTCCGTTATTTGTTTAATCTTTATATTGCGATTCTGGGGACAGAATCTTTGTAAGGAGGGGAGAATGTAACGGATGATTTAATTGCGTTGTGATTCTGGGGACAGAATCCTTTTAAGGAGGGAAAGATGTAACGAATGCAATTTTTATGATTGAATAAAAATATTTATTGAATTATATAAATATTTTTATTAATTTATTGAGCTAAATAAATAATTTATTAAGTTTTTGTAAAGTGGCTATATGTTAAGTTTAATAATGTTAAATGTTATTTGAATGTGATTTGTTATGTTTATTCTAATTAAATTTAATAATTAAATTAGATAATGAAAAGGTTTATTTGAATAAATGATTTATTTGAATAAGAGAATTTATTTGGTATTATTGTTATTTGTTAAATAAATTCAATTAAATTAGAAGTCTGACATTTAAAACTATATGTTATAATGATTTATTAAAATAAATGAGAAAGTGTTTAATTCAGTTTTACCAAACAAGGCCCTATGATCTTTGTTTGGAAATAATGGGTTATTTTATTTGTGTTTTACCAAACAAGGCCTTAAGACCTTTAGTTAGAATAATAGATTATTTTAATTTGTATTTGCCAAATAAGCCTTGTGGCTTTTGAAATTTTATAACTGATGATACATTATTATTATATTAAGTATCAGTTTTTATTTGTTTTTATTTTCATCAGTTTTATTTTTTAAAGTACGTCAGTTAAGAAAAGAAAAGAAAGTAGAGAAAGAACAGAGTTCAAAGAGAAAAGAAAAATACAGAGAAAACAAAAGAGAGCTTGAGAGTTGTGAGAAGAGAGAATTGAGAGGTTTGTGAATTGAGAAAGAGAAAGAAGGGAAGTGCTAAGCTAAGGAATTATATACATAGCTTGAAGGTATAATTCTTATTAGTTTTGTTTTTTCATTATATCCTTATTATTTTACTTCTCTGTATATGATTTTTATTTCACTGTATATAAATTTATATGCTAAATACATGAATTACTTGGTTATAATTGTTAGTAAGCATGTATTAGAGATTATGTGATGATTATAAACTAGTTTGAAGAATTAATTCATGAAAACATGCTTTAGAATTGAGTTCTTAGTTTTACAGAGCTTTATTTCATGTATGGCATATTTGTATGAAAATTGATGATTCAATTTGGTTATTAATAGGTGATTTAATAATTGTTTATGATTATGTGATGAAAAACAAGAATAATGCAAGAAGAATGGTTTTAATTGGTTGAAAAATGAATTTATAGAGTTTAATTTCATGAGAACGGTTAAAACTTGAATATTTGGTTTTAACAGAGAATTTTTGGTTTAAATTGGTTGTTTATGTGTTAGAATGATTTAAATGTTTAGAAAACATGTTGGGTAAATGTTTTGTATCATATATGATGTCTTGGTAAGTTTAAATTGTGTATTGGATGGTAGAATTCGGAAAGTTTTGGCCAAATTTGGCCTAAGTTTTCACTGGTTCGCGACTGTAGGAGACGACAGTCGAGTCTCTCGCCCCGGCGAGAGAAATGAACTGATTTACTTCGGCTCGACGAGAGTTTTGTTAAGAAAATCTTCGCCCCGGCGAGCCTCTCGCCCCGACGAGATTTTGTTAAGGATTTCCCGGCCCCGGCGAAGGAAACAGTAACCAAAATTTTTATTTTTTATTTTAATTTTTATTTCTTTATAATTTCTTCTATGATGTTATAAACAAGTTTTAAAATTTATAAATGACCAATGAGTGGTCATGATGGTTATTAAGCTAGCATTCATTGATTATTGAATGATAACCGAAGTGTTATAATAAAATGAGATAAAGAGCAAGCCTAATACGCTTTTAATTTTGTGACTAATTATGTTATCATTTTATAATTAAATGTATAGGTTGTTTAAGGATCCTGAGATATTTAATTTGTAATCTACGCTTGAGGCAAGTTGTTCTTCCCTTTTAACTTGTTAATTTATTCAAAGCAAGTTTATTTATATTGAGCAAGCATATTGACCTTAGCTTATTGATATTCAAGTAAGGTTACTATCATGTTACGTACTTAAGCTTTATTCCAATCATTGTTTGTTATTCAAATTTCGAGTATAGTTTCTATTGAACAAACTCTATTGATGAATTAGACTAGCAAACCCTTATTGATTCAGCTAGTCCTTAGTTGATGAGCGATTTCAAAGACTTAGAATATTTTCTATACTTGTTCCAAGCCAAGTTCCTTTTGATACGGATTCAGACGATAAACTGAGATGAACAACCTTAATATAGGGGATTACTTACGCGACAGCGTTAAAATGTTTGTGCACAATACATTGTACAAAGGGCTGATCCCCCCTGAGTACGAGATGTTGGTCCATAGTCTATATGACTGTTAAAGGTTGCAGTAGAAATACCTGTTAACCTAGGACATAGTTCGTGGTCTTGTGACCCTCAGATATAATTTCTAAATCTTGAATTCTATTTTCCTTGGAATCAAGCATTCTAACGAGCTTTTAGACTTTGATCATTTATTGACTGAGATTCAGAAAACTATTATTCCTCAGTTGAAATCCATTTCATTTAAATATTATTGTTATCGTACTTGTGAGCAATTGTTTGCTCACTCTTGCATTAATCATTGCAGCTAAGCCAGAAAAGCAGGACGAACCGTCCACGAGTAAAGGCAAGGGCAAGATGCCAAAGTAGCAAGAGATTTATCATCCACTTGATGTCTATTTGCATCAAAGACTTGTTTAAAATTATGTTTTATTCCGCATTTGATGTATTAAGGTTAAGATAACCTGGGATTTGATTGTTTAATAGTTGGTGATGTAACCCATTTTAGAAAGATGTTTCTTTAAGTTTATTTTATTGTTCTTAATATTGGGTAATTAGATGTGATTGAATGAGATAGTGAACACCAAATCTGTGGGAATTAAGTACCTGGATTTGGGGGTGTCACACAAAGTCCATCAAGTAATCTTCCAGTTTCAAACAAAACATTATCATTATAAATAGAACAACAATTGTTCTTAAATATAATACCAGATCCTTCCTTATTCGACAACGAAAGTAATAATGTTTCTAAAGAGAATTGGAACATAATAACAACTTATTAACTTAATAGACTTGTCCGTAGGCAACGCTAAACTATAAGTTCCTACGGCTAATGTAGCAACCATTGTTACATTCCCCACACGTAAGATTACTTACTCTTTGTTTAGCTTTCTACTTCTGCTTAGTCTCTGCATTGGATTGCATACGTGACAACTACAGCCGGTATCCAATACCTAAGTAGAACCTTGACTTACAGAAAGATTTATTTCAATCATGAACAAACATGTATCTGTAACCAAAGCTTCACTAAGCTTCTTCTGGTCAGTCTCTGCAAGATACTCCTTACAGTTTCATTTCCAGTGTCCAGGCTTATTGCAGTGGAAGCAAACTCCTTTGTTATTCGCATCAGTTTTGTTCTTATTATCCTTTGTTTTTGCCTTTCCTTATACCTTATTTGAATTATCTTCTTTTAAGAAGATCCTTTGGCCCTCTTTCGCTTCCTGGAAGAATCATCTACCAGTAAGACTTGGTCTTTCTTGGTTGGAAAATGACTCTTTACAGTTTTCAACATGTTTAAGTAACTCAGGCAGCCTGACATATAGCTTGTTCATGTGGACCTTCTTGAGCAAGATGCTACTGTTTCGCATACTTATGGTCGTGCACTCCCTAGAGCTCGAGTGGTCATCCCTGATCTCCCTAGTTTTAATTTGAGTCGTCATCCATCCGCGTACTTCTGCGTTAATGAGGTATAAGAAGATTTCAAAATATTTTCTTTTACTTTGATCTCTTTTTTCTTTTTCTCTTTCGTCTCAAGTTATAGTCGTCTTAATCCTTCGTATTATAGGTCTTGGAGTGTACATGGTCTCGGGGCAACTGGTTCAGTATTTATTCCCTTTATCATGCTCTTCATGCCGATTACTGGGCTTGAGTCGATTCTTAGCGCTTCGAGCATTTCTTTACCATAACTCCCCTCGCTTCCCACGGGGCTATCTTCGTGCTTTATTTGAGCGATGGTTTCACCACAATCAGTCTCTCCATCTGTTGGACTATGAGGTGATGATGATGCCTCTAGACTAGCGTTATATTACATGTATCGAGTTCACCAGTCAGCGGGTTCCTCTGGAAGTTAACATTTCTAGTGTGCTGTCACAGGCAACCAAAAATAAAATCTTATTGCGAACAATAATTATGTAGTAGTGCAAACAAGAGTCGATCCCACAGAGAATGATTAATCTATTTTTATATTTTGTATGTATACCTGAAAAGGGGGTTTTGAATGTGATTATTAAAGTAAACTAAAAATAATACAAAATAATTTATTAAAGTAAATCAGAGAAAATAAACCTTGGATTAGATCAACTTCCACCTGAGAAACTTACACTGATCATTGACTCAAGCATAATCAATTAATATTTTGAATATTCACCGTTAGAATCAATTCACCATTTTGAATCATTATGTGTCTTTCCTTAATTTTAGTTAGATAGAAACAAGCGATCTAAATAACCCTAACTACTAAACAACTTCAGACAAGCGCTAAAAGTTTAATCTAGTAGATGTTTTAAGAACTAGAAAAATCGATGAAGCTAAACAACACAAGCACAAGCGGTTGCATTTAATTTAGTTGAGTATTCTTCCTAAGATATAATAATCTCGTGATCTGCAATCAATTATTAACCTTAGCTGGTTCGCAAATTAGAGTAACTAAATAATTACGGATTTGATTTCTAATTTAGCAGTAGATTTCAACACTTAATAAACTAGCGTACACTCTAGTAATTAAACATATCAATCATACAATTTAAGTACAGAAAAATAATCAATACTCAAAATAATAATTGAACAATTAAAATTAATTAGATCTTACAGTGTAATAATTTTGAGGTTTACTTCTCCTTAATCCAAGAACAGAACTTTAGCTACGCAGAGCCATGAAATCACCAAGAATAATAGAAGAGAGAAATATTTTTATTAATTAAATGAAGTGTTGTGTCCATTACGTCAACCTTGACCCCTTATTTATACTACTCAAAAGTAATCCTAACCCTAATAACAAAAGAAACAAATTACATTACAATCCAACTTAAAATTGGAATTAAAATCCTAACTAAATAAAATCTTAATTACATTAGTATTAAAACTAATATTCTAGAATCAAAAAATCCCATAATTACCGTGTACTAGATTTTCCTTGCTACTCTCGGAAATTAAATTGCCGCGTACAATTAGTAAACTGTGTGAACTGATTAAGGAAATCCGTGGCTGCTAGGAATTAATTGGAAATCGCGTGAAATCTTTTCCGTGTTAATTGTCGTGTGAATTGATTAAGGAATTTTCACAGAAATTGCTGAATTCGTTAATATCATGTTGTCAAGACCAGCTAGGATATCAATTACTAGTTATCCAAATCCTCCTCTAATTAGAATACATGAAAAAGCTTGCATAAGCTTGATGATTATAGAAGGCCCACATGATATATGTAAATAACTTGGCTGCTTAACATATTAGCTTGGTTTACTAAATATGTAAAAAATATGATCAGTGTTAGGACCTGGGTTCGGGAGGCCCGACCTCACGTGGAGGATTTGACCTTACGTGGAGGTCTTTGGTAGTTGGGGCCAGTCCAGTTAAGGAATATAATTTCCTAAATAGGTTGACTTGTAACTCAACCAGATTGGTTTGCACGATTTGATTGATGGTGACAGAACATTATACTGTCAAGTGGGGTCCAGGCATAATAAGTGGGTAATGAGGTATAAATACAAGGCTTTGCTCCTCATTTCAAAGGTAATGCAAAACTGAACACTAAAGCTACAAGCCTCCATTGTTATACACCTTCAATAGCCTGTACTAATTCTCACGCCTGAGCTATCCCCCGGCGGCAAAACCACCCAAAACTCTGAGTGTGATCTCGTTATTGTGAAGGATTGATGCGTTTTTGGTGATTAAAACGCGTAGTCGAATCTTGGCGGTAACATTGGCGCTAGAAGGAGGGCCTTTTAGTTTTATTTTTTAATCACTGCTAAGATTGGATAAGGAATTATAGGAATGGTGAATACAGCTTTTAACGGAGAAGAGAGGTCGGCTGATTCTCATACCCCAACACGAAGGTCGGTCCTTAATCGACTTAGATCTTCGGTGAGGGAGAGGTTAGGACCGAAGGGTCAACCTAAGGCACCCTTGCAAGTCCAGTCAGCCCCGGTTCGCCGTCGCTTATTTCCTACTAATCAACAAACACTGGAACCTTCGACCCATATGGCGGGTAATCCGGCCCGAACCTTTGTTTAGTCAGGAAACAACGCTGATCATGGGGATAAGCGACAATGGATTCTGACCCAACGTAGGGCGAAAGATCAGGAGATAATAGAAGCCTTATGCCAATAACAACGTGAAATAGCTAAACATTTGGCTAGGATGGAAAGAGAAGAGGAGGTCTCTTCAAGCCGACCCCATAGTCGACAACGTGCTAATCGAAGCCAATCCAGGACAAATCATTCGGATGGTTCCGGACCAGTTCGAAGCAGGCACCATAGCTGCTCCCTAGTTCGGAGTAGGCACCACAGCCGCTCCCCAGTTCGGAGTAGGCGCCATAGCTGCTCCCCAGTCCGTGGCAGGCACCGAAGCCGCTCGCAGGATGAGAGCAGGCTAACTAGTCGCTCCCAAATCCGCGGTAGGCACCAAAGCCCTTCGCGGCAGATGAGCAGGCAACAGAGCCGCTCCCCCGACCGCAGGAGGCAAAGAAGCCACTCATAGGACAGAAGCAGGCCCATGAGCCGCACGCCAAACCAGAACAGGCGAGTAGGCCGTTCCCGGGATAATGTTTTTGAGACAAGGGGATCAGGACCAGATGGTAGGCCTAGGTCGCCACCTCGACGGGATGAGGCCGATCCCCTCATTAGATGCTTGGCTGAGTTAGAAGAAAAACTAGCCGAAGTCATTCAGGCTAAGGAGATCCCGAACGCCATAAACTCGCCTTTCACCAGGGAAATAGAGCAAGTAAAGGCAGACAAGACTAAGAAGATGCCGCCTTTGGAGTCTTATGACGGCACAGGCGATCCCTATGATCATACTCATGGGTATAATCAGATAATGAACTATTATGATCATCCCGATACTACCAAATGCCACATGTTTGTTACCACGTTAAAACATAAAACTCGGGAATGGATGGCATCACTCCCCCTGAACTCCATAGGATCGTGGCAGGATTTAAGTGACAAATTTCATGCACGATTCAAAAGTAACAAGAAGCGTGGGAAGTTGACCACAGCTCTGACACAGGTCAAGCAGAGATCAGGGGAAAGTTTGGGTGATTATGTGAAGAGATTCTGAGAAATGGCTGGCACGGTAACTAGTCTGAATGTTCAGCAAGCGGTCGGGTTCTTCACTACGGGTCTGGATGCTACTAAATCAAAAAATTTATGGAAAGATCTCATCCTTAACCCGCCGATGGACCTGGCTAAAACTTATGGTCGGGCAGAGGGACTCATTACGATAGAAGAGGCCTATAAGAGTTTTAATCCTCAAGATCGGTCAGAGGACAAATTGAAAGATAGGGATCGCAACTACGTCCCGCGACCGGATAACCAACCGAAGCGTAATTTTTATGGCGGAGGTAGTTCAGGAGGTGGTTCGGAAGGGAGTCTTTGAGGAGGTGGCAAACCACCCTTTCCGAAGAAGAATGTCAATAAGGTTTACACACCTCTTACGAAGGGTAGAGCAAAGATTCTCGAGGAAATTAGAGATCAGCCCTCATTTGAACCTTGCCCAACTACTACCCGGTCTCACAGGGGAAATCCTAACCGTTATTATGAATACCATCAAACCTCTGGTCATAACATGGAAGATTGCTATAATTTGAAAGACCTGATAGAGAAGAAGATCCAGAACGACAAATTGGTACAGTACGTTGTGGGTCGGTAGGACTCTAGTTTAGATGGACGAAGGGGGGCAAATCATAATAGGCATATAGAACCACCACCCCCACTGAACCCTCCTCCACGAATCTGCATGGATGTTATCACTGGGGGAATGATCGGAAAGAAAGTCAGGAAGAAGAGACGGGGATTAATGGATGCAATACTGTCAGTTTTGGAACGACCTTTGGTGAAAGATCGATTATTTCCCTATACGGTGATCTCTTTTACCCATTGGAGCCCATCGATCTGCATGAAAGGGCATTGGCTGTTACGGCGTAGGTCGAATCGATGGACATGAAGCGCATAATGATTGATAATGGTTCTTCGGTCGACATATTGTATACTCATGCATACAATAGGTTAGACCTGGGGGGGACTAAGGATAAAGGTGGGACAGGAATCCCCTTTGTATGGATTCAGCAGCGATCCAGTTCGGGTGGCTGGGACTGTTGAGCTTCCTGTGATCTTCGGTACGGCACCTCGGTAGGTAGAAGTTAAAGTGAGATTTTTTGTGGTGCAAGTGGATTCAGCCTATAACGCAATCTTGGGTAGACCCACTTTGGCGGCACTACAAGCAGTTAATTTGATATGTCACTTTAAGTTGAAATTTCCCACTCTAGAAGGGATTGGTGAGGTAAAGGGAGACTTGGACATGGCACGAAGGTGCTATCGAAATTCACTGATATTTTCTGCGGTGGGAGTTAGCATGCAAAAGCCAACAATGGCCATTGAGGTTAAGCTATTCACTGAGGGAAGTACCGAACCTCTGGCTTTACCTGTCGAAGAGACAGAAGAGTTAGAGCTGATCCCGAGAAAAGGTGATAAGATGGTCAAAATAGGCTCGGGATTGGCGGAGCCATTCCGAACAAATTTAATGGAATTGCTTCGGGTATATGCAGACATCTTCGCATGGGAACCTACTGATATGCCCGAAGTTGACAAATCGGTGGTTGTCCATTGTGTGTGGACCCATCCAAGAAGCCTATTCGGCAGAAGAGAAGGATCTTCGCTCCTGATAGGCAGAAGATTATTGATGATGAAATTGCCAAATTACTGAAAGCTGATTTCATCTATGAGATTTATTATCCAGAGTGGTTAGCAAATGTGGTCTTAGTGCGAAAGTAGAATGGTAAGTGGAGATTCTACATAGACTACACCGACTTAAATAAAGCCTGTCTGAAGGACTTCTACCCTCTTTCGCATATTGACCAGTTGATCGATGTTACATCTGGGTTTGATATGCTTAGCTTCATGGATGCTTTTTCGGGATATCATCAGATTTCTATGGATAAGAAGGACATCCCGAAAACAACATTTATTACGCATCGGGCAATATACGTTTATAAGAAAATGACATTTGGATTGCTGAATGCGGGGGCTACTTATCAAAGGATGATGAATTATATGTTCGTGAAGTTATTGGCCCGAAGAATGGAGGTATATGTGGATGACATGAACGTTAAAAGCACGGGAGTTCGGGACCATCTGGATGATCTGGAGAATTACTTTGACACGGTAAGAAAAGAATAAGCTTCGGTTGAACCCGACCAAGTGCACTTTTGGTCTTGGTTCTGGCAAGTTTCTTGGATATCTGCTCAGTAAGAGAGGGATTGAAGCCAACCCAGAAAAAATCAAAGCTATTTTGGACATGAAGTCTCTACAGTCTTCCAAAGACATACAACGATTGACTGGCAGGATTGCAACACTTCGCAGATTCATGTCAAAGTCGGCTGAACGGTGTTTACCCTTCTTCAATACTCTGAAAGGACCTAAGAATGAGAAGACTTTCCAGTGGACTTCAGAGTGTGAAGATGCATTCCAAGGGATTAAAAGGTATCTGTACTCAGCTCCTCTTTTGGTAAAACTTATCCCTTCGGAACCCTTATATCTGTATCTGGCGGCGAGCTTTATGGCAGTAGGAGCAGTTTTAGTTCTGGAGTTAGGGGACAGGCAATGCCCAGTTTACTATGTCAGCCACGTGCTTCGAGATGCAGAAACCAGATATCCCAACTTGGAAAAATTTGCCTATGCACTTGTGATAGCCAGCAAAAAGCTTAGGCATTATTTTTAGGGAAGGTTAGTGGTAATATATACCGATCAACCTTTAAAGAAGGTTATGAACAAGCTAGACTTGTCAGGGCATCTTTCAGCCTAGGCGATGGAATTGACTCAATTCGTCATAGAGTACCATCTCGGACGGCAATAAAGGGTCAGACGCTGGCCGACTTTATAGTGGAATGTTCGTTCACCAAACCCGACACAGATTCTTTGGGTCTGACCGTGGATTCGATATCAGATGCTCAGCCGGTTCATGCATCGTGGACACTTTATGTGGATGACTCCTCGACTTCGGATGTTAATGGAGCGGGAGTTTTCTTGACGAGTTCGGAGGGATTTAAAGTCCAGCAGGCTATTCGCTTTGGGTTCAAGGCGACCAATAATGAGGCAGAATACGAAGCCATTTTGGCCGGATTGCGGTTGGCAAGAAGTCTAGAAATACGGCACTTGGTCATCTTTAGTGATTCCCAACTAGTGGTTAAGCAGATATCAAGGGAGTATGAGGCTCGTGGGGATAAGATGACAAAGTATTTGGCTGCGGTAAAAGATCGACTGCATTATTTTGGGTCACATAGCATACAAGATGATGATCGGGAGAACAACACTATAGCCGATGCGTTAGCAAGACTGGCAACGACAGAGGCTACTTCTTTCAGCGGGTCAGTATATCTGGAGGTTTTATGTGACCCGAGTATTCAAAGATCAGAAGTATTCCCAATAGAGCGAATGGACTGCCGGCTCATGCCATACATCACGTATCTAGCCGATGGCGTCCTTCCTTCAGATCGGATGCAAGCTAAAAAGATAAAACACCGAAGCTCTTTCTTCATCTTGATCGATGGGGACTTGCACCGAAGAGCATTCTCGTCGTCGTTGCAGAACTGTTTGACTCCTTCCGAAGTAGATTACGCACTTCAAGAAGTTCATGAGGGGATATGTAGAGATCACATGGGTGCTAAGGCATTGGCTTATAAGGTTTTACGGCAGGGTTACTACTGGCCGACCATCTTCCAAGAAACTAAGGAATATGTGAAAAAGTGCCCCAAGTGTCAGTTGAATGGAAACATTCCTCATTAACCTCCCGAAGAGCTGTTTTCGGTCTTGTCACCGATCCCGTTTGCCATGTGGGGAATTGATATTTTGGGACCATTGCCGAAGGCTAAGGGGCAGGTCAGTTTTATCGTGGTAGCAATCGATTATATGACTAAATGGGTAGAAGCTAAGCCTCTTCGAACGATCACGGAGCAGGAGTGTTTCAAATTTTTCAAAGAGTTTGTGGTCTATCGCTTTGGGATTCTAATGGTGCTTGTTTCGGACAACGGGAGGCAGTTTGTAGGTTTAAAATTTGAGGAATTTCTCATAGATTTGGGGGTTCAGCACCGAAAGACTTTTGTTGTTCATCCTCAGTCAAACGGGCAGGTAGAAGTTACCAATAGAACCCTACTCAACGGGATAAAAAGGAGACTGGACGAAGCCAAAGGAAGATGGCCTGAAGAATTACTTAGCATGTTGTGGGCCTATCGGACAACAACTAGAACGGCAACAGATGATTCACCATTTCGACTCGTGTATGGGACCGATGCCCTTATCCCAGTTGAAATCGGGTCTCCATCACTTCGGGTCAGTCAGTACCAGGAGCTATATAATGATAAAGTACTTCGCCTTAACTTAGATTTGTTGGATGAAGTTCGGGAGTCAGCATTGATAAGGTTACCGGCCTATCAAAGGAGAACTGCCATACATTACAACAAAGGGCTGAAACTTAGAAGATTTGAAGTTGGTGACCTAGTGCTTCGGGAAGCGGTGGCATCTACCCCCCCCCCCCCAGAATTCAGGCAAACTTATACCGAATTGGGAAGGACCTTATGAAGTCATTGAAGTACCCAAGCCAGGAACTTACCGGCTTTGGGCTTTGGATGGTTCAGATATTAAGAATACATGGCATGCTGGGAGACTTAGGAGATATTATCAATAAGTCATGTTATTTCTTATTTCCCGCAATGTAAATTTATATGTTTATCAATATGAAATGACATTAGTTTGTGTTGTTGAAAACTTTGTACTATTTTATTGATATTCAATATTTCCATAAATTGTACTTCTTACATTTGGAGTTAAAAGACAAAAAATAATAATAATAATAATAATAATAATAATAATAATAATAATAATAATTCTAATAGGTCTGTGATGGAGGTTGATCTTCGGCTTCTTCTTTATCATTCGAAGAGTCGAGAATGGAGATGTTTAACCTAGCTGCTTTCATCTTATCCTTGATCTTATCCTTATGGCTTTGGTAGCCTTCGAAAAATTGAAGGATGACATTGTCCGCCAGCTCGGGAGACTCGTTGTATTCCTTAATTATTTTGAGCTTGACCTCTTCGGTCATCGGGGGCCCTTGATTCTTCAACTCAGTATGATCCTTCTCCAGGGCGTTGTGAGTCTGAATCAGATCTTTTAATTTGAAGTGCATCTCTTCAATTTGCTTTTCAAGGAGGGATATCGCCTTCTTCTGATCAGTATCATTCTCCTTCAATAAAACCTGCTCCTCCATAAGTCGGTCGTTCTGCTTCTCATGCTCAGCAATTTTGGACTGGAGAATACTTATTTGATTCTGAAGTTGCTAATTTTCTCGGCTAGCTTCGGTGAGCTTATTTTGGGTACTAACATTGAGATCTTTCTCTTTCTCCAAATCCGCCTTAAGAACTTGAATATCACCCTTCAAAAAGGCATTCTCCGCGATGAGGTCTTTGTTCTTCTGGGTCAGATGGCAGAAGGAAGGAAGAGATCGGGCAAGGACGGAATTGGCCTACGAAGAAGAAGTTTAGTGTGGATTAAAGACTGAAAACAAACAACAAATGGGGCGAACTAATAACGACAAAGTCGAGACTCACCTGAGATTGAAGTCTAGTGTAGTCTTCAAGAAATCATTCCGGGGTATGGTCTTTGAAGCGATTGTTGTCGGCAGGCAGTATGAAGTGATCGATGAAGTCATATGGGAACGGGTCAGCTGGACTTTGGGGCCATAAGGTTCGGGGTTTAGGAATGTTACTGGATGAAAGGTTTTAAGGTTGAGGTTGTTGGGTTTCGACCTGTTGAATGGGGGCAGGTGGAGGAGGGGGCGCCGAAGAGGAAGAGGCTTCTCTGCGAGGCCTTTTTGTAAGTGGCTCCAGAATTTCATCTTCGGTCTCTTCCTCGACGATGATTTCTAGATGAGGTGGGTCAGGAATGGGTGTCATCATAGGCTTGGTCGAAGTCTTCTTGTGAAGTTGTTTCTTCTTCATTAGAACCATCTTTTCTGACCTGCTCATCTCCAAGATACTCCTCTTAGATGCTTGTGCCATGGGGATGGTCATGATTGGGAGGGCAGTAATCGGCACTTGGTTTGAAGGTCCGGCTTCTGAACCACCTTCGGGTTCAACTAACTTCAGAGAAACCATTCGGTCGATGTCAACTGGAGCAGTTGGTTTGATAAGTGACACTAAAAAAATGAAGAGTTTGAGTTAGTATATTTTAATGGGAGTTTTTAGACATGGTAAAAATATATGTATAAAGAGTTCGGAACTTACGCCCATGATTGTATAACCACGTTTGGTTGCCAAGGAGTTTGAAGTCCCATTCTTCTTCTGGCATCATCCCGAAAAAGCTTTTGAACT
Organism: Aralia elata; assembly: GCA_034770075.1. Classification (NCBI taxonomy): domain Eukaryota; kingdom Viridiplantae; phylum Streptophyta; class Magnoliopsida; order Apiales; family Araliaceae; genus Aralia; species Aralia elata. The sequence goes on along the minus strand of JAVJAP010000363.1, from coordinate 472,063 downwards.
CTTCAAAACGTTCGGCCGGGAACCCTTCAATATTGTTGGTCTTCTTCGATAAGCCGATCCAACACGAAATTGCACCGATATCGGGACCTCGGATGTAAAACCAGTGTGAGGGTTATCCCTTGTTGCTGGTAGGAGTTTTCATCAGGGTCCGCTTCTGGGCTCCTTTGACTGGCAGTTTACTGATCTGACGGAACCCAGACTCTCTCGATCGGATCACCATGAATATAGCGAAGACGAATTCCAAGGATGGTTCGACTTTGCAATCGTGTCAGAATTCTATGAAGCAGACTAGGTGGATAAAGGAATTGGGGACAAGTTGGGCGAGCCCGACCTCGACAATGCTGAGAAAAGTTAAGATGAAAAGGTGAAGGGGAAAACAAAGCATGTACTTTAGTGCATGAGTCAAGATGGCGGTCCAGCCATTGGGGCGGCGGTACATCCTTTCATCCAGATTGGGTGTACGAATCCCATAAGTAATGGGGATTTGGTACAGTTCGCGTATGACGACAAGATCTTGGGTTCTGATGGAAGACTTGGTGTTAATATATGTGTACGATTTCTTAGCCGAATACTCCTCCATCATCTTTATATTCTCTAGTTCGGCTTCGGTTTTTGGTGATGGAGTAGAGAAAGGATTGTCGAGAAACTCAGAGCTTGAAATGGGGCCTTGGGAGGTGGTACTAGGGCTTGGAGAAGTGGAACTAGTGTCGGCGGCGACAGTGGCTACTGTTGTGGCTTCTGTTATCACGGCTGTGTCGGGAACGTGAAGCACAGTAGTTGCAGCTACGGAGGCGGTGGTTCTGGAGGGGTTGGAGGAACTAAAGGCGTCTGTTGTTGCCATTAATATTCTGAATGCGAGGTTAATCGGAAAAAACTTGCCGGAGTTGGGTGAGATTGTAGTAAGAAAGTTGGGAGCACGAAGAAGAGCTTCAAGGGTTTGAGAAATCAGATCTGAAAAGTGGCGGTCGATTTTTGGGGGCAAAACAATTTTATTAAAGGCAACCCTTTAAATTCGGCACGATTCCCACAGGCAGCGCCATTTTATTGATTATGGTTGGCCCTTTAGGGGCACGTGGGGGCAATGATGGCGGGTTTGGTCGTTTTGTACTCTTTTATTATATATCTCCTTTTTTATAATAAAAGAGTAAGAGGCAATGTTAGGACCTGGGTTCGGGAGGCCTGACCCCACGTGGAAGATTTGACCCTATGTGGAGGTCTTTGGTACTTGGGGCCAGTCTAGTTAAGGAATATAATTTCCTAAATAGGTTGACTTGTAACTCAACCGGATTGGTTTGTATGATTTGATTGATGGTGACAGAACATTATACTGTCAAGTGGGGTCCAGGCATAATAAGTGGGTAATGAGGTATAAATACAAGGCTTTCCTCTTCATTTCAAAGGTAATGCAAAACTGAACACTAAAGCTATAAGCCTCCATTATTACACACCTTGAATAGCCTGTACTAATTCTCATGCCTAGCTATCCCCTGGTGACAAAACCGCCCGGAACTCTGAGTGTGGTCTCGTTATTATGTAAGATTGACGCGTTTTTGGTGATTGAAGCGCGTGGTTGAATCTTGGCGTTAACAATCAGCTTTGTAAAGTTAATATATAAAAGTTAACCCACATGGAAATTAAATAATCTGTGGCCCACATAAATCCTTTGCATGCAATTTGATGCTGCCCATTGAATTGATTAATCCTTCCTATGCATATTGTCGTGACCCACATGATATAAATATTAAGTTAGAAAGCCCACATCCTTTTGTAACACGGATACCGATACTAGCTTTTCATGTAAATGCTGAATTTGGTTGCATTGTAATTGCGCTCCCTTATTCTAATAATGCTCAATTTGTCTTCGAATTAACTCCAAAGTCACGGAACCCTTCAATTGTACCTAAAATAAAAATATAAGAATAATGAATGTATTTAGACACAAAATAAATACAAAAGATTAAATATTATAGGATAAAAATATAACATATTTTATTCTCATCAATTTCACCGACCACTATTCGCACATTACTGGGGCTCTCTCCGCATGCTCGGGCCTTCAAGGCCCGTAGTGTTCATTTTGATGCTTTAGCGTTTGAGGCCATCAGAGGGGCCTTATCAAAGCCATTCCCTAACGACCTTATTGAGTGCGACTGACTCTTGCGATGTCTCTTTCTAATTATTATGAGGGTTGTTTTCTGGTGAACAACTCTGCTACAGTTCATTTCAGTCTAGTGGGAGCTATTTGAGACGTTGATCGCATTGGAGATTATGATTGGGGATCGTTCACATTTGCATATTTCCTCCACGGGATGCGCCTTTGTTCAGAGGGTTAAACCAACGCTTGGCTTAGCTTCTTTCGATTCCTTCTGGTAGGTTCCTTTTCTGATTCGTTTCATTCTTTTAATCCATTTTATTTTGTGACTGTTCTAATGTAATAGTTGTTGATATTTCAGTTTTGGGCTTATGAGAGACTGTCATATCTTCGTCCAATCACCACTCTGGGCTTAAATACTTATCCTCGGGGTCGCCGGTGGCATCATACTACTTTAGAGGAGGTCCTTGTTTTGGATAGCTTTGCACATTGCTGTCTTCAGCTAGAGTTGCTTACTGCTACTGATGTGACATGGGTTCCTTACTCATCGGAGCATCTGTCTGTCGGTTTTGAGGATGGGTTTCCGAGTGGGCTAGAGTTTGCACTATCCACCCGCCGAGTTCCATTGTTAGCGTATGGATATTGGGAGCTCTATCTCGGGGAGCGAGCCTTCAGATGTGTCGGGGGAGATCCGTAACCCCTTTCATCCTCCTCTTAGGAGATCTTGGCCGGTTGACGTGCCGATTTCAGAGATTTCCCTGGAGGATGTGGACGACTTCTTGTTATCAGATGGTCCTAGTACTTCGAAGCTTTTTACTGCCTAGTGGAGGCCCCAGACCATTGGTGCACAGACCAGGGCTACTATAACACCCCCAAATCTAGGTTCCTTGAACTTCGCACCTGGTGCATCACGGTACTACCTTCATCTCAAAATTTATAACATTTATCCACAATATAATGAATACAACCTCGCTTTGATACCAATTAACACATCAACTACTTATATTCCAGAATCTAAAACCTTTACAACTTGTTATTACATTTATAGATCCTCTTGATCTAATTTATACATCTCAAATTATAAATGAGATGTTTCATTCTGTTACATTTTTTGTAAGTATTCATGTACTTACCATTCAGATTTAACTATTCTTTTTGTACAATGTTCTTTCGACTACACAATTATAATACATAATATTAACATTCATCTAGCATAGCTAGAGACTACACAAATAATTTTACTGGCATTTAACATTACCGAGTATAACTACTTTGAAGAAATTACACCAGTTCGTTAGTTTATTTCAAACGTACAAACATCTTTAATCACTATTTTATCTTTTGTTCCTTTGTCTATTCCAAATCCTTCGGTCTGCTCTGGTTTAGCTGGAAACAATTATTTATAGCAAGTGTGAGCAACTACATTGCTCAGCAAGTTTAACAATTATCATATAACACATAATTCACATTTTAAACATACTTTATCCTCTTCATACTTTGCATTTCTATATGCTTCATGTTTCTTATACCTGACATATATTCATGTCTCATACTTATCATGCTTTGCATTTAAATATGCTCTATATCATTAATCCATAAAGTTCACATAGAACATTTCATCTTAAACCATCAATTAAGTATCAGCAACATTTAACAAGTAGTTGCATGAGGTTCACATTAAAACCAATCCACATGAATTCCATATATGATGAGTGGGTTTCATACCTACAAATTGGTTCTTATTAGGCTTGGATTATTGTTAATCTTTATTGTTTTATATTGCATTTCATATATTTTAGGTTGTTTTTGTAAGTATTAAGTATAGAAAGTGGATTGGATGCGCAGAATGGAAGCAATAAGGAAAAGAAGCAAAAGTTGCAGAATTAGGACCAGCGCGGCCGCGCCCAAATAACAAAGGGGATCAGTGTGGTCGTGCCACTCTGAAACTTCAAAGGCATGCTCTGCCATACCAGCGCGGTTACGCCCAATTACAAGCCATTCCCAGTGCGGCCGCGCCCGAGCGGGAAGTTGAATTTTGACTGCCTTTGACTTTTTAACTCCAATTGAGTTGTAACTGACACTTAAATTAGATTTGGGATTGGATTCGTGTTATGAGACTATAAATAGTTATTTAGATTTAGTAGAATAAAGGGATCTTGCTACTTTTTGCTAACCCTATAATTGAAGAAGGATTGGAGGCTTGAAGCAAAAGATTATCACGAAGGAAGATCAAGAAAGGAGGCTGTTGGTGATTTAGAAACCAAACAATACGTGTAAGTATACGCGGTCAACAAGTAATACAATGATAAGATAGAGTTGTCAAACCCACAGGGAATTAACTATAATGTATGCCCAATGACTAACTCAATATTGACTCGATCTAAATGAAACTCTTCAATTCAAGTGATGGATAAAGGTTACATGTAAATTGCATGACATATAAATAATAAGAATAGATAGATAAAGGACTAAGATTGTAATTTCCCCCATTCAAGTATTTTGTCAAACACTTGGCGTGCAATGCTTTGTTTAAATATCTTAACTCCCCTTTTAGATCAATTAGCCAGATAGAATTGACATTCGAGAAATCACAATTACGTAAAAGCCTCTGTCGATGGTCAATTACGAATCTTCCTAATGCGGCATGTAGGTATATGTCTATCCTACACACTATCAAGAGACGAATTTCAAAAATAATTATCAAGACATATGTCACTAAATCTCATCAACCACCCTTTCAATTACCAACTTTCACAAAGGAAGTCATTAAGATTAGATTCTTAATTGGTTGCACACAGTATCTAGGTATATGTCTATCCTAAATACTATCAAGCTACCTATCATTGAGGATAATCAACAAGACACACGTCACTAAATCTTTATTAATCACCCACAATAATCTTTAACTTTCGCATGATCTCATAACTAGGTCTCAACACTATAATCCGTTTGTCAAGTTCATATAAGTTCCCAAGGTAATTACTAGCCAAGCAATTAATCTATAAGCATAGGTTATGATAACCAATTCATAAGAGTAACAATAATCAATTGGAAGAGAAAATCAATTCAAATTAAGCAATGGGTTCAATTACAATCTTAGATTAAAAACTAATTACATAGAGGAAAAAGAAAAAGAAAGATAAAGGATGGCTTCCCCATTGTTGTTGGATGAAACTCCATTGAAGCACCTCCATTGTAGCTCCTCCAAGCTTTGGAAGAACCATGGCCAATGGACATAGCCTCCCTCTTTTAGCTCCAAGCCTCCTCTCTCTCTCTAAATTTGATTTTTGAAGTATAGGATAATCTAAGTCTGCCTAAGTCCCTTCAAAATGGAGGCTACATGTTCTATTTATAATGTTCCCATGAAAACCCTAGCCTCCACTCAGATTTGGACCAAGAAAACCCGCACAAATCACACTCAGCGCGAAATGGCGAGGTCCCGCTGGTTTGCGCGGAGGCCTCCGTGGCCTGCTGCAGCTGGTGCCTGTGTCAGCACTCTTGTGACTTGGTCGATGCCGTGCACACCCAAAGCGCAAATGTCATCAACTTCCATACCGACCGTCGCCAAATACTAATTTCCAAAATGAAACACGCCAACCACGGATAACCAAACATGGGCATTATGTCATTATGAACAACGATCCGAGCGGTCTTTATTTCAATTCCTACAAGCACAACGAAAATGCATAAAAAATAATACTAAACATATATAAGCAATATAAAACCACAATATCTAAAAATAAGATAAAAATATAATAAAACCACATAAAGTACCCAAAGACTTACAAATTATAAAGACCAAAAGTACCCAAATTGTGTGTATAAAACACACTCATCAAATACCCCCAAACTTAAACATTTGTTTGTCCTCAAGCAAAACAAACACAACTAATGAAATTAAACATTTCTAAATAAACTAACTTGAGCAATGAATTAAAAAGCTAACCGATGATCTCAAAGCATAAACACATGGAAACTCAAGGAAGCTTTCAAAACGTTGCAAGTCTAGATTTACAAATAGCTAGTCATAGCTTGCTTTAGGTCCCTTCTTTGTGTGTGTGAGTACCCAATAGCACTAAACCAACCAAGCTCGGATGAATTTATGCAACCACATTACCTTATGAAATAATCAAAATAAACCCCAAAACAACATGCTTAACACAACACTCAATATAAAGGTATACAAATCATAATTCCAAAAATTTTGAGACTCAAGGACTCTAGGTGAGTGCATTTTATGCTCCATCTCAACCTTAAGCACGCTCATATGGGCGAGTGTGTTTTACGCTCTTTCTCAACCCTTTGCAAGATTTGCAATATACAAATTTTTTTTTCTTTTGTCACAAAAATAAGAGAGTGCGTTTTACGCTCTATCTCCCCTAACCATATGTCCATGAATGAGTGCATTTTACGCTCCATCTCAACTCACCACATGACCAACAAATCAAACACAACAAATTTGGATACCTTACTTCAAGTGATGTTTAAACGAGTACTAGAGTTTATAGATATTTCCCATAAGCATTCGATTATAAAAGCCTTCTCTAAGCATATGACTAGCTCAATACTCATGGGTAAGTGCAAGAAAAATGGAAGGACTCATAAACAAAGAAATAACCAACAATAAAATTAAGCACAACGACTAAGCAACATATGTCCCTTTTCCGTGAATTAGAATCTTTTAAAACAAGTTGCTATCATTGACCATAGATAAGTTAAATTAAATCAATGCTCAAGGGACACTTCTTAAAAATAAATAATTTTTTTTGAATACGAAAAACACACTTAAAACACACAAATACTAAATTAAAAACATACAAACAGTATGTACTATCCCCAAACTTAAAATTGACATTGTCCTCAATGTTTAAGATAGGAAAAAGTAAAACAAAGAACTTCCCTGAGAACGTGCCAAGCGTTATTGATATCATCTTTCAAGTTCGCAAAGTTGGGGGCGCAATCCAAATTGCTTAGTACTCGGTACCTAAAAACAATTAAAGAAATTAAAATGCAATTAAACAACCTAAAATGCAATCCAACAAAAAAAGCAAAACAATAAGCTTGGGTTGCCTCCCAAGAAGCGCTTTGTTCATAGTCCTCGGCCTAACTTTATTTAAAATAGAAAGACAAGTTCAAATTAAGATCAAGTCAATTGAAATTAATATTGAAAAAACATTAGAAGAATAATTCCCTGGTAACGGCGCCATAAACTTGTAGGTGATTTAGAAACCAAAAAATACGCGCAAGTATACGCGGTCAACAAGTAATACAAAGATAAGATGGAGTTGTAGAACCCACAGGGAATTAACTCTATTGTACGCCCAACGACTAACTCAATATCGACTCGATCTAAATCAAACTCTTCAATTCAAGTGATGGATAAAGGTTACATGTAAATTGCATGACATATAAATAATAAGAATAGATAGATAAAGGACTAAGATTGTAATTTCCCCCATTCAAGTATTTTGTCAAACACTTGGCGTGCAATGCTTTGTTCAAATATCTTAACTCCCCTTTTAGATCAATTAGCCACATAGAATTGACATCCGAGAAATCACAATTACGTTAGAGTCTCTGTCGATGGTCAATTACGAATCTTCCTAATGCGGCATGTAGGTATATGTCTATCCTACGCACTATCAAGAGACCAATTTCAAGAATAATTATCAAGACATATGTCACTAAAACTCATCAACCACCCTTTCAATTACCAACTTTCACAAAGAAAGTCATTAAGATTAGATTCTTAATTGGTTGCACACAGTATCTAGGTATATGTCTATCCTAAATACTATCAAGCTATCTATCATTGAGGATAATCAACAAGACACACGTCACTAAATCTTTATTAATCACCCACAATAATCTTTAACTTTCGCATGATATCATAACTAGGTCTCAACACTATAATCCGTTTGTCAAGTTCATATAGGTTCCCAAGGTAATTACTAGCCAAGCAATTAATCTATAAGCATAGGTTATGATAACCAATTCATAAGAGTAACAATAATCATTTGGAAGAGAAAATCAATTCAAATTAAGCAATGGGTTCAATTACAATCTTAGATTAAAAACTAATTACATAGAGGAAAAAGAAAAAGAAAGATAAAGGATGGCTTCCTCATTGTTGTTGGATGAAACTCCATTGAAGCACCTCCAAACTTTGGAAGAACTATGGCCAATGGCCATGGCCTCCCTCTTTTAGCTCCAAGCCTCCTCTCTCTCTCTCTCTCTAAATCTGATTTTTGAAGTCTAGGATAATCTAAGTCTATCTAAGTCCTTCAAAATGGAGGCTACATGATCTATTTATAATGTTCCCATGAAAACCCTAGCCTCCACTCATATTTGGACCAAGAAAACCAGCACAGATCGCACTCAGCGCGAAATGGCGAGGCCCCGCTGGTTTGCGCAGAGGCCTCCGTGACCTCCCTGGTTGCTGGCGCAGCCTCCGTGATTTGCACGGAGGCCTCCGTGGCCTGCTGCAGCTGGTGCCTATGTCAGCACTCTTGTGACTTGGTCAACGCTGTGCACACCCAAAGCGCAAATGTCATCAACTTCCATACCGACCGTCGCCAAGCACTAATTTCCAAAATGAAACACGCCAACCACGGATAACCAAACACGGGCATTATGTCATTATGAACAACGATCTGAGCGGTCTTTATTTCAATTCCTACAAACACAACGAAAATGCATAAAAAACAATACTAAACATATATAAGCAATATAAAACCACAATATCTAAAAATAAGATAAAAATACAATAAAACCACATAAAGTACCAAAAGACTTACAAATTATAAAGACCAAAAGTACCCAAATTGTGTGTATAAAACACACTCATTAGAGGCTAAAGAGGATATCAAGGATTGCTTCAAAAGAGTTTTTCCTTTCTTCTTTTATCTTTTTATTTTGTAATTCTTTGATGATGGTTTAGTTGTGGATTATGGATTTTAATTCAATCATAAACTAATTTCTTTTTAAGATTACAATTGAACTTATTGCGTAACTTTTATTGATATGCTTCCTTGTTAATTATTGTTGATTATTATCGGATTGTCTATTATTATTTGTTATTAATTGCTTAATTGTCTGATCAATAATTATCGCGGTAATCTATATGAACTCGAGAGATGGATTATAGATTTAGACCTGATCATAATAGCATGTGATTGTATTTTCTACATGTGATGGAATTCATAATTTGTGTCTAGGACACAGATATACCTATACGTCGCTTGTAATTTGAAAGAGAACCTGAGCTTTAAATCCTTTTTAACTATAATTCACATACAAATGTAGTGAATTAGTTAACTAGGGTGTTCATCTTAATTCTATCTTCTGTGGATTTAAGTTGATTCGTTTATAATACATCGAGACATGATTATAAATATTGATGAGTTCTTGTTTAACAATCCGAAATAATTAACATAACTTAACAGGAAGTGTATTAATTCAAGTGAAACATTAAGGGAAATTGTAATCTTAAGCATTTTTATCTGAATTCAATTCTTGGTAGTTGGTGATTAGTTAGTTCAGTACTTTATTTCAAAATTCAATAACTTTTATCAAATTGTTTAAATATGATTAATTTGATTATAAGTTAGTACTTGGTAATTATTATTAAATAATTCTCTATAGGTTCGACACTCTCTTATCATTATTGAAAGTAGTATGCACACAAGCTAATCATATTTGATATGATGTAGCATATACTTTGTAATCTTATTCATTTATTAATAAAAGAATTGATTTTCTTAAAAGGCATTTTATATTATCTACATGATGCTGTTATATTAAATGTGATAAACCCATAGTTTTGAGCAATGCTTTTAGAATCATGATGGTGATCATGCTAATGAGATCTAAATTCTAGATAGCTCACAAACTAAAATTGTTCCTAATCGTTGGATTACTAAATTGGGGATTAGTGAATCCGGATAGATTAGTACATACGTTGCTTGCTCTTAGGAAGAGGATGATTGATCTCATAATAATTTGTGTGGAGACACTAAAGCAAGTATGTAGGTGCTTATTAGAGAATAAGTTCACCGAACGTGACTCGCTAAGGAATACCTAATGGAGTTTTACTCGCCTGTCAATAGGAATTCCTCTAGTGATAGTAGTACAAGTGATCCTTGGACTTGAGATCATCATAGTATCTTGTGTATGATGAATTATACTTTGACATGTCCCTTAAGACCTTTGGGGTATATCAAAGGGTATGATTGGGTATAATAAGTTATACATGGAGATAGGTGAATGATCAACAAAGAATCTACCACGTCTAGTAAAAGATGTGAATGTCCTATGTGATTCGATAAATGACAACTCAGTAGTCCTTGGCCAAGGCAGAATGAAATTAGAAAGGAGTTTCTAATTTGCATTATTTAGAGTTGTGCATTTGGGAATCGAAATGCATATAATTAAATAAAATAAGACTTGACAGTAAATCCATGTCTTATATTTAATTGAGACATTATATGGTAGAAGGATTGAATTGTACGGTAACTATTTACTCAAAGGTTCTTTTGTGATTGATGTTGAAATTTATATTATCTGGAAAGTCGTTGATCGCTAAGGGGGCTTACCCTTATTGTAGAATAAATATTATTTATTTAAATGAATTAAATAGTTTAATTTATTTATTTAAATAAGATTAGAATTGTTCTAATTGATTTATTCACAACCGGTTTAATATGGAGAACCTAAAGGGTCACACCGCAAAAGGAAAATATTTATTTAAGAAGTAAATGGCATAATTGTAATAATAAAGTAAATAGCTTAATATTTATTATTTAATATTTTGAAAATATTAAATATAAATTAATAACAGGAGTCTTATTATTATTATTACTATTACTATTATTTAATTCCTAATAGGGATTGGGAATTAATTAATAGAACTATTATTTATTTCCTAATAGGGATTGGGAATTAATTAATAGAAGTACTCTCTCACGAATTCCTAATTGGATTAGGAGCATAATTAATTAAAGGAGTTTAATTAGAATATAAACCCTAATCCTAAATAGTTTAGGGAAGGGTTATTCCTATATCTATAAATAAGAAGAGTCTTATCATAGATTAGGGTTACACACTCTTGCATTAGATTGTGGAGAGTACTTACAATTTCTATAGAGATAGAAACTAGGGTTTTGCCAAATACCCAACTTCTTGAATACTTGTTCTTCCTTGGTGGATCACCTCTAGAGGCCAAACACTTGGGTGGCTAACGTTGATCAAAGGAAGAAATCACACCGTAACATTCGAGGAGAACATGAAGGACTAGGAGTTGAACTTGTATCCGAGGAAGCTTTGTTCTACGAGGGTATAAATTCTTATTCTCTTTCTCTTTTGTTTATATCGTTAATTGAGCACAAGGATTGATCTTGGTGATGGTTTGTATAAAATTTTAAAATCCGATTTTATCGCGCTTCCGCACTATTTATGTAATTTGATTGCATGTTCACGCTATGTACAAACCTAACAGTGGTATCAGAGCCTAATCTTGTGCTAATTATCGATTTTGATAATTCCATGTATGCTTGATATGCGATTGGATCGAAATTTTTGGGCAGAATAAAATTTTTTTGAATCAACGACATGGCGCAGCTGCGCCGAAACTCAGAATCGGTTTATTCTGGGGAGCAGCGCAGCTGCACCGTTGTCCAGTTCATTCTGGGCGCAGCTGCGCCGGCTAGCAGAATATGAAAAAAAAAATTTCCTTCAATTGAAATAAATGGTTTATTTAATTGATATAAGTTTAAAATAAAGATGTTTATTTTATCTGAAATAGGATTTCAGATTGCTAAAATTAAAGGAGTTTAATTTGAATTTGGTTTTTGATTAAAATAAAATAGTTTATTTTGTTTCAAAAACTAAATATTAGCAAAACTTTTGCCCATTAATTGATATCAATGCATATATGGAATGGATTTATTATTAATGAGATGAATGTTATTTATTGATACATATAAAGATATGTATGATAATAAATAGGGATTGATTATGGACTATTGATCAATGTGTGATTAGATTTATTTTAGTGGATGTTTGAATGTATGGGTTTTTATAAATGGGGTCTGCGTACCTCGTCTTCTCTAATTTTTCTTAATGTAAATTCTATCTCCCTCCTATGTACTTCCTGTTGACTGCTGATCAAGGTTTCTATTTATTGTAAATAGTTCATGTAATAGGAATAGTTAGAATTAATTTTGAAGAATTGGAGACAAAGGAGCAAGGAGCGCATGAAGACCCGTTTGTATTGGAGCCCGGGTTTAAATGTAATAGTTATATTTAAATTTAATTCTTGCACCCTAGGTTTGACCTTTTGGTTCACTTGGTGGCTCTAGTGAACCAAACTAGAATAAAAGTCCATAATCAATCCGGGTAGAATATAGTATTCTATATGTGCATGCTTACTATATATATATATATATATATTATATTATCTAACATGCTTCGCATGTAAAATAATATGACGCGTATTTTATATATATATGTGCATGCGCGCTAATCAAGATGAGACTAATAATAACAAACCCCTCAAAGGAATCATATTAAGTCCTAAGCGTTCAAAGATATTTGGAATATCGAACGTCGCCTTCTAGCATGGTAAAGAAATAGAGTATTAAATGTTTAATATGAGTTTGTTGTGTCACCACAAGGCAAGTATTAAATATTTAAGATGTTGCTTTATCACATTTGATGCTTATAAATAGACTGAACGATGCTGTTTTGTTGTGTCACCACAAGGACAGTGTTTTTCTTTCGAATATACGGAAGTGCTAGGTTGGACTTAACTTGGATAATTTTGATTCGGATGTGTCACCACTTGATCAAAATAATCTAAGAGGCAAAATACAAGGAATTACATAGTAATGTAATTGACAATAGTTGTCTACCTATTTATTTATATATCGTTTGTTGTGTCACCACAAGGCTATATACATTTGAAATGGGATCCTTAATCTCACTAGCAAATATTTAATTAGAATTGCCGAACTATATAATGAGGGTAATATAGTCTGATGAAAATAGTGGGAGATACCAATTTAAAATAAAGACCTAATTTATTTTGGTAATTAATAAATTGAATGTATGCTAAAATGTTGTCTATTTCACATGCAGAATTTAAAAATGTCAAACTCACTATCACTGCGTAGAATACTTGATGCTAACAAACTGACCGGACCGAATTACACGGACTGGTTAAGGAATCTGAGAATTGTTCTCACTGCTGAAAAGATTTCTTATATCCTAAATTCGCCTGTCCCTGCAAGTGTTGCAGAAACAGCCTCTGAGGAAGAGATTGCTACTTTCAGAAAGTGGCAAGATGATGCAATCTTGGCTCAATGCATCATGCTCGCATCCATGAGTAACGAGCTTCAACGTCAGCATGAAACTATGGATGCTCCTACTATATTGTTGCACCTCAAAGAGTTGTATGGTGAGCAAAGTAGGACTGCTAGATATCAGATATCTAAGGAGCTCTTCCGATCTCGTATGACCGAGGGCACTGCTGTTGAGACTCATGTCCTTAAGATGATCAATCTGATTGAACAGCTTGGACAGCTTGGGTTCGTGATGGATGGGGAGTTAAGTCAAGATTTGATCTTGCAGTCACTCCCGGACACCTTCTCACAATTTGTTGTGAATTTTCACATGAATAAGTTGGACGTCAGCTTGCCTGAGTTACTTAACATGTTGAAAACTGCTGAAGGTCACTTCTCATCCAACAAGAACCAAGTCTTACTAGTGGATGATTCTTCCAAGAAAAGAAAGAGGCCCAAGGTATCTTCTAAAAAGAAGAAAAACAAGAAAGCTAAGGGCAAGGCGAAGAGGAATGATAAAAAGAAACCTAATCCAGAGAGCAAAGGAATTTGCTACCATTGCAATAAGCCGGGACACTGGAAGAGGAACTGCAAGGAGTATCTTGCAGACCAGAAGAAGCTTGGAGAAGCTTCGACTTCCGATCTAGGTTTGTTCATGATTGAAATTAATTTTTCTGAAAGTCAAAATTCTACTTGGGTATTGGATACCGGCTGTAGTTCTCACATATGTAATAATGTGCAGGGACTAAGCAGAAGTAGAAAGCTGGACAAGGATGAAGTCGTCCTACGAGTGGGAAATGGAGCAAAGGTTGTTGCATTAGCTGTAGGGACTTATCGTTTAACACTGCCTTCGGGCAAGTTCATTAGTTTAAATAATTGTTATTAAGTTCCGACACTCATTAGAAACATTATTTCAATTTATGTATTGGATATGGATGGTTTTGATATTATAATAAAGAACAACAGTTGTTCTATTTATAATAAAAATGTTTTATATGGTATTGGGAACTTACTGAATGGACTATACATACTTGACTTGCATGAAAATATACTTCAAATTGAACAAACTAAGAAAAGAAAAAGAGATGATGTTAATTATACCTTTATGTGGCACTGTAGACTAGGTCATATCAATGAAACAAGATTATCCAAGTTGCATAAAGATAGGCTTTTAGAGCTATTTGATTACGAATCATATCCAACTTGTGAATCTTGTCTCATGGGTAAGATAACTAAATCTCCTTTTAGTGGAAAAGGAGAAAGAGTTACAGAGTTGTTAGCATTGGTACACACAGACGTATGTGGACCTATGACAACGAATGCACGAGGAGGGTATTCTTATTTTATTACTTTCACTGATGATCATTCTAGATTTGGATATATGTATTTAATGAAATACAAATCTGAATCGTTTGAAAAGTTCAAAGAATTCAGAAGTGAAGTAGCGAAGCAAACTGGTAAGAGTATTAAGATTCTTCGATCGGATCGAGGAGATGAATACTTGACCAATGAGTTTTTAAGTTGTCTCAAAGAAAATGGTATAATCTCACAATGGACTCCACCAGGAACGCCACAGTTGAATGGTGTATCTGAAAAGAGAAATCGAACATTGTTGGACATGGTTCGTTCCATGATGAGTTTTACCGACCTTCCAGTATCCTTCTAGGGTTATGCCCTAGAATCGGCTGCATACATACTTAACAAGGTACCTACCAAATCCGTCCCAAAGACCCCATATGAGATATGGACAGGGAGGAAACCAAATCTTAAGCATGTTAAGACTTGGGGTTGTCCAGCTTATGTCAAAAGGTTTGAGCAAGATAAGTTGAAGACTAGATCCGATAAATGTAGATTTGTGGGATACCCTAAAGAAATATCAGGGTATTATTTCTATCATCCTACTGATCAAAAGGTGTTTATTGCGAAACACGCTGCCTTCTTGGAAAAGGTGTTTATCCTCGAAGGGGTCAGTGGGAGTAAGATATATCTTGAAGAGGTTCAAGAACCACAAAATACTACGGATCAAAGTCAGGTACCTGACCAAGTAGAAGAACCTACTGTACCACAACCTATTCGTAAATCTGGAAGAGTACCGAAGATACCTGAAAGGTATGGATTCATCATAGAGGATGATGATGAGGTACGCATCATAGATGATGATGATCCATTAACTTATGAAGAGGCTATGAGTAGTGATGACTGAGAGAAATGGCTAGAAGCCATGAAATCCGAGATGGACTCCATGTATGAAAACCAAGTATGGACTTTGGTTTCACCACCTGAGGGCATTAAGCCTATTGGGTGTAAATGGGTCTTTAAGAGAAAGGCTGGAGTAGATGGCAAGGTAGAGACCTATAAGGCCCGACTGGTTGCAAAAGGTTTCAAACAAAGACAAGGAGTTGACTATGAAGAAACCTTCTCACCAGTAGCTATGCTCAAGTCCATTCGGATTTTGCTTGCAATTGCAGCTTATTATGACTACGAGATCTAGCAAATGGACGTGAAAACGGCCTTCCTCAATGGAGAGCTTGAGGAGAATGTATATATGATACAACCAGAGGGTTTTGTTTCAACAGTTGGAACAAACCAAATCTGTAAGCTACAACGATCCATTTATGGATTGAAGCAAGCTTCTCGAAGATGGAACATCCGTTTTGATGAGATAATCAAAAGGTGATTTTATCAAAAATGTGGATGAACCATGTGTGTACAAGAAGGTTAGTTGGAGCGCTGTTTCATTCCTTGTATTATATGTTGATGACATATTACTGATAGGGAATGATGTTCCTATGCTACAGTCGATCAAAATTTGGTTATCTAAACACTTCTCCATGAAGGACTTGGGTGAGGCATCTTATATTTTGGGGATAAAGATCTATAGAGATAGATCTAAAAGGATGCTAGGCTTGACCCAAGGAAAGTACATTGATTCGATGCTAAACAAGTTTAGCATGGAAGATTCCAAAAAAGGTCTCATGCCGATGAGCCATGGAATACATCTCTCCAAGAAACAGGCCCAAAGACACCTGAGGAGAGAGACCGGATGAGTAAGATTCCTTATGCTTTCGCAATAGGATCTATCATGTACGGTATGATATGTACTAGACTAGATGTCGCTCATGCACTTAGTGTAACAAGCAGATATCAGTCGAACCCAGGAGAAGAGCACTGGAAGGCAGTGAAAAACATCCTAAAGTACTTGAGAAGAACTAAGGATGTATTTCTTGTCTACGGTGGGTCTGAATTGAAACTAGAGGGCTATACAGACTCAAGTTTTCAAACGGACCAAGATGACTATAAATCCGTTTCAGGGTATGTGTTTACCTTGAACGGTGGCGCAGTGAGTTGGAAGAATTCCAAGCAGCAAACAATTGTTGATTCAGTGACAGAGGCAGAGTACATAGCTGCAAGTGAAGCTGCAAAGGAAGCTGTTTGGATGAAGAAGTTCATAACTGAACTTGGAGTGGTTCCTAGCATTAGAGGAGCTGTACCTTTATTCTGTGACAACACCGGAGCTGTTGCGCAGGCTAAGGAACCCAGGTCTCATTAGAAATCCAAACACGTGTTGCGGCGGTTTCATTTGATTAGAGAAATCAATGGAAGAGGAGATGTCACCCTGGAGCGCGTGGACTCTCAAGACAACATTACAGATCCATTTACTAAAGCTTTAACTCAACAACAGTTTGATCGTCACTTAGAGAAGATGGGTATTAGATACCATGGCGATTGGCTTTAGTGCAAGTGGGACATTGAAAGTAGTATGCACACAAGCCAATCATATTTGATATGATGTAGCATATACTTTGTAATCTTATTCATTTATTAATAAAAGAATTGATTTTCTTAAAAGACATTTTATATTATCTACATAATGTTGTTATATTAAATGTGATAAACCCATAGTTTTGAGCAATGCTTTTAGAATCATGATGGTGATCATGCTAATGAGATCTAAATTTTAGATAGCTCACAAACTAAAATTGTTCCTAATCGTTGGATTACTAAATTGGGGATTAGTGAATCCGGATAGATTAGTACATATGTTGCTTGCTCTTAGGAAGAGGATGATTGATCTCATAATCATTTGTGTGGAGACACTAAAGCAAGTATGTAGGTGCTTATTAGAGAATAAGTTCACTGAACGTGACTCGCTAAGGAATACCTAATGGAGTTTTACTCGCCTGTCAATAGGAATTCCTCTAGTGATAGTAGTACAAGTGATCGTTGGACTTGAGATCATCATAGTATCTTGTGTATGATGAATTATACTTTGACAAGTCCCTTAAGACCTTTGGGGTATATCAAAGGGTATGATTGGGTATAATAAGTTGTACATGGAGATAGGTGAATGATCAATAAAGAATCTACCACGTCTAGTAAAAGATGTGAATGTCCTATGTGATTCGATAAATGACAACTTAGTAGTCCTTGGCCAAGGCAGAATGAAATTAGAAAGGAGTTTCTAATTTGCATTATTTAGAGTTGTGCATTTGGGAATCGAAATGCATATAATTAAATAAAATAAGACTTGACAGTAAATCCATGTCTTATATTTAATTGGGACATTGTATGCTAGAAGGATTGAATTGTACAGTAACTATTTACTCAAAGGTTTTTTTGTGATTGATGTTGAAATCTATATTATCTGGAAAGTCGTTGATCGCTAAGGGGGCTTACCCTTATTGTAGAATAAATATTATTTATTTAAATGAATTAAATAGTTTAATTTATTTATTTAAATAAGATTAGAATTGTTCTAATTGATTTATTCACAACCGGTTTAATATGGAGAACCTAAAGGGTCACACCGCAAAGGAAAATATTTATTTAAGAAGTAAATGGCATAATTGTAATAATAAGTTAAGTGTATTTAATTTAGTCTATGGAGATAGAATAAATTAAATAGCTTAATATTTATTATTTAATATTTTGAAAATATTAAATATAAATTAATAAGAGGAGTCTTATTATTATTATTACTATTACTATTACTTAATTCCTAATAGGGATTGAGAATTAATTAATAGAACTATTATTTATTTCCTAATAGGGATTGAGAATTAATTAATAGAAGTACTCTCTCAGGAATTCCTAATTGGATTAGGAGCATAATTAATTAAAGGAGTTTAATTAGAATATAAACTCTAATCCTAAATAGTTTAGGGAAGGGTTATTCCTACATCTATAAATAAGAAGAGTCTTCTCATAGATTAGGGTTAAACACTCTTGCATTAGATTGTGGAGAGTACTTACAATTTCTATAGAGATAGAAACTAGGGTTTTGCCAAATACCCAACTTCTTGAATACTTATTCTTCCTTGGTGGATCACCTCTAGAGGCCAAACACTTGGGTGGCTAACGTTGATCAAAGGAAGGAATCATACCGTAGCATTCGAGGAGAACATGAAGGACTAGGAGTTGAACTTATACCCGAGGAAGCTTTGTTCTACGAGGGTATAAATTCTTATTCTCTTTATCTTTTGTTTATATCGTTAATTGAGCACAAGGATTGATCTTGGTGATGGTTTGTATAAACTTTTAAAATCCGATTGTCGACGCCGGCAAGAATCGCTTCTTTGGTGATTGTTACCCTTTCCGATTTTAGCCTTTTTATTAGATGATTTTTTGGAAAAGGTTGGCATAAATGTCGACGGGGTTTTGAAAGATCGCTTTTTATGATGAGCCAATTAACCAGAGTCGCCAGTTGGTATATTTGAAATGGATGTACCAACTCATCCGAGTTTCGTTTTCGTAAATCGCTGGCTCATGTGTGACTTCGAATTAATTGGTCTGCGAACCGAGATTCATAGAGTTCGGGGCTTGCTTAAGCGAGGGAAGGTGTTAGGCACCCTCCGACTTCCGTGAAACACGGTTACCGCAATATTGATGCTTTTCCTATCCTTTAATTCTTGAATGTGTGTGTGTATGTGCGCGTGTGTATGTGCGCGTGTGTGTGTGCCTATGTGAATGTCGTGGTGAGTTTGCATGAAGAAACCATTTGGGTTTTGATGAAAAGTCGTGCTTTCTTTTGAGAATGCTTTAGAATGTCATTCGGCTTATACGAGAAAGCTTTATGAGAAAGGCTTAATTTTAATTGTCAAAAACTTATGAGATTTTTCATTAGGTGTCGTTTTGGCAAAAACAAGAGTTTTCTAAACCTTCGTCAAAATAGGAATCGAGATCTATACGTTGCTTTCGTAACTCAAATGATGGGCAACTTCTAGGATCTCTTTAACCCTATGCACAAAGATTTAATAAAACGTTACTTATTTTTATAAAATTATTTTTGTGATATTTGAAAACGATTTTCCTTTAGCCTTCTCGTTAAATAGGATTCGACATTCATTAGCATTTCCAATTTTAAACCTCGTGGTGCTAATAACCTAATTTGATTGATTTTATAGAAATCTTCATCGTTTAACTTGAAATCAATTTTTGTGTCACAAATCAAACCAAACATTAAAATGTGTGGGGGCTATTCATGGGCATGTAAGCCATCCGAATAACCTCAATGCCCACAATCACATATTTCACTATTACGGGGCCTTAAACCCGATTTTCGACTTGATATCGTTTTAAGGCCCGACAATTACATATTTATACTAAAGGGTACATCGGCCCTATTACATACATCCAAAAATGTCCATCATCGGATTTGGACCACGGGGTCGCGTTCCTAGGCTCACATCCAAAATTGCTACATTACTATACCAAGCTAAAAATCATCAAATGGATATCATCGGGCCTTTAGGAAGAATTTCGTTCCATTTGGAACCCTCACTAATAATCCTCAATCCATGGATTCACCATAATATACAAGAAAGATTACATTTAATGTATCCAAAATGATAAAAAGCTTAACAAAATGATATAACAAAAATGCTATAAAAGAAGGTTTTTCACCTTGCAAATGACACCACGATGCGTATAAAATTCGTATATTGAATAGTTTATGAGTTGTATTTTATACAATCTAATCAAAAGAGTTTAATTCCTCTCTTTTTCTCTCTTTTCTCTCCTTTTCCGAGCTATTTTTGCTGTTGTTTTTCCCTTCTTTTTCCGAGCTTCTCTGCTGCCTCCCTCTTCTCTTGGAACAAATGAAGAACTGCACTGATATGGGGCGGCTAAGGGCAGCCGCAGATTGATCTGCGGCTGGCTGGCCGCCCACCAGCCACTCAGCCTGGTTTTGATTTCCGTGTTTCGAGTTCCGTGTTTTCAAAAGGTGCACTTATTGGCCGCAGATTAATCCGCGGTTGGCTCGCTTGACTTTCTCGATTTCCGTGCTACGCCTCAATTCTCGTGTCGTGACGTCGGTTTTCGCCGACAGGCTCGTATTTTGCAGTCCGAGAATTACTGGGAGACGTGCCACATCATTCGGGAATGCTCATTTCGGACGGCCTTGTTGTCATGTTGGTTTTGATTTACAAATCGTCGCGGTGGCGCCGAGTGTTTGTACTTGCGCCCCTCCTTCGCTCTCGTAGGCCGTCTCAATGGACGAATTTGCCCTCCTGTCAGGGTTAGTATACGAAGTGCAAAATTTGGGTGTCTACAGCTGCCCCTCTTTATCATGTTTATGAAATGTTAAATGAAATGAACATGATAAAGAAATAGACACCCGATGCATGAATGACAGTGCATAAGAATGACAGTACATACATGATGCAACACATATAGCTTATGATGCAACACAAGATGTAATGCATGCAAAACATTCATAAAAGTGTTAATGCCTCAATCCTTGACCGCATTGTTAGTCGTCGGGTTTAGTCTTCCAATCTATCGTCTCGTTTGCGCCGGGTCTCGTATCCGGTCGCCAGTCTCGTGATCGCCGGGTCTCGTATCCGGTTGATCGTCTCGTCTGCGCCGGATCTCGTATCCGGTTGCTCAGCTCGTGATTGCTGGGTTTTGTATCCGGTTGATCGTCTTGTCGGGGCCGGGTCTCGTATCCGGTCACCCATCTCGTAATCACCGGGTCTCGTATCCAGTTGATTGTCTTGTCGGGATCGGGTCTCGTATCCGGTCACCCATCTCGTAATCACCTGGTCTCGTTGCTGGTTGATTATCTTGTCGGGGCCGGGTCTCGTATCCGGTCACCCATCTCGTAATCGCCGAGTCTCGTATCCGGTCGATTGTCTTGTCGGGGCCGGGTCTCGTATCCGGTCACCCATTTTATAATCGTCGGGTCTCGTATCCGGTCGATTGTCTTGTCGGGGCCGGGTCTCGTATCTGGTCACCCATCTCGTAATCGTCGGGTCTCGTATCCGGTCGATTGTCTTGTCGGGGTCGGGTCTCGTATTTGGTCACCCATCTCGTAATCGCTGGGTCTCGTATCCGGTCGATTGTCTTGTCGGCGCCGGGTCTCGTATCCGGTCACCCATCTCGTAATCGCCGGGTCTCGTATCCGGTCGATTGTCTGGTCAGGGCCGGGTCTCGTATTCGGTCACCCATCTCGTAATCGCCGGGTCTCGTATCCGGTCGATTGTCTTGTCGGGGCCGGGTCTCGTATCCGGTCGATTGTATTATCAGGGCCGGGTCTCGTATCCGGTCACCCATCTCGTAATCGCCGGGTCTCGTATCCGGTCGATTGTCTTGTCGGGGCCGGGTCTCGTATCCGGTCACCCATCTCGTAATCGCCGGGTCTCGTATCCGGTCGATTGTCTTATCAGGGCCGGGTCTCGTATCCGGTCGATTATCTTGTCGGGGCCGGGTCTCGTATCCGGTCACCCATCTCGTAATCGCCGGGTCTCGTATCCGGTCGAATGTCTTGTCGGGGTTGGGTCTCGTATCCGGTCAACCATCTCATAATCGCCGGGTCTTGTATCCGGTCGATTGTCATGAAAGGAAGTTATTCTCCAGACTATCTTGAAAGGCATCCTTGGATTTCATCCTCGTATATCATTCTTGGCAGCCATCGCTTTTGACTCTGATAGGCTAGGACCTTGACACCTGACCTGCATGGATCACGTACAGAGTTATCATCTATTCAATGCATGTGACACAACATTTAAAATGTAAATTTGATGAAAAATGACCCATGTACAGTCTTTTGATACTGTTCTACAGATGTCATCATTTGTCGGGGTTTGCTTGGATGCCTTCCTAGGTTCACTCACCACCTTGTTGTGGTTTTCTTGGATGCCTTCCCAGGGTCACTTCTTGTTTGGATACCAGCCCTTCTCAGGGTCATTGATTGTTTTGGATACCAGCCCTTCCCAGGGGTCGTTGATTTGTTTGGATCTCAGCCCTTCCCAGGGGTCGTTGATTGTTTAGATCTCAGCCCTTCCCAGGGGTCGTTGTTTGTTTGAATCTCAGCCCTTCCCAGGGGTTTTGGTTGTTTGGATCTCAGCCCTTCCCAGGGGTCGTTGATTGTTTGGATCTCAGCCCTTCCCAAGGGTCGTTGATTGTTTGGATCTCAGCCCTTCCCAGGGGTCATTGATTGGATTTGAGTAATTTTTGAAATGGGATGTGTGATCGGCTTCTGTCCTGGATCTCCCACCAACATCGTCCACGTACCATGCCGCAAAAGCCATTACAGTCTGATCATTTATGAGGTTTGAAAACGACGTGCTTGTACTTTCCTGAAGATTTTCATTTTGATTGTACCTGTATGCATGCAAAAGATGTTATGCACGATCTGGCAGATATGTTATAGATGCATGTGCACAACATATGTTTTAGATAGAAATGACCCCTGTTCAGTCAAATGATACGATTCGACAGTCGTCGTTATTTGCCAACATTTGACTGGATCATGCCTCGTCGTGAAGTGTAGTTTCTAGACTTCAACATTGGTTTGGTACTCTGCCTATTTCATTTCATCAAGTTGAGGTAGTCTGTTTCGCTATCTGTGATGATCGACAGCTATGTTGGGCTCCTTGGCCTTTTGATCATTTCTGATGGCCGATATGCTGTTGTCCCGCATTATATCATCCTTGTATATGCTCATGCACGTGGATCATTTGGATGTCGAGGCAGTGATAGTCAGGATTGGGGATAGGCCCAATGACGAGAAGTTCTGTGCAGCCTCAGCTTCCTTCCATTTCACGATTCTTAACTGCCCCTGCCTTGGTGCGTGTCGCTACCAAGAATTTCTATCGAAAACTCGCGATGTTGACCGTGCTGAGTTATCCACAGCTCTGCATGATCCTGCATATCAGATGACTAATAAATGCCAAAAATTTAAGGCTCGGGCCGTTAGTGTTAGTTCAACACAAAGATATTATAATCTCGACAAAAGAGTAAATGCAGTTAAAGCACATGAAATTGAATGTCTGTTGATCGCACAATCTAGAAAGTTGTGAACCATGAATGTATCAGATTGGAAGTTATTTTCAATCCCTCGTGAGTTGATGATTTTCTATTTAACGAGTTATGAAATCGTAAGAACACCTTCAAGCATTCATGGTCATTATACGTGAGTAAGGTCGAATTTAAAAGAACTACCTTCCCTCGTCAGAGGGTATTCTGCCTCCATTCTCGACAACGTTCTTAGCAGGATTGACGTCATATGACAAATGCACTGTGCGATGCAGCATTCAGTAGGCAGATGCATGTCAACACTGATGCATGATTATTATATTATTATTATTAATCTTATTTTTTTCGTGGTCGAAATATGCCCCTACTCCGGGTTCTTTGTGATCGTTAGGCCACGCTTTCACGGTTCTCTAATTTTATCCTGCAAAACAAGGTCAGTGTTTGATGACATGATAGTATTTAGAAGTTTTAGAAAACCTTGGTACGTGGTATCGATTGCCTTCCTGCAAAATCATGTCAGTATTCTCTTTATATGTGCAGGTGATGTAATCACATGATACATGACATATTTATTACGATGATGACGGTATGACAGTTGTATGTCATTTACATGACATTTATTTATTTGACTGAACGATAAAAGGTCATGAAGAACCTTCCCTTTCGTTAGGTTTATCAGAGGCTGACCTACCCTAGGGTTACTCTCGCGGGCTTTTCGGCATGAAGGTCCCCAAATCTTCGCAATCTACTCGTCTGAGTCCTTTCGATTGGAGCGGATCTGGGTGGTGCGTTTCCTTAGCCATCTCCGGGGAGTAGCCCCTTCGAGTCCAGTAATAAGCAACCGACGGGTTCGCCTCAAGAGGAGGTACACTCTCAACATACATTCACATTCATCGTCCTCACCGTATGCAAATGATTACTTTAAGGTAAAGCAATTTCATTCAACCATTCATTTATTGGTAAAACACATTCACACAACAATAGGTCAAAATATCGCACGCACACACATTCATGAATTTTAAAAGATAGGACAGCATCAAGACTTGAACGCGGCTTAAGCCCTCTAAT
Organism: Aralia elata; assembly: GCA_034770075.1. Lineage (NCBI taxonomy): Eukaryota > Viridiplantae > Streptophyta > Magnoliopsida > Apiales > Araliaceae > Aralia > Aralia elata. The sequence goes on along the minus strand of JAVJAP010000363.1, from coordinate 447,307 downwards.
GTCCCCAGCGGAGTCGCCAGCTGTCGACGCCGGGAGGAATCGCTTCCTTGGTGATTGTTACCCTTGTAGACACCCAAAATTTGCGTTCCCTGTACTAACCATGACAGGAGGGCAAAATCGTCAATTGAACCGGCTCGCGGGAGTGAAGGAGTGGGCCCAAGGGCGAGCGCCCGACACCACCGCAGGGATTGGCAATCAAAGCTGATGTGACGATAAGGCCATCCGAGACAGACATCCCCGAATGAGGTGGCGCGTCTCCCGGAGATTCCCGGACTGCAAAATACGAGCCCTTCGACGGAAATCAACGGTATGGCACAGAAATCGAGACAAGGTGCAGAAAATGAGAAAATCAGCACAGTCAGCCGCAGATCAATCCGCGGCCAAGGACGGAACTCGAGACGGCACGGGACTCGAGCGCACGGGACTCGAGCGCGGCTGGGGGGAGAACCAAGGGCCAGCCGCAGATCAATCTGCGGCTGCCCTTGGCAGTCCCTTATCAGGCCAGTTCGCATACAGAAAAAAAAAAAAAAAGAGAGAGAAGAAAAAAATCCAGCAGCAGTTCGGAAATAGGGAGAAAACAGCAACAAAATAAGGGAAATTAGGAGAGAAAAAGAGTGAAAAGAGTGAGGAATTGTACCAATTTTGTGAGATTATATCTCATATTTTCTACTCTACTCAATACACAAATTCCTACATATTGTGGGGATCATTTTGCAAGGTGAAAATCTTTTGTTTTTGACATTTGTTTGTACCATTTTTGATAGGCTCTTATTATCCGAATCCTCTTAAATGTATCCTTTTTTTGCATTGTATTGTGAAATCATGGATTAGGGATTATTAGTGAGGGTTCCATCGGAACAAAATTCTTCCTAATAACCCGAGGATATCCAATTGGTGAAATTTCTAGCTTATTTATGGTGATTTCTTGGATGTAATTTATTTAGATTATCATTTTCGGATATCATGGTGTATTAGGCAAATCCGTGTTGTTTAGTTTCGTAGTATTCATTTTGCGGGTATTAGTAATCTTGGGTGTGAGCCTAGGAATGCGACCCCGTGGTCCAAATCCGATGATGGACGTTTTGATATATGTAATGGATGCAAGGTACTCGTTTTGTTGTAACATGTAATCGTTGGGCCTTAAAACGACGCTAGAGCGAGAATCGGGTTTAAGGCCCCGTGATAGTGAAATATGTGATTGTTGGCGTTAGGGGATATTTTGATGGCTTACATGCCCATGAATAGCCCCCTACGCGTTTGATATTTAGTTCGATTTGTAAACACCCAACAAAAAGATTTCAAAGCCAAGACAATAAAGATTTTGCTAAAATTAATCAAAGTAGGATATTAGCATCACGAGGCTAAAAATTGGAAGTGTTAATGAAAGTCGATTCCTATTTTACGAGAAAGCTAAAAGGAAGTTGTTTCCAAATGTCACAAAAAATGGTTTTATAAAGAGAAATAAACGTTTTACTAAACCTTGATACATAGGGCGAAAGAGATTCTAGAAATTGCCTATCATTTAGGAAAGCAACGTATAAATCTCGATTCCTATTTTGGCTAAGGTTTAACAAACTCACGTTTTACCAAAACAAACACTTAATAAAAATCTCATAGCTTTTGGCAATTTAAAATCAAATCTTTCTCAATAAGAAAATAAGGTTTTCTCGTAAATACCGAAAAGACATTTTTTAGCATTCTCAAAACTAAAGCACGATTTTCCCTAAAAAATCCAAATGATTCTTTCATACAAACTCACCACAACTTTCATTTAGGCACACACACACACACACGCACGCATATACGTTTCATGAATTAAAGGATAGGAAAAGCATCAAGATTGCGGTAACCGTATTTCACGGAAGTCGGGGGGTGCCTAACACCTTCCCCTCGCTTAAGCAAGCCCCCGAACTCTATGAATCTCGATTCGCAGACCATTTAATTCGGAGTCACATATGAGCCAGCGATTTATAAAAAACGAAAATTCGGATGAGTTGGTACATCCATTTCAAATATACCAACTGGCGACTCTGGTTAATTGGCTCATCATAAAAAACGATCTTTCAAAACCCCGTCGACATCAAGGCCGACCTTTTCCCCAAAATCATCAAAACCAAAAGGCTAAAATAGGAAAAGAAAAAGAGACGAGAAAAACCCGGCGTCGACAGCTGGCGACTCTGCTGGGGACATTAGAGGGCTTAAGCCGCGTTTAAGTCTTGATGCTATCCTATCCTTTAAAATTCCTAAAAATGTGTGTGCATGCGATATTTTGACTTTTTTGTTTCTTTTGTTGTGTGATTGTGTGTTTGTCCAAATAGATGAATGATTGAATGAAATTGCTTTACTTTTAAGTAATCATTTGCATACGGTGAGGACGATGAATGTGAATGTATGTTGAGAGAGTACCTCCTCCTGAGGCGAACCTATCGGTTGCTTATTACTGGACTCGAAGGGGCTGCTCCCCGGAGATGGCTCAGGAAACGCACCACCCAAATCCGCTCCAATCGAAAGGGCTCAAACGAGTAGATTGCGAAGATTTGGGGACCTTCATGCCGAAAAGCCCATGAGAGTAACCCTAGGATAGGTCATCCCCAGATTAACCCAACGCAGGGAAAGTCTCTTCATGCCTTTTTACGTTTATATGTCTAAATGTCATGATCTCATTCAATATTCATATATCCCTTTCCTGTGTCAAAAGAGATTACTAAACTCTGTGAATTGCAGGGAATAGTTGGGGAAGCATAATAAAACATGCTTAGCGTTGGTTATTGCATTAAGGGACTACTAACTTTCTGTTTTACAGGGAAAGATTAAAAAACCGAAAGCACAAAAAGTTACAGCTTTTGCATGCATCCATATCCTTTCATTTCCCCGGACTAAACTTCGAACCGTTGTTTTGTAGGATTGCTCCTCAAACCCGTTCGCAGTCTAAGAAAGCCCAAAATTCTACATCTGAAATGGCTGATCTTCCTAATCATGGTTCCATATCTCGGGAAGAGTTTGATGACTTCAAGAAACAGATGATGGAAATGGCCACGATGCTAAAAGAGCAGTTCTTACTCAGACAGGATCCGCCAAGCCAAGGACCACATAATATTCCACCACCAGGGGGTGACCAGAATCCTCCTAAAAATATTGTAAACCTGGGTAAGGATGACCAACCCCAACTCAAGGACGAGCCAGTCATTACAAGGGCCGTTCCCATACCTAACAAGACAGTGATTACTATCCCAGAGGAAGGGGACACTGATGACCTTCGGAAAAAAATGAGACACATGGAGGAGACCATCCAATCTCTACGAGGCATAGGCTCCCTAGGAAGGGTCAATTACTCGGATCTGTGTGTTTTCCCCGGAAACAGATATCCAGAAAAGTTCAAAGTCCCCGAGTTTGAAAAATACAATGGAAAGGGAGACCCCTACACGCATTTGAAAATATACATTGGAGAACTCGGGTCTTATGCCGAGGACGAGGGGTTGAGGATGCAGCTATTCCAGAAAAGCTTAACAGGTGAGGCGAGGATCTGGTATGCCCGCCTTGACAACGCCCGAATCCACAACTGGGAGGAATTGGCCCATACTTTCTTAACCCAATACAGCTTTCAGGCCCAGATGGCCCCTGACAGGTACCAAATGACAAAAGTTAAGAAGCAGCCTAGGGAATCCTTCAGGGAATATGCGCAACGATGGAGGGGCATGGCCGCGCAAGTGAACCCTCCGATGAGCGAATCGGAGATGGTGATGACTTTTGTGGACATTCAGGAAGCACCGTATTATGAGCGAGTCATAACGGGGATTGGTAGGCCTTTCGCCGAAATGTTAAAACACAGAGAAATGGTGGACATGGGTTTGAAATCCTGCAAAATTCAGGATCTCACGGCTTTGGAAACGGCTGCAGAACAGATCCAAAGCGGTAATTATGGCAGCACTTCCCGAAGGGTGCAAAAGAAAAAAGAGGAGGACGTCTCCCTCATCCTTCAGGGCTCATCCAAAAAGGCAGAAAGCCATCTTCCGGTACAGGTGCAGAGGGTAGGGCCATCCCGGCAGCCCAACTTCACAGATCAAAGAGCAGAGGGACGAAGGAGATATGAGGCCTCGCAAAATCGAGTATTCACCCCGCTCGGGGAGCCGCTTGAACGAGTATTAGCGGTATTAGTAGCCCAAAAGAAAATAGTTGGTCTGGCACCACCGAGTGACCCAAAGGGTAGAAGGTTTGACCCGAGCAAGCGATGTGCATACCACTCCAGTTCCCCTGGCCATGATACACAGGACTGTTGGACGTTGAAGCATCGAATCCAAAACCTGATTGACAGTGGAGAAATTGTGGTGGAACAGCCAGACTCCCCGAATGTTAAAGCCAATCCCCTGCCAAGACATGATGGAGGGGGGGTCAATATGACGGATGACAGTGAAGCTGGGGGGCCGCCGAGGTTAAACTATGTGCAGGAAATTGAGGGGATGATCAACGTGATACATGAGCATGGGAGTGCACGGGGAGTGCTCGTCAGATTGATGGGGGTAAGTCCGAATAGCACGGAGGGACCTGTCAAGTTGACAGCTCCGAGGCCCCTCATCCTTGCCGCAAGGCCGCAAATCCCTATCAGTAGTCTAAAGACGGTACCCTGGAATTATGGGGGAACGCCAGAGGAAGCGGCCAGTTGTGCTTCTGTGACGACAAAGGGGAACCCCTTATACCTTCCCGGGCGCCGAGTAGTCCTTGAGAGCCAAAGGGAAAAAAATGAAGAGATTTCCGAAGAAAGGGCCATAGAGTTCTTAAAAAGGATGGATCACCCGGAAACGAGGGGGATTCAGATTTTAAATGAGGAGTCAACCTTAACATCAGTCATGGACCTGGTGTTGTCATCCAATAAGCATTGCAAAACTTTGACGAAGGTTATGGAGGAGGCATACGTGCCCAGGGAAATTAGTGAGGAAGGTTTCGGCCAGCTGGTGGGCCATTTGATGGAGAGCGACGTGATATCCTTTGCAGATGAGGACATACCCAAGGAAGGAAGGGGACACCGGAAACCGCTACATATTACGGTAATCTCCTCGGGGTATATCATGAATGGGGTATTGATTGATGGGGGATCGGCATTGAATATTTGTCCCCTCAGCACATTGCAGAAGATGAACATTAATCCCAAGCGCCTACGGGCCAGTCACGTGGTGGTGCGAGCTTTCGATGGTTCCCGAAGGGATACAATTGGGGAAATAGAATTACCAGTGGAAATAGGTCCCTGTACTTTTGATATATCTTTCCAGGTCCTAGACATCACCGCCAGTTATAACCTGCTACTGGGGAGGCCGTGGATACACATGGCCGGGGCAGTGCCTTCTACGCTCCATCAACAAATCAAGCTAATCATCAATGGAAATCTGGTAACAATCTCGGCCGAATGTGATGACCATTCTCCTCCTAGGGGTGGCCTACCAGTGATCAATGTGGATGAGTCGGCGGCACCAGCCAGTTTTCAGGCACTAGAGATTAGCGCTCCCCAATACAGATGCTTGGGGGCTCCAGCCATGAAGCCAAGGGTCTCTCCAGAACTTACTTTTGTTGCAAAGGAAATGATAAGGATGAAATTCCAGCCTGGACAAGGGTTAGGAAGAAGTAGTCAAGGAATCACCAAGCCCATTCAACTGCCCCATCAGGTAGGCAAGGCAGGTTTGGGATATCATGGAGGTATAACATGGAGAAGCCGTCAGGGCATGGACCCGATTCGATTGATTGGCAGCCCGGTGACCCCGGTCAACAATAAGCAGGGGACTAGCGAGCCTGTGACTAGAGCAGGGGGTGAAGATTTGGCCCCCACAAATGATGAATTAGCCAAAAGGGAAAGTTTCCTACAGGAGATCGCGGAAGAGTTCGAAACCCAATGCTATATCCCCGGACAATTAATAAGCAATGAAGAGGGGACGAATGTTGCCACACCAGGAGCCCAACAAAGTGTGCCTATCATCGATTGGGCAGGGTTGATTATTCCTAAGGGGGGTATGAAGGGAGACTCGGGCGATGTGGCCATGGTCATCGGGGAAGTGTCCGGTATAAAGCCACCTCTCATCAAGCACATATCGTCTGACCTGACCATCGACAATTGGACCGTGAGGCCAATAATATCCAAACAAGGGTAAAACCCGACGTCAGGGTGGTAGACCCCAGAGGATGGGGGAACGAAGAAGTTTGATATTTTGTTGTCGTTTTATTTCTGCATAATTATGTCGTTCCTTCGTGTTATTTGAAAATGCGATCGTCGTGGAAAATGATTTATATATGACAAGTATTTTGTTTCATGTCAGGTGTACCAAATTGAATAATCCTTGCCTAACAAACGATCTTTCAAATTTGAATGAGGATTATGATTTTGACATTGAGCTGGATTTCGATTTGATGGGCATTGAGCAAGACGAGACAGATTACGACGATGCGCCTGACGAGATCAAAGGATGGGTCGAGGATAAACCCAAACCCAATTTGGACCAAACCATCACCATTAATATTGGAACCCCAGACAAGCCAAAAGAACTCAAGATAGGGATAGACCTCACCACCAGCCAAAAAGTAGAAATAGCTGAGTTACTAAGCCAATATGAGGATGTCTTTGCCTGGTCGCACGAGGATATGATCGGATTGTCCACCGACATCGTGGTCCACCGGTTGCCCATCAAGGAGGGTTTCAGGCCTGTCAAGCAGAAGCTAAGGAAGTTGAAACCTGAGTGGAGCATAAAAGTGAAAGAGGAGAACATTAAACAATTCAGGGCCGGAATCATTATGGTGTCCACTTACCCGGAATGGCTATCCAATGTAGTCCCAGTGGCTAAGCCTGGAGGAAAGGTGAGGGTATGTGTAGACTACAGAGATCTAAACAAGGCCAGTCTCAAAGATAACTTTCCGGTGCCTTTCATACACATCTTGGTGGATAACACAGCCCAGTACGTAATGTACTCTTTTGTGGATTGCTTCGCGGGATATCATCAGATAATGGTGGCGGAAGAAGATCGGGAAAAGACCGCATTCATCACCCCTTGGGGCACTTTCTGCTACAGATGATTGGCTTTTGGTCTCACAAATGCGGGGGCTACTTATCAGAGAGCCATGATGGCCCTATTCCACGATATGATGCACAAGGAGATAGAGGTCTACGTGGATGACATTATTGTGAAATCGAAGGTAGAAGCTGATCATATAACCCATCTCAAAAAGCTATTCGGTCAGCTCAGAAAGTATAATTTGAAACTCAATCCAGCCAAGTGTGCTTTCGGAGTACAATCGGGTAAGCTCTTGGGATTCCTGGTTAGTGATCGGGGCATTGAGTTGGATCCAGCAAAGATTAAAGCCATTGTGGATATGCCGGCACCTCACACAGAGAAGGAGATAAGAGGATTCCTGGGAAGAATAAACTTCATCAGCCATTTCATATCCCACTTGACAACTACGTGCGAGCCAATTTTCAAGTTGTTGAGGAAGGGTGCTTCCCAAGAATGGAATGAGCAATGTCAGAGGGCCTTTCAGACCATTAAAAAGCAGCTGACTGAGGCACCGGTGCTGGTACCCCCAAAGGATGGGATCCCCCTGTTTATGTACATATCGGTCAATGCCATTGCGATGGGATGCATGCTGGGACAAAAGAATGAGGCAGGTAAGGAGCAGGCCATCTATTACCTCAGCAAAAGATTTAGCCAATGTGAACAGAATTACACTCCCATCGAAAAGACCTGTTGTGCTCTGGCCTGGGCTGCAGGGAGATTACAGCATTACCTCCATGGGCATACTACATACCTGATATCGAGAATGGATCCCCTGAAGTATATTTTTGAAAGGCCCATGTTGAATTGTCGACTATCAAGATGGCAGTTAATCTTACAGCAGTTCGACATGGTATACGTAACTCAGAAAGCCATGAAGGGGCAAGGAATCGCAGATCAGTTGGCCGAGATGCCGTCGGGAGGGATGGAACCATTAGAAACTCCTCTACCGGGTGAAGATATATTCTGGGTATCAGATACGAAATGCAATGATGAGGGACAATTCTGGAAGCTGTATTTTGATGGTGCCATGAATGCTGAAGGGGCAGGAGCCGGAGCAGTCCTGGTCTCTATCATCGGAGAACAATACCCCGTAGCCGCTAAACTGCATTTCAGCAATTCGAACAACACCGCGTAATACGAGGGATGTATCTTGGGACTCCGCTTGGCCCGCGACATGGGAGTGAGGAGGCTAGCAGTGTTCGGGGATTCAGAATTGGTAATCAGATAGGCAATCGGGGTGTACAACACTAAAGAGCTTCGGTTACTCCCATACCATCGTTGTGTTACCCAGCTGATGCAAGAGTTCGAAGATATCGCTTTTCGACATATCCCCCGGGGTCGGAATGATTTTGCAGATGCGTTGGCAACCCTGGCCTCCTTAATCCGCATAATCAAAAGAAAAGACATTCCGCAGGTTGAGATAGCCATACAAAATGCCCCGGCATATGAGGAGCATGTGGCAGTGTTATCAGACGAGGTGGGGTTGACAAGGCAGCCCTGGTATCATAACATCAGGGAATATTTGAGAGATAGATCCATTCCCGACCAGGCAAGTCGAACTGAAAGGATGAGAATTCAAAAAATGGCGATGAAGTTCTACTTGAGTGGGGACTCACTCTACAAGAGGGATGCCGGTTTGGGACTGTTGCAGTGCGTGGATCAGGCGCAGGCCCAAAGGATTATGAACGAAATACATGGTGGAGTGTGTGGGCCACACATGAGTGGACCGATGCTGGCCAAAAAGATCTTGAGAACGGGGCATTACTGGTTAACATTAAAAGCCGACTGCGATGATCATGTCAAACGGTGTTATCAATGCCAAGCGCACGGTAATGTGATCCATACGCCCCCCAATGAACTGCACTGTATGACCTCCCCTTGGCCATTCTCAATGTGGGGAATGGATGTAATCGGGCCAATAGAGCCCAAAGCAAGCAACGGGCACCGATTCATCTTCGTCATGATCGATTATTTCACCAAGTGGGTAGAGGCAGCCTCTTTCCCCAAAGTCACTCAGGAGGTTATCGTTGGGTTCATCAGGAATAATGTCGTTTGTCGATACGGGCAACCTGAGGTTTTGGTCTCCGACAATGCTAAGAATTTGAACAACGCCCTCATGAAGGGATTATGCGACCAGTTTAAGATCAAACACCTCAACTCTGTCATTTACCGTCCCAAAATGAATGGGGCAGTGGAGGTTGCCAATAAGAACATCAAGAAGATCATGGCAAAAATGTCTGCTAATCATCGGGGATGGCCAGATCTGCTACCCCTCACCCTGCTGGCATATCGAACATCAACGCGTACTTCTACAGGGGCAACCCCTTACGCTTTGGTGTATGGAATGGAGGCCGTCCTGCCAATTGAGGTTGAGATGACATCCCTCAGAATAATGATCGATGCTCAGATAAGCGAGGAGGATTGGATGCAAGATCGATACGACCAGTTGGCCCTAATTGATGAAAGGAGGGTGGCTGCTGTTTGGCACGGTCAGTTATATCAACAAAGGATCTCCCGATCATATGACAAAAGGATAAGACCTCGGAAATTCAAGGAGAATGACCTGGTGCTAAAGAGAGTCATGCCTTGCCCAGACGAAGCCAAGGGGAAGTTTGCCCCAAACTGGGAGGGACCTTTTGTAATTAAGAAGGTGCTATCCGGAGGATCCCTCATATTGCAAGAAATGGATGGTGAGACATTTCCACAACCCCTAAATTCTGACTCAGTGAAGCGATTCTACGCTTAAATCATCAATTTCTTTTTTCCTTTGAGGAGCGTACACTCAACCATTCATCGTCCTCACCGTATGCAAATGATTACTTTAAGGTAAAGCAATTTCATTCAACCATTCATTTATTGGTAAAACACATTCACACAACAATAGGTCAAAATATCGCACGCACACACATTCATGAATTTTAAAAGATAGGACAGCATCAAGACTTGAACGCGGCTTAAGCCCTCTAATGTCCCCAGCGGAGTCGCCAGCTGTCGACGCCGGGAGGAATCGCTTCCTTGGTGATTGTTACCCTTGTAGACACCCAAAATTTGCGTTCCCTGTACTAACCATGACAGGAGGGCAAAATCGTCAATTGAACCGGCTCGCGGGAGTGAAGGAGTGGGCCCAAGGGCGAGCGCCCGACACCACCGCAGGGATTGGCAATCAAAGCTGATGTGACGATAAGGCCATCCGAGACAGACATCCCCGAATGAGGTGGCGCGTCTCCCGGAGATTCCCGGACTGCAAAATACGAGCCCTTCGACGGAAATCAACGGTATGGCACGGAAATCGAGACAAGGTGCGGAAAATGAGAAAATCAGCACAGTCAGCCGCAGATCAATCCGCGGCCAAGGACGGAACTCGAGACGGCACGGGACTCGAGCGCACGGGACTCGAGCGCGGCTGGGGGGAGAACCAAGGGCCAGCCGCAGATCAATCTGCGGCCAGCCGCAGATCAATCTGCGGCTGCCCTTGGCAGTCCCTTATCAGGCCAGTTCGCATACAGAAACAAAAAAAAAAAAAGAGAGAGAAGAAAAAAATCCAGCAGCAGTTCGGAAATAGGGAGAAAACAGCAACAAAATAAGGGAAATTAGGAGAGAAAAAGAGTGAAAAGAGTGAGGAATTGTACCAATTTTGTGAGATTATATCTCATATTTTCTACTCTACTCAATACACAAATTCCTACATATTGTGGGGATCATTTTGCAAGGTGAAAATCTTTTGTTTTTGACATTTGTTTGTACCATTTTTGATAGGCTCTTATTATCCGAATCCTCTTAAATGTATCCTTTTTTTGCATTGTATTGTGAAATCATGGATTAGGGATTATTAGTGAGGGTTCCATCGGAACAAAATTCTTCCTAATAACCCGAGGATATCCAATTGGTGAAATTTCTAGCTTATTTATGGTGATTTCTTGGATGTAATTTATTTAGATTATCATTTTCGGATATCATGGTGTATTAGGCAAATCCGTGTTGTTTAGTTTCGTAGTATTCATTTTGCGGGTATGTAGTCATCTTGGGTGTGAGCCTAGGAATGCGACCCCGTGGTCCAAATCCGATGATGGACGTTTTGATATATGTAATGGATGCAAGGTACTCGTTTTGTTGTAACATGTAATCGTTGGGCTTTAAAACGACGCTAGAGCGAGAATCGGGTTTAAGGCCCCGTGATAGTGAAATATGTGATTGTTGGCGTTAGGGGATATTTTGATGGCTTACATGCCCATGAATAGCCCCCTACGCGTTTGATATTTAGTTTGATTTGTAAACACCCAACAAAAAGATTTCAAAGCCAAGACAATAAAGATTTTGCTAAAATTAATCAAAGTAGGATATTAGCATCACGAGGCTAAAAATTGGAAGTGTTAATGAAAGTCGATTCCTATTTTACGAGAAAGCTAAAAGGAAGTTGTTTCCAAATGTCACAAAAATGGTTTTATAAAGAGAAATAAACGTTTTACTAAACCTTGATACATAGGGCGAAAGAGATTCTAGAAATTGCCTATCATTTAGGAAAGCAACGTATAAATCTCGATTCCTATTTTGGCTAAGGTTTAACAAACTCACGTTTTACCAAAACAAACACTTAATAAAAATCTCATAGCTTTTGGCAATTTAAAATCAAATCTTTCTCAATAAGAAAATAAGGTTTTCTCGTAAATACCGAAAAGACATTTTTTAGCATTCTCAAAACTAAAGCACGATTTTCCCTAAAAAATCCAAATGATTCTTTCATACAAACTCACCACAACTTTCATTTAGGCACACACACACACACGCGCACGCATATACGTTTCATGAATTAAAGGATAGGAAAAGCATCAAGATTGCGGTAACCGTATTTCACGGAAGTCGGGGGGTGCCTAACACCTTCCCCTCGCTTAAGCAAGCCCCCGAACTCTATGAATCTCGATTCGCAGACCATTTAATTCGGAGTCACATATGAGCCAGCGATTTATAAAAAACGAAAATTCGGATGAGTTGGTACATCCATTTCAAATATACCAACTGGCGACTCTGGTTAATTGGCTCATCATAAAAAACGATCTTTCAAAACCCCGTCGACATCAAGGCCGACCTTTTCCCCAAAATCATCAAAACCAAAAGGCTAAAATAGGAAAAGAAAAAGAGACGAGAAAAACCCGGCGTCGACAACCCTTTCCGATTTTAGCCTTTTTATTAGATGATTTTTTGGAAAAGGTCGGCATATATGTCGACAGGGTTTTGAAAGATCGCTTTTTATGATGAACCAATTAACCAGAGTCGCCAGTTGGTATATTTGACATGGATGTACCAACTCATCCGAGTTTCGTTTTTGTAAATCGCTGTGAGACTCCGAATTAATTGGTCTGCGAACCGAGATTCATAGAGTTTGGGGCTTGCTTAAGCGAGGGGAAGGAGTTAGGCACCCCCCGACTTCTGTGAAACACGGTTACCGCAATATTGATGCTTTTCCTATCCTTTAATTCTTGAATGTGTGTGTGTATGTGCGCGTGTGTGTGTGCCTATGTGAATGTCGTGGTGAGTTTGCATGAAGAAACCATTTGGGTTTTAATGAAAAGTCGTACTTTTTTTTGAGAATGCTTTAGAATGTCATTCGGCTTATACGAGAAAGCTTTATCAGAAAGGCTTGATTTTAATTGTCAAAAACTTATGAGATTTTTCATTAGGTGTCGTTTTGGTAAAAACAAGAGTTTTCTAAACCTTCGTCAAAATAGGAATCAAGATCTATACGTTGCTTTCGTAACTCAAATGATGGGCAACTTCTAATATCTCTTTAACCCTATGCACAAAGATTTAATAAAATGTTACTTATTTTTATAAAATCATTTTTGTGATGTTTGAAAACAATTTTCCTTTAGCCTTCTCGTTAAATAGGAATCGACATTCATTAGCATTTCCAATTTTAAACCTCGTGGTGATAATAACCTAATTTGATTGATTTTATAGAAATCTTCATCGTTTAACTTGAAATCAATTTTTGTGTCACAAATCAAACCAAACATTAAAATGCGTGGGGCTATTCATGGGCATGTAAGCCATCCGAATAACCCCAACGCCCACAATCACATATTTCACTATTACGGGGCCTTAAACCCGATTTTCGACTTGATATCGTTTTAAGGCCCGACAATTACATATTTATACTAAAGGGTACATCGGCCCTATTACATACATCCAAAAATGTCCATCATCGGATTTGGACCACGGGGTCGCGTTCCTAGGCTCACATCCAAAATTGCTACATTACTATACCAAGCTAAAAATCATCAAATGGATATCATCGGGCCTTTAGGAAGAATTTCGTTCCATTTGGAACCCACACTAATAATCCTCAATCCATGGATTCACCATAATATACAAGAAAGATTACATTTAATGTATCCCAAATGACAAAAAACTTAACAAAATGATATAACAAAAATGATATAACAAAAATGCTATAAAAGAAGATTTTTCACCTTGAAAATGACACCACGATGCATATAAATTCGTATATTGAATAGTGTAGGAGTTGTATGTTATACAATCTAATCAAAAGAGTTTAATTCCTCTCTTTTTCTCTCTTTTCTCTCCTTTCCCGAGTTGCTGCTGTTTTTCCCTTCTTTTTTCGAGCTACTCTGCTGCCTCCCTCTTCTCCTGGAACAAATGAAGAACTGCACTGATATGGGGCTGCCAAGGGCAGCCGCAGATTGATCTGCGGCTGGCTGGCCGCCCACCAGCCACTCAGCCTGGTTTTGATTTCCGTGTTTCGAGTTTCGTGTTTTCAAAAGGCGCACTTATTGGCCGCAGATCAATTCGCGGCTGGCTGGCTTGACTATCTCGATTTTCGTGCTACTCCTCAATTCTCGTGTCGTGAAGTCGGTTTTCGCCGACAGGCTCGTATTTTGCAGTCTGAAAATTACTGGGAGACGTGCCACATCATTCGGGAATGCTCATTTCGGACGGCCTTATTGTCATGTTGGTTTTGATTTGCAAATCATCGCGGTGGCGCCGAGTGTTTGTACTTGCGCCCCTCCTTCGCTCTCGTAGGCCGGCTCAATGGACGAATTTGCCCTCCTGTCAGGATTAATATACAAAGTGCAAAATTTGGGTGTCTACACCGATTTTATCGCGCTTCCTCACAATTTATGTAATTTGATTGCATGTTCGCGCTATATACAAACCTAACAATTATATTATTTATGGACTACGTATTTTGTTAGTATAGATTTAGGCAAAAAAGTTTTTCGTGCCGTTGTGGGGGAGTTAATTTAATAATTTTTGCCAATATTAATTTCAATTAAATTAATATTAATTTAAATATATTTTTTATTTATTTATTTTTCTATGTTACTTCCTTTGCAAGTACATCGTGGCTTCCTATAATTATCAGTGGCCTTATACGAAAATGACTCAGCCAAGAGCAGTAGGGATTTATGGACTCGATGAATTGTCAGCACAGTTGGAGACACTTTCGAGGAAGATTGACGCTTTAGCAGCACAACCTAATCAAAGTGTAGTGCTGATTTGCGATATTTGTGCTAGAAATCATCCGAGTCATCAATGTGCCATCGGTTTCGAGTCGGTATGGTATGGTGGCAACACTAGCGACTACCCTAACAATTATGACTATTTCAACGATTATCATCATAATTGGGGGAATTATCTGGATTTTTCATGGAGCTAATCAAGTCCAAACATTTGCTTCAAGCCAATCATACACTTCAGAATTTCAAGATCAAGCCCCTCTACATGAAAAAAGAGGTCAAACTTGGAGGAAGTTCTTTCCAAGTTCATAACATCGAGTGAGGAGCATATGAAGAGGCAGAAAAAGTGTTAGGTTTGTAATAGCCATGAGCATACAATCAAATTGCATATAATGAGCGGAAGCACAGGAAAATCAGAATTTAAAATTTTACAAACCATAATCAGGATCATACTTTATGCGCAATTAGCAATTATACGAAAGAGATAGAGAATAAAAATCATACCCTTGTAAAACCGTGCTTCCACAAGTATGAGTTCAACTCCAAATCCTTCGCGTTCTCCTCGAATTCCACCGATTAGATTCCTTCCTTTGATCAACGTTAGCCACCCAAGTATTTGGCCTCTTGAGGTGATCCACCAAGGAATAATACGTATTCAAGAAGATGAGTGTTGGCAAAAAACCCTAGTTTCTATCTCTATAGAAATTCTATGTACTTTCCAACTATTGGAAGTTTGTGTAACCCCAATCCATAATAAGACTCCTCTTATTTATAGATGTAGGCAACCCTCCTAAACTATTTAGGAATAGACTTTTATTTTAATTAAAATATTTTAATTAATTAAACTCCTAATCTAATTAAGAATTTATGAGAGTACTTCTATTAATTAATTTTCAAACCCTTTTAGGAATTAAATAATAATAATAGTAACAATAATAATAATAATAATAATAATAATAATAATAATAATAATAATAAGACTCCTCTTATTAATTTATAGATAATATTTTCAAAATATTAAATAATAAATATTAAGTTATTTAATTTATTCTGTCTCCATAGATTAAATTAAATACACTTAACTTATTATTACAATTATGTTATTTACTTCTTAAATAAATATTTTTCTTTTGCGGTGTAACCCTTTAGGTTCTCCATATTAAACTGGTTGTGAATAAATCAATTAGAACAATTCTAATCTTATTTAAATAAATAAATTAAACTATTTAATTCATTTAAAGAAATAATATTTATTCTACAATAAGGGTAAGCCCCCTTAGCGATCAACGACTTTCCAGATAATAAAGATTTCAACATTAATCACAAAAGAACTTTTCAGTGAATAATTATCGTACAATTCAATCCTTCTACCATACAATGTCCCAAGTAAATATAAGACATAAAATTACTGTCAAGTCCTATTTTATTTAATTATATGCATTTCGATGCTCAAATGTACAACTTTAAAAAATATAAATTAGAAACTCCTTTCTAATTTCATTCTGTCTTGGCCAATGACTACTGAGTTGTCATTTATCAAATCACTTAGGACATTCTCATCTTTTACTAGATGTAGTAGATTCTTTATTAACCATTCACCTATATTCATGTATAACTTATTATACCCAAACATACCCTTTGATATACCCTAAAGGTATTAAAGGACATGTCAAAGTATAACTCATCATACACAAGATACTATGATAATCTCAAGGCTAATGATCACTTGTACTATTATCACTTAAGGAATTCCTATTAACAGGCAAGTAAAACTTCATTATGTATTCCTTTAGCGAGCCACGTCCAGTGAACTTAATTTCTAGTAAGCACCTACATACTTATTTTAGTGTCTACACACAAATGATTATGAGTTCAATCATCCCCTTCCTAAGAGCAAGCAAAGTATGTACTAATCTATCCGGATTTACTAATCCCCCTTTTAGTAATCTAACGATTATGAACGATTCTAGTTTTAAGCTTTTTAAGAATTAGATCTCATTAGCATGATCATCATCATAATTCTAAAAGCATTGCTTAAAACTATGGGTTTATCACATATAAAATAATAGCACCATATAGATAAAGTAAAATGCCTTTAATAAATGAATAAGATCACAAAGTATATGCTACATCATATCAAATATGATTGACTTGTGTGCATACTAATTTCAATCTCCTACTTACGCTAAAGCCAATCGCCATGGTATATGATACCCATCTTCTCTAAGTGACGATCAAACTACTATTGGGTTAAAGCTTTAGTAAATGGATCTACAGTGTTGTCTTGAGAGTCCACACGCTCCAAGGTGACGTCTCCTCTTTCAATGATCTCTCTAATCAAATGAAACCGCCGCAACACATGTTTGGATTTCTGATGAGACTTAGGTTCCTTGGCTTGTGCAACAGCTCCCGTGTTGTCACACAATAAAGGTACGACTCCTATAATGCTAAGAACCACTCCAAGTTTAGTTATGAACTTCTTCATCCAAACAACTTTCTTTGTAGCTTCACTTGCAGCTATGTAGTCTGCCTCTGTCACTGAATCAGCAACTGTTTGCTGCTTGGAACTTTTCCAACACACTGCGCCACCATTTAAGGTAAACACATAACCCGAAACAGATTTACTGTCATCTTGGTCCGTTTGAAAGCTTGAGTTTGTATAGCCCTCTAATTTCAATTCAGGCCTACCATAGACAAGAAATACATCATTAGTTATTCTTAGGTACTTTAGGATGTTTTTCACTGCCTTCCAGTGCTATTCTCCTGGATTCAACTGATATTTGCTTGTTACACTAAGTGCATGAGCAACATCCGGTCTAGTACATATCATACCGTACATGATAGATCCTATTGCTGAAGCATAAGGAATCTAAATTATACGGTCTCCCTCTTTAGGTGTCTTTGGGGCTTGTTTCTTGGAGAGATGTATTCTATGGCTCATCGGCATGAGACCTCTCTTGGAATCCTCCATGTTAAACGTCTTTAGCATCGAGTCAATGTACTTTCCTTGAAACAAGCCAAGCATCCTCTTAGATCTATCTCTATAGATCTTTATCCCCAAAATATAGGATGCCTCACCCAAGTCTTTCATGGAGAAGTGTTTAGATAACCAAATTTTGATCGACTGTAGCATAGGAACATCATTCCCTATCAGTAATATATCGTCAACATATAATACTAGGAATGAAACCGTGCTCCCACTAACCTTCTTGTACACACAAGGTTCATCATCATTTTTTATAAAATTAAACTTCTTGATTGTCTCATCAAAACGGATGTTCCACCTTCGAGACGCTTGCTTCAATCCATAAATGGATCGTTGTAGCTTACAAAGTTGATTTGTTCCAACCGTTAAAATGAAACCCTCTAGCTGTATCATATATACATTCTCCTCAAGGTTCCCATTGAGGAAGACCGTTTTCACGTCCATTTGCTAGATCTCGTAGTCATAATAAGCTGCAATTGCAAGCAAAATCCGAATGGACTTGAGCATAGCTATTGGTGAGAAGGTTTCATCATAGTCAACACCTTGTCTTTGTTTGAAATCTTTTGCAACCAGTCGAACCTTATAGGTCTCCACCTTGTTGTCCGCTCAAATCTTTCTCTTAAAGACCCATTTGCACCCAATAGGCTTAATGTCCTCAGGTGGTAAAACCAAAGTCCATACTTGGTTTTTATATATGGAGTCCACTCGAATTTCATGGCTTCTTGCCATTTCTCTGAGTCTTTACTACTCATAGCCTCTTTGGGAAGCTGTCGTCAAGCAAACCAAAAATAAAAACCTTACCTAACTCTACGAACTCAAAACTAAGCACAGTATAACAATAAGCAAGGGTCGATCCCATAGAGAATGATATTGTTTTGAATTTATTCTAATGTTTCTAACAAAAAACAGTAATTAAAAGATTGGGGGTTTTGAATTATGATTAACTAAAGAAAACAATGTTAAAATAATAAAGATAATCAAATAAATTAAAGCTTCAGTTCTTCAGTTCAGTTTCACCAATTTACAACAACAGTAGTGTAATCAAGTTAACATTATTTCTTCCTTCCATAAGACTAATAGCCCTAGGCAACAACAAGCTCTGCTACCCAAAATTCCTCTTAGATTATCACTTAATGAAACAAGTTCTTCATAAGATTCTAACTATTATACAACCTAGAATAAGCTCTCTAGATTTAGTATGACAGCAACATTAAGAACTAAGGAAATAGACTATTCCAAGCAACAAACACATAAGCTCGGATTGTTTAACTTGCCTTTTGATAACCATAGCAATAACCAAAAGCTTGACCACAATCAGTATCACTAACTACTACTTATAATTAGAAATAATATCAATTACGTAATACTATTCCTGAATCTAGCAGATGATATTAATCAGATTAATTTAACTGGCCACATCAAATCAATCAAATAAAATAACATATAAACAGTTAAAATAGATTATAAGAATAAATCTCATATATGAAGGAATCAATAACCAAACTCAATTATTCTATTAACTAAAAATAAGGTTCCACATCCCCTTATAACTGAATAAAAATAAACTAAGCTAACATGCTGATAAACAAAGAACAATGAATAAAATATGATCTAGGATGATGATCCAGGATGTCCCAGGATGATCCCAACTGAGTACATGTTAAAGGTATTTATAGATACTTTGAAACCTAGAAGAATTCTAATTCTATTCTAATTTGGAAGTCTTCACTCTGCAGATATGGTAGGATTCTAAATCCTTGTCAATCTCTAAAATCCTTTTTTATGTAGTTTCCTAATCAATTTAGATTTTAGTTTCCAAAACCAAGTCTTCTTCAGTTTCCTCTTCCAATACGATTCAGTTTCCGTATTAAACTTCAAATCAGATTCCTTATCAGACTCTACTTTCCATAATCAGTGTAACGACTGCGGATCGCGGGTAGCTTTGTAATTCGAGCCTACGAATTTTATTGAATAAATTGAACTTTTATTAATATTATTATATGTTATGTCTTTGAAGGTTTTTATTACATATGATGTGTATGTGATAATTTTTGAATGTTGTTATTTCATGGTATTGATTAAATTATTTTGAGGAATAGCACTAAAGCATTATTTACGCAAAAGACGCCTTTTTTGATTTTATGACTTTTCATAATTTCGCCAAAGCGTTAATGAGAGGGATTAATAATCCAAGTGTGGGATTTTTATTGGAAGCCCAATAGATTATTAATTGAAGCCCAAAACCCATGGACCTAGTCCATGACCCAACCCCGCACCCCATGACCCACAACCCATGACCCATGAGGGAAATGGGTTATGTAATCAGCTGGTCACAATTGAAGAAGGAAGAAGAGTACGAGAGAAGGAGAAGGAAGAGAGGGAGAAGAGAATGAAGAACGTGGTGCATTTGGAGAGGAGCAAAATCTGCATTTGGTGAAGCAAAGAGGGAATAAAGCAAATGGGGAGAAGGGAGGGGGATTACCCGGGCATGGGGAGGACCAAAGCTCACTCTCCCATCCATGGGGAGCTGCCATGTATGGCACGCTCACCTCCTCTACCCAGCCAAAGGAGCTCTGATCATTCCCTCTATAAATACTTATGCCATTGCAAGCCTTCCATCCCTTTCTTGTTGCTAAGTGTTGAAACAAAATATTTAGAGAACGAGAAGAGTGTGTTCGGGTGATTTGAGGAAAAAGAAGGAGTGTAGTAGCAGCTGAGCTTTAATCCAATTAGCAACTTAGAACAAGCTCCAAGAGGTAAGCAATATAGGGCTTAGCTCATTTTCACATTATTTCCAAGTTTATAGTTTTGCTTTGATTGCTTTGTTAGAGTTGTGTGGCTAAAATTGCTTGGTTGCTCATGAACATGTATAAATGTTGATTAGCTCTATTAAACCTTGTTAATGATATGTAAAAGTGGAACAAAGAATGAGAAATCAGAACCTATGCATAAAGAATCAAGAATGGACATTAATGGACTGTTAAGGACTATTATTGTGTATTAATGAAGATATAATCTTGGTTTGGTTATGTGCATTGGTTGTGTACTGTTTGTATATGTCCAAAAGCTATGGGAATTGTTTGGGTAGTTGTAGTAGTAATAGTTGTTCGTAATAATTATAATGTGTTGATTAATGTAAGCCAATGTTTGGTGTCTATTGTGAGACTAATTGGTATGTGAATACGTGTTTAAATGCGTAGGACATATTTGAAGGACGATTAACGTCAAATAGTAGCAAGCGCTTAAGGCAAGTTTCCTAAACCCTTGTCTAACCCTTGTGTTGGGCAAGTTCTCTAGCTTCATTCATTTTCAGTATTGAATGCAAGTTTCGTATCTTATACAAAAGACGTATATTGTGCATGTTTTCTAAACGCTTGTCTAACCCTTGTGTTGGGCAAGTTTATTTGATTCATTTGATTATATCCTCTTGACTCTCATGCGCTGTTTGAAGTTCCAATTTAGGCAACACATATATGGTTGCATGAATTCCTTACTTATGTAAATCTTTCAGTATTTGCACAAGTATTCGAGCTATGTTATGACATAAATTGTTGAAGCTTTCAAGTTCACATATATATGAACTATTATAGAGAATGTCAATGCCATTTGTTTCGGCTAGACAGATATTGAAATGTTTTATTGATTTGATAATAAATCCTTGAAATGTTATTGATGATTAAGTAGAGCTATCCAACCGAATTGTTTTGGTTAGGATTTCGAGACATGAATGAGATGAATAACCCTAATATTTGGGGCAGTTTTTAGTCAGTTATTCTGACAAAGCATCGAGCGCCTAAAACAAACGCATATAGTCGTTTCCAGCTAGAGTGTTGATCAACATAGAGTACAATAGGCTGATCACCTAGAAGTGCTTGTAAGTAAGACGGTTTGCAGTTATATTGCTGTGTACCTTTTCAAGAAAGCAAAAGAAAGTTCAAGGTCCTATGACCACTCAATGTCGTTTCGAAAATATATTTTTTAAAATGAAAGCAAAGTATTATTTTTGTTTATTCAGAATATTTCACAACTATTGTTCAGTTGTTGAAGAGGAATGATATGATTGACGATATTGTTGTTATTCATCTGTTATACTTGCTGGGTAATTGAATGCTCATTCTTGCTTTATATTAAACATTGCAGCTAAGTTCGAGCGGGTCGAAGGTTCTAGTAAGGACAAGGGAAAGGGCAAGATGAACGTCTAGATGGCGTCGTAGTTTATTTGTATTAGTAATGTTGTAATACTAAGACTTATTATGTATTTGGAATGATGTTATGGTAATAGAACCTGGGATTGAGAGTAAGACGTGTTGTAGTAATATAGTAATTATATTCATGTCTATTATGTTGTATGGGATGGGATGTACCGTGTAGCACCGGATTCGGGTTTGAGGTACCCAGATTTGGGGGCGTCACAGGTTGATATCAGAGCTGATAGGTTTTAAACCTTAGGTTGGGGAAAACCTTAGGAATATAACCGTAGAGAGAATGTAAGGGTTAGTAAATGAACTCAAATAGAGTTGTTAAGGGTGGA
This sequence comes from Aralia elata, assembly GCA_034770075.1. Classification (NCBI taxonomy): domain Eukaryota; kingdom Viridiplantae; phylum Streptophyta; class Magnoliopsida; order Apiales; family Araliaceae; genus Aralia; species Aralia elata. The sequence continues at coordinate 425,287 of JAVJAP010000363.1, read as the reverse complement.
TTTAGGAAATTCATCAAAAGAACTTAAAGTATACTTAAAATAAACGATATTTGTTAAGTGTTATAATATTATTTATTATTGTTATGTACTAATCGAGTTAGTATATTGGTTTGTAGATGTTTGGAGAAGGACCCGAGTATAGAGATATCCATGTAGTAAGCGAGGAGCTGATTGCTCCACCCGAGCCAACACCCGAGCGAGTAGCAGAGGTTAAGGCTCAGATAGAAAGTGACCCGGAGGAAGATCCGGAGGAAGAACCGGAGATGGACCTTTCACTTGATGAGGATCCGTCCGAGCATGAGGAGGAAGCAGATGATATATTATCGGATGTTGTGCCTTTTGAAGAGGACGAAGTGGCACCGACAGACATGAATAATCTGTTTACGGTGGTACTTGAAAGGAATGCAGCACTAAGAGGAAGAGTTCAAGCCTTAGAGGCGAGGGTACAAGAACTCTTGCAAAAGAGACATGAGTTAGAGGCCTCTTGGGAGGCAGAGATCGATAATAGGATCAGGGCCGAAGATTAGGTCGATGACCTGGAAGAAGAGGCGAGGATCAAGAGGGTGAGGACCGATAGGTCTAACTATGCGTTCAGGTCGTCACATGGGAGATTTCAGCACAGGGTGACCAATACCCAGCAGAGGAGGGCCAGACCAGGCACACCATTAGTAGGGATCTGGTGATGGCTATAGCAGATGACAAGTATGCAGACGCCGTTAGGCGTGGTCTAGTTTAGTGATTAGACGAGGTGTAGATGTGTACCTTGTAAGAATGTAAATCCTAAATTTTGTATATGTAATGGATTATCTGGTGTAAATCCCATCTTTTTAGTAATAGAGGGATATATTGTATGCGAATAGCAGAAGCTACGTGTTACAAGATGTATGAAATATGAAGCATGTTAATATAAGTTTGTTTATTAAATGTGCATGGTGATGAGTATGTGTATGTGTTGTGTTAATAAAATACTTGAGGATGAATAGTAGATTAATAGTGGCATAATTTGTTTAACAGAAAATGCCGCCGAAATGGAGAGGAAGAGGAAGACAGGGAACACGGAGGAATGAGGATAGAGAATCCGATAATGAGAGTGAGACAAGGGAAACAAAAAACCCTATGCAGCAATTCATAGACTTACTGGTAGGATCTTTGAACAGAGTTCCAACCGTACCACCCGTCGTTCCTCCAGTTGCGCGTGTTGCCAACTTTAAGGACTTTAAGAGCGTGGGACCGCCCGAATTTAAGGGGACCACCGAGCCTATAGAGGCTCAATCATGGATTAAGGAGGTGGAGAAAGCATTCATCATTGCTGGAGTTAGGGAGGAGCAAAAGACCACTTTTGCTACCTACGTACTGAAAGGGGAAGCAAATTTCTGGTGGGAAGCAAACCAGAATAGGGCTGGAGAAGGAGTTATTGCTTGGGAACGGTTCAAGGAGTTGTACTTCGAGAACTACTTTCCCAAGAGCATGCAGAGTTGTATGGAGATGTAATTCTTAGAACTGAAGCAAGATAACCTCACAGTACCCCAATATGCTGCCAAGTTCGACGAGCTGGCTCGGTTTGCGCCACACCAAGTGGACACCGAGGAAAGGAAGACGAGGAGGTTGGAACAGGGCCTGAAACCCTGGCTCTACAACAAGGTGAGTGTGTTGCAGATTAATTCTTTTGGATCAATCTTGGAGAAGGCTATTATAGCCGAAGGGGGAAGTGAGGCGCTGAGCCTCTACAATAGGGAGAAGAAGAATAAGGGTAGGAACAAAGGAGGAAATAAGACTGATGTAGCCAGTGGAAGTGGAAGTAACCAGAAGAGGAAATGGAACAATTCTGGGAATACCGGGAACAAACAAGGAAACCCAAAGAAGAGGGTAGATCCGTGTAAGACCTGCAGGAAGAATCACCTTAGGGTCTGCTTGAAGGGAAGGACGACATGCTACAACTGTGGGCAGGAGGGACACATATCTCCTAATTGCCCTAACCCGAAGAAGATCGGTGGGTGTTTCGTTTGCGGAGCACCAGGCCACATGGCAAGTAATTGCCCAAAGAAGGGGGCAAACGGGGGAGGCAATGGGAATAGCAGTTGCAAGCTGACTATGACTAGTCCAGCTCCACCGAGTAGACCAACAGCCCGAACCTTCAATATGACGGTCCAAGATGCAGTGACATCAGGAGACGTAGTCTCAGGTATCATTTCGATCAATAATATTAATGCATATGTGTTGTTAGATTCGGGTGCGACATGTTCTTTTGTATCATGTGAATTTGCTCAACGTTTAAGCTTACCTCTAGAGAAACTAGAGTCTCCCTTGAACATACAAGTTGCGAATAAGGAAGTAATCCTTGTTGAGCATGTTCATAGGAATTGTTGCGTTGAAATTAGAGGGAGTAAGTTATCGGTAGATTTAATTCCGATTAGACTGGAGAATTTAACGTAATACTGGGAATAGATTAGTTGTTTAACCACGGGGCAGTAATCGATTGCCAAAAGAAAAGAGTAAACCTTCAGACTTCGAAGCAGTCCAAGGTAGTGTTCTACGGTAGTAAATCTCCTAGACATTTGAGTTTGCTATCGACAATGCAAGCTAGGAAGCTGTTAAGAAAAGGGTGTGTAGGTTATCTATGCCATGTTGTCGATACCCAACGAGAGGGAGCCGAAATGGGGCAGATACCTATCGTCAATGAATTCGCTGACGTATTTCCAAACGAATTGTCAAGACTTCCACCAGATAGGGAGATCGAATTCGTGATAGACGTAGTGCCTGGAACGGCACCCGTTTCAAGGGCACCATATAGAATGGCGCCAGTAGAGATGAAAGAGTTGATGGTTCAACTGCAAGAATTGTTAGATAAAAAGTATATCCAACCGAGCTTGTCTCCATGGGGGGCGCCAGTGTTATTCGTGAAGAAGAAGAATGGATCGTTGAGGCTTTGTATCGACTATCGGGAATTGAATAAAGTAACGATCAAGAATAAGTATCCATTGCCCAGGATCGATGATTTGTTTGATCAGTTGAAGGGGGCAAAATACTTTTCTAAAATAGATCTGAGAACGGGATATCATCAGTTAAAGGTGAGGGGACAGGACGTACCTAAGACATCATTCAGGACTCGTTACGGCTATTATGAGTTCCTGGTGATGTCATTTAGGTTAACGAATGCACCAGCCGCATTTATGGATTTAATGAATAGAGTGTTCAAGCAGCATTTGGACAAATTTGTAGTGGTGTTCATAGATGATATTCTAGTCTACTCCTTGACACAAGAGGATCATACTGAACATCTAAGGATAGTAATGGAAACCTTGAGGAGGGAGAAGTTGTACGCAAAATTCTCAAAATGTGAATTTTGGCTAGAAAGAGTCCACTTTTTCGGACACGTGATCGACAAAGACGGTATATCCGTAGATCCAGCGAAGGTGGAGGCAGTTATTAACTGGGAACAACCAAAGACACCGACAGAAGTGCGTAGTTTCTTAGGGTTAGCAGGCTACTATCGAAGATTTATTCAGGATTTTTCGAAGATAGCAACCCCATTAACCCAATTGACGAGGAAGGCAATAAAGTATGTTTAGACGGAGAAGTGCGAGGAGAGCTTCCGAGAGCTCAAGAAAAGGTTGAGTGAGGCACCAATATTATCCTTACCGGATGATACAGGTGATTTTGTAGTTTATAGTGACGCATCACACAAGGGTCTTGGATGCGTGCTAATGCAGCACGGTAAAGTCATTGTGTATGCGTCACGACAGTTGAAAGATTATGAGAGGGATACCCTACTCATGATCTCGAATTGGCAGCAGTTGTGTTTGCCTTGAAGATTTGGAGGCATTACTTATACGGCGAGAAATGTGAGATATACACGGACCATAAAAGTCTAAAGTATATTTTCACACAGAAGGAGTTGAATATGAGACAGATGAGGTGGTTAGAATTGATCAAAGATTATGATTGTGAGATTCTATATCACCTAGGGAAGGCGAATGTAGTGGCCGACGCCTTAAGTAGGAAGGGTCGGGGGAAGTTGTTAATGTTAACGACTCAAGATGAGCTAATATCAGATATGGCTAAACTGGAGATAGAAGTGAGGTTCCCGACAGAATCGGGAGAGAAGTTGTTCACAATAGAGACTCGTCCAATCTTATTGGACCGAGTAAAAGAAGCACAACTTAGCGATGAGGAGTGCGAGGGAATAAGGCAGAGAATTTCCCAAGGAGAGGAAATTAAGTATAAACTCGATAATGATGGAGTGATGAGATTTGAAGGAAGAATTTGGGTGCCGCCAGTACCCGAGTTACAAGAAGAGATTTTGCAAGAGGCCTATAGTTCGAGGTACTCGATCCATCGGGGAAGTACAAAAATGTATCAAGACCTTCGACTACATTTTTTTTGGCCAAACATGAAGAGAGAAGTCACAGAGTGCGTTAGTAGGTGCTTGATTTGTTAGAGAGTCAAGGCCGAGCATCAGAGACCAAGTGGGTTGCTTCAACCTTTAGAGATTCCAGAGTGGAAGTGGGAGCATATCACGATGGATTTTGTGGTAGGACTCCCAACAACGCAGAAAGGATATGACGCTATATGGGTCATAGTGGTTCGTTTGACGAAATCGGCGCATTTCTTGCCGATCAGAATTAGGTTCAAATTAGACCAACTAGCTAAACTCTATGTGAAGGAAATTATTTCTAGACATGGAGTGCCAATTTTGATTGTGTCGGATCGGGATCCACGTTTCACGTCGAATTTTTGGAAGAGCTTGCAAGAGCAATTGGGAACACAGCTGAGGTTGAGCACCGCGTATCATTCTCAAACCGACGGGTAGAGCGAGTGGACGATACAGACTTTAGAAGATATGCTACGGGCATGTGTGATGGACTTTAAAGTGAATTAGGATGACCACCTACCTTTAGTTGAGTTCGCCTATAATAATAGTTATCACGCTAGTATAGGCATGCCGCCTTATGAAACGTTATACGGAAGGAAATGTAGAACGCCATTGTGCTGGGATGAGGTAGGGGAACGCAAATTGTTGGGACCGTAATTGGTACAGCAAACTGCAAAGATCGTCAAGGTAATAAGAACGAGACTAGTCGCGGCCCAAGATAGGAAAAAGAAGTATGCAGACAAGCACCGCTAGAAGAGAGACTTTGACATCGGTAGCTACATATTCTTGAAGGTATCTCCCTGGAAGGGGAAGATACGGTTTGGGAAGAAAGGGAAGTTGAGTCTGAGGTTTATAGGATCGTTTGAAGTGTTGAGAAGAGTAGGGGAAGTGGCTTACGAGGTAGCCTTACCCCCTGAGTTAGAACACATCCATAACGTGTTTCACGTGTCGGTACTACGGCCTTATAAGCAAGACTATAAGCATGTGATAGAGTATGAACCTATTCAGGTTGAGAAAGACTTAACATATGAAGAAATTCCTATTCAGATAATTGATAGGAAGGAGCAAGTCTTAAGAAGTAAGGCAATATATTCTGTGAAGGTAGTATGGAGGAACCACAACGCCGAAGAAGCGACGTGGGAACTCGAAGATAAGATGAAGAAGAATTATCCCCATCTTTTTGTTTAACCTTATGTCGTAATTCTGGGGACAGAATTCTTATAAGGGGGCAGGATGTAACGACCGCGGATCGTAGGTAGCTTTGTAATTCGAGCCTATGAATTTTATTGAATAAATTGAACTTTTATTGAGATTATTCTATGTTATGTCTTTGAAGGTTTATTATTACATATGATGTGTATGTGATAATTATTGAGTGTTGTTATTTCATGGTATTGATTAAATTATTTTGAGGAATAGCGTTAAAGCATTATTTATGCAAACGCCGCCTTTTTCGATTTTATGACTTTTCATAGTTTCGCCAAAGCATTAATGAGAGGGATTAATAATCCAAGTGTGGGATTTTTAGTAGAAGCCCAATAGATTATTAAATTTGGAGTCCAAGAGAAACCCAATAGATTATTAATTGAAGCCCAAAACCCATGGACCTAGTCCATGACCCAAACCCGCACCCCATGACCCACAACCCATAACCCATGAGGGAAATGGGTTATGTAATCAGCTTGTCACAATTGAAGAAGGAAGAAGAGTACGGGAGAAGGAGAAGGAAGAGAGGGAGAAGAGAATGAAGAACGTGGTGCATTTGGGGAGGAGCAAAATCTGCATTTGGTGAAGTAAGGAGGGAATAAAGCAATTGGGTAGAAGGGAGGGGGATTACCCGGGCATGGGGAGGACCAAAGCTCACTCTCCCAGCCATGGGGAGCTGCCATGTATGGCACGCTCACCTCCTCTACCTAGCCAAAGGAGCTCTGATCATTCCCTCTATAAATACTCATGCCATTGCAAGCCTTCCATCCCTTTCTTGTTTCTAAGTGTTGAAACAAAATATTTAGAGAACGAGAAGAGTGTGTTCGGGTGATTTGAGGAAAAAGAACGAGTGTAGTAGTAGCTGAGCTTTAATCCAATTAGCAACTTAGAACAAGCTCCAAGAGGTAAGCAATATAGGGCTTAGCTCATTTCCACATTATTTCCAAGTTTATAGTTTTGCTTTGATTGCTTTGCTGGAGTTGTGTGGCTGAAATTGCTTGGTTACTCATGAACATGTATAAATGTTGATTAGCTCTATTAAACCTTGTTAATGATATATAAAAGTGGAACAAAGAATGAGAAATCAGAACCTATGCATAAGGAATCAAGAATGGACATTAATGGACTGTTAAGGACTATTATTGTGTATTAAAGAACATATAATCTTGGTTTGGTTATGTGAATTGGTTGTGTACTGTTTGTATATGTCCATAAGCTATGGGAATTGATTTCATATGTGAAGTCAAGGGTAACCATGTAATGATAGGCTATGAGTTATGAACTCTAAAGCCATGCCCACCAACTATTTGGTTTAATGTCCAAGAGAATGATTTCTCTAAGGAACATGAGAATTAGGGATGATTAATTGATTTAATGATGTTATGATGCATAGCTCAGTTGTAAAAGCATGTTTTAAGTCATATAGACATGTTGTATAATGGCTAAGGAGCAAAGGGGACGAAATCAAAAGTGTTGGTTTTTGGTTCTGCAGTAGCAGAACCTGGGAGTTCCTTGCATGCAGAGTGGCGCGACCGCGCCACTCCCAAGCTTAAAACCAGCGCGGCCGCACTGGTGTGCAGAGGTGAAAAGCCAAGTTGTTTCGTGTTGTTGATTTGATGCATGTTTACATAAACCTAGCATGTTATAAATACCCCAAAGCATACATATGATATGTTAGTATAATAGTAGAATGACCCCAAGCATTTAGAAGTTGAGCAGTGTGACAAATAAACTAGAAAAGTGCATATGGGGGAGTAAAGCGGTCGCGCCACTCCTAGGCCAAATAGCAGCGCGGCCGCGCCGTGCTGCAGAGTTGCCCAGTTGTTTCTTTTCATGAACTGAAGCTTGAGGCAAGTGTATGTGAACCTCTTTAGTAGTAATACATGAAGTATGTTATTAACTGGTTAACAGAGCATGAAATGACTTAGTCACGTGAGCGAGACCCCCGTTTGGGTAGTTGTAGTAGTAATAATTGTTCATAATAATTATAATGTGTTGATTAATGTAAGCCAATGTTTGGTGTCTATTGTGAGACTAATTGGTATGTGAATACGTGTTTAAATGCGTAAGACATATTTGAAAGACGATTAACGTCAAATAGTAGCAAGCGCTTAAGGCAAGTTTCCTAAACCCTTGTCTAACCCTTGTGTTGGGTAAGTTCTCTAGCTTCATTCATTTTCATTATTGAATGCAAGTTTCGTATCTTATACAAAAGACGTATATTGTGCAGGTTTTCTAAACGCTTGTCTGACCCTTGTGTTGGGCAAGTTTATTTGATTTTATTTGATTATATTCTCTTGACTCTCATGCGATGTTTGAAGTTCCAATTTAGGCAACACATATATGGTTGCATGAATTCCTTACTTATGTAAATCTTTCAGTATTTGCACAAGTATTCGAGCTATGTTATGACATAAATTGTTGAAGCTTTCAAGTTCACATATATATGAACTATTATAGAGAACATCAATGCCATTTGTTTCGCTAGACAGATATTGAAATGTTTTATTGATTTGATAATAAATCCTTAAAATGCTATTGATGATTAAGTAGAGCTATCCAACCGAATTGTTTTGGTTAGGATTCCGAGACATGAATGAGATGAACAACCCTATTATTTGGGGCTGTTTTTAGTCAGTTATTATGACAAGGCATTGAACGCCTAAAAGAAACGCATATAGTCGTTTCCAGCTAGAGTGTTGATCAACATAGAGTACAATAGGCTGATCACCTAGAAGTGCTCGTAAGTAAGACGGTTTGCAGTTATATTGCTGTGTACCTTTTCAAGAAAGCAAAAGAAAGTTCAAGGTCTTATGACCACTCAATGTCGTTTTGAAAATATATTTTTTAAAATGAAAGCAAAGTATTATTCTTGTTTATTCAGAATATTTCACAACTATTGTTCAGTTGTCGAAGAGGAATGATATGATTGATGATATTGTTGTTATTCATCTGTTATACTTGCTGGGTAATTGAATGTTCATTCTTGCTTTATATTAAACATTGCAGCTAAGTCCGAGCGGGTCGAAGGTTCCGGTAAGGACAAGGGAAAGGGCAAGATGAACGTCTAGATGGCGTCGTAGTTTATTTGTATTAGTAATGTTGTAATACTAAGACTTATTATGTATTTGGAATGATGTTATGGTAATAGAACCTGGGATTGAGAGTAAGACGTGTTGTAATAATATAGTAATTACATTCATGTCTATTATGTTGTATAGGATGGGATGGGATGTACCGTGTAGCACCGGATTCGGGTTTGAGGTACCCGGATTTGGGGGCGTCACAATCAGCTTAGCTTCCATCTATGATTGTAACTTCATCTCCAAATCCTATTAGGAATCAAATTTATAAGCTTCAGCTCCTCAAATCCTTCTTAGAATCGGAAATCTGCAAATCGATCAAAATCGTAGAGTGAAATTCTGCACCAGCACTTCATAGAGTAATCATGACATCGTAGAGTATTTTCTACAAAATAACATAAAACTTGACATTAAACTCCATATTTTGCAAACTCATTCCAATTCTTCATAAGATCTATAAACACCTTAATTAAGCTCATAACCACAGAAAACATATAATAATACTAAGCATAAAGGAACCAAAAACATAGAATATTTTGTACCTATCAAATTCCCCCACACTTAGTCTTTACATGTCCTCATGTAAACAAAAATCAAAAACTTATCTGACTTAGACCAACCAAACTTTCAAAAGCCTCAATAACAACACTAAATAATAATAATGATCAAAGAAACTTGACTACCACGTTATCAACCAACTCACAATTAACAACTTTGTCATTTCCCACACAGAACATCCTCCAAATCAGGACATATCCACACAAATATCCCTCCTATGATCAACACAAATACCCAACTAAGCTATATGGAACAATAAATGTGCACACTGACTCAAAACTCAAAACCTGAATATCCTGCAAATCTTTTTAGCACAAGAACCTGTAATTTTTACTTTCTTAGGTGAATGCATTTTATGCTCTATTTCACTTTTCACATTTTTTTCCTTTCTAAGTGAGTGCATTTTATGCTCCATCTCATTTATTTACTTCCTAGCGAGTTCGTTTTACGCTCCATCTCGCTCTTGTGTTTATGAGTGAGTGTGTTTTACGCTCCTTCTCAACCCACCACAAGACATATGCATTTTTTCATTCTGCAATTTTTCACAATTTTCTCAAATTTTTTCAAAAGGTTCTGTAAACAACATAAGCAGTTAAACCAATCTTAAGTCAAAAAAAATCAGTGCACAAAGTATAATCCCACAAATAAATGAGTTAAGTAATCATGTATCCCATATTCAAGTATTGATACAAAGCAATCCCAATTTAAAATTAGCTCATATGGATCCTAACTAAGTCATCATTGCTTATCAGTTGATAAGGCATCAAATCAAATTCTGCAAATAAGTATCAATATTCACTCTACGATTTCAACCTTCAAAAGCTTAGCAGAACACTACGATCGTAGAGTCAGAAAAATTTTCAAAATTTTTTCACGTTCAAAGCATCATATATAACATATCATATCCTAAATAATAACCTAATAACTCAAATAATAACCTAAACCCCTCCCCCACACTCAAACCTTACATTGTCCCCAATGTAAGAAAATCATGCAACGAAGAAAGTACTACTAACTAGAATGTAACAAAAAAATAAAAAGTAAAGGGATAGAAAATCAAATCTAAATCTTGGGTTGCCTCCCAAGCAGCTGCCCTTGTTTAATGTGTTAGGTTTGTAATACACAAAAATGCAATCAAATTACACAAACATAGCGGAAGCGAGATAAATCAGAATTTAAAAATTTTACAAACCATAACCAGGATTAATATTTATGCGCAATTATTAATTAACAAGAAAGACATGAATAAGAATCATACCCTTGTAGAAACTAGCTTCCTCAGGTACGAGTTCTACTTCCAAAATCCTTCATGAAGATTCCTTCTTTTGATCAACGCAAGCCACCCAAGTGTTTGGCCTCTAGAGGTGATCCACCAAGGAATAATACTTACTCAAGAAGATGGGTGATTGCAAAGCTTAGTTTCTAACTCTATAGAATTATGAGTATTCTCCCAATTCTTAGGGAAGAGTATGTAACCCTAAATCATAGTAAGACTTCTCTTATTTATAGATGTAGTCAACCCTCTTAAACTATTTAGGATTAGGGTTTAATATGAGAATACTCCTATTAATTAATTCCTAATCCATTTAGAAATTAAATAATAGTAATAGTAATAATAATAATAATAAGTCTCCTCTTATTAATTTATAATTAGTATTTCTAAAATACTAAATAATAAATATTAAGTTATTTAATTTATTCTATCACCATAATTTAAATTAAATACACTCAACTTATTATTACGATTATATCATTTACTTCTTAAATAAATATTTTTCTTTTGCAGTGTGACCCTTTAGGTTCTCCATATTAAACCGGCTGTGAATAAATTAGAATAATTTTAATCTTATTTAAATACATAAATTAAACTATGTAATTCATTTAATTAAATAATATTTATTCTACAATAAGGGTAAACCCCCTTAGCGATCAATGACTTTCCAGATAATATAGATTTCAACATTAATCACAAAAGAACATTTTAGTGAATAGTTACCGTACAATTAAATCCTTCTATCATGCAATGTCCCAATTAAATATAAGACATGAAATTATTGTCAAGTCTTATTTTATTTAATTATATGTATTTCGATTCTCAAATGCACAATTCTAAATAATGAAAATTAGAAACAACTTTCTAATTTCATTCTGCCTTGGCCAAGGACTACTGAATTATCATTTATTAAATCGCATAAGACATTCTCTCCTTCTACTAAAAGCAGTAGATTCTCTGTTGATCATTCATCTATCTCCATGTATAACTTATTACACCCAAGCATACCCTATGTTATACCCTAAAGGTATTAAGGAATATGTCAAAGTATAACTCATCATACACAAGATACTATGATGATCTCAAGTCCAAGGATCACTTGTACTACTCTCACTAGGGGAATTCTTATTGACAGCCGAGTAAAACTCCATTAGGTATTCTTTTAGCGAGCCACATTCAATGAACTTATTCTCTAATAAGCACTTACATACTTACTTTAGTGTCGCCACATAAATGATTATGAGATCAATTATCCTCTTCTTAAGAGCAAGTAAAGTTTGTACCAATCTATCCGGATTCACTAATCCCCTTTTTAGTAATCCAACAATTAGGAACTATTTTAGTTCTAAGCTATCTAAGAATTTAGATCTCACTAATATGATCATCATCATGATTCTAAAAGTATTGCTTAAACTAAGGGTTTATCACATTTAATATAACAACACCATGTGGATAATATAAAATGCCTTTAATAATTAATTCTTTTATTAATAAACGAATAAGATTACAAAGTACATACTACATCATATCAAATATGATTGGCTTATGTGCATACTACTTTCATAATGTCATTGGCTTGACATCATTCCTCTCAATCTATGTACTTGGACTTGTATATTGCAAGTGAACTGGGAATGGTTCAATCCTGAAAGTAGTATCAGCATCCTGCAAATCTTGACTTTTGTCCATGCCTTCAGATAGCTCCCAACCCTTGGTAATTGCAGCTTTCAAATTTTCTTTGTGTGTTTGCTCAAAAGATTTCTACATTACAGGGTCAAAAACATCAATAAAAACATAATTAACAATACCAAGATACCTCATAACCTTATAATCATTGATCTAGGTCTCTTCATCATCAAACTCCATAGCTAAGATATCTTTGTACTCATCAATCAGTGCTTCATCCATGTTCTCATTGTAGAAATCTGCAGGAATTATCAATTTATCTACCTCTACCTCTTGCTCCTCCTTGGCATTTTTCTCAATGTTATTAAACTCTTATCCCCTCTTCTCCAACTCTTCCAAAATTTGTTCATACTCCTCTGTATGCAACTCTGAATTTTTTCCAATTTTCCAGTTCTTCCTTAAGACTTGAGGAAAAAGAAGCACTTGTTTGTACTCAGATAGAGGTGGAAACTTATGCTTGGGTACTGCATTGTCACACATAGCACTGTCTAAACTGCTTTGTAATGAAGGCACTGACTTTTCTTGCTAACATTCCTCTACACCATTTCTAAGTGTTATTGCACTTATATTTTCTCTTGGAGTGACCACTGTTAGTGAAGGTAACCTCCCTGAGCCTTGAGAATCCTGTAACGAACGAGATTTTTATATTTGATCTTTAAATATTTATTGAATTAAATAAATATTTGTGTTGATTTATTTATTGAGTTAAATAAGTATTTGATGAAATTCTTGTAGATTAATTTAATTAAATGTGTTACATTGATTATATTAATGTGAAATACTTTTATAGTGCAAAATGTGAATTTAATTGGGATAATTAAATTAAATGAGTTGTTTAATAGTTGTGATGTTGTTCTAATTAATTTAATAATTAATTAGAGATTTATTGATTTGTTGTAATTAAATAATTGAGAATTTTTAATTATGTGATAATTTAATTTAATGAGTAGTAGCGACTTTTATTTAATTGAAATTAAATAATATAATTTGATTATTAAAGTGTAACAAATAAACTATAAAATAAACAAGTTAATTAAAATAAATGAAAAAAGGAAATAAATAACCATCAAACCAAACATGGCCTTATGAACATGGGAGCAGTTAAGTGCATACTGGCCTTAATTAACACCCATGTTGTGCCAGTTACTATTATCAGTTTTATTCACGTATTATTTTCCTAAAGCTACGTCAAAGAAATACTATGACAACCCAAAAAATTCATAAGATTTATTGATAAAATCATGAATGATTAATTAAAGGTTAAAGAATAAAACCTAGATGGGAATTTGTGGATTTATTTAACATTTTTAAGAAAAACCTATATAGTTTACTCTTTGAAAGAGAATAGAGAAAATATGGGTTATAAAATTCTAAAATCCTAGAAATGAATTTATATGTACTTGAATGGATATTATGGATAAGGTATTACAATACCTATAAATTTGATGTGAACTAAATGGTGTAAGAAATTTTATAATGATACAAGCGAAAAATTTATTAAAAAAATAAATTTTCAAATGAAGGGATGCTATAAGGTTAAAAAAAAGGTGTATTGGTACATATATATACTTAGTGATGTGCTATATATATTATACCAAGAGGAGTGATGATGATAAATAGGTATATTTATTGCGCATGAATAAATTGTTATGAAACAATTTATATTACGAAGCTAAATCATTAGTTTAGTATACGAAAATATTGTATATTTTAAATAAAGGATATTAAAATAAATTCTAGCATTGAATTATTTTAATAAAGAGGGAATATTATTTTAATTGTAATATCTTATTTATTGAATAAATTTTCATTTGTAAGGAAATATGAATGAATATGTGTTATGTAAATTAAATAAGTTAATAAATTTATTTAATTTAAGTGACAAAGAAATGAAAAAGAAAGCTATGTAACATATTATAAATATGAGGAGTTAATAAACTTAAGTGTTATATTAATAGTCCAACTAATAAATAAATACTAGTGGACTAGTTCAATTGGTTAAATAACCAAGCCCACTCATTTAATTGATTACGGACTTGGATAATTAATATGTATATATATTTAATTATTATTTAGAGAGAACTGAAAAGAAAACTACTTAGCCTAATATTATATATTAGGAACAATGATTGAATAACCAAAGGGTTATGATTATTGGAGAACACTAGTATTTAGAATTGAATACTAGTAGATTTATGTAAGAGACTTATTTTAAGATATCTCAGTTATTATTTATTTTAACTTAATTAAGGAAGAATTTAATTGAGTTATATAAATAAATTTAAGCGAATAGTTAGTTAAATTTCAAATAGAATGGAATAGAAATCCTAAATAAATAATTAGGATGAGATATGATTATATGGGTTTGTTCATATGTTTCACATGACCCAAATGAGTTAATTAAATAAGAGCCCAAGATTTGGTCCTAATTAAATTAGTAGGTCCAAATAAAATATTTAATGGCTTAAATTTTGTTAGTTATAGGATTAGAGATTTGTTAAGTCATTTTATTAATCTAGTTAATTAAAATCAAATTGGGCTAATTAAGGTACAATGTACCGGGTATAGAGAGATGGAAATTAACATGTGAATTAATCTTATAATTAGATTTCATAATAATTTTAATTATAAGAGAGAAGGAAGGATAAAAAGAGAAAGTAAAATATATATCTATATATCTCATTTGCTCTCCATCTCTCATTCTCGGGTAATCAAAGAAAGGAAAAGAGAAAAGAGAGAGGTTCGATCGAGAGGAAGAGGGAGGGAGAGAAAGAAGGCTCGACCATGGTGGAGGAGGAAGATAGCAAGATCTTGGCCATGGAGGAGGAGAAGGAAGGAGAAAGAGAGAAAAAAATGAAGAACACAAAAGGTAAAACTCTATCCATTTTTATTGTGATTTAACTTGGATCTAGGTTTGAGTTAGTGTTATTAAACTTTATATTGATAACTTTACATGATTATAGATGATTCATGTTTAGATCTAGTAGTTTTATGGGTTATTAAGCTTGGATCTAAGAAATAATTTCTTAAAACTCAAAAACCGTAATTTTCCTCTTTGATCCTCAGATTCGCCTAGTGGGTGTTGATGTAAAAATTTATAGATTTAATATGTTGTAATATTATGAGTTAAGAGTTCATAGAACTTGAAATCATCTGATTTGGTTATGTAAAATTCAAAATATGAAAATCGAAAGGAGAGAAGAGAAGGTTATTTTTCTAAAGTTAGAAGAACTAGTGGACTGTTGTCTCTAAAATAAATATTCGGGGTTAGCTATAGCTGCTAGAAAATTTTGTTCTTTTGGTATGCTATAGTACATTGAATAAACTTTCCATAGACTCTGGAATGAACTAATTCCGACTTCGGAGCAAGGAGTTATGATATTTCAAAGGAGGCATGTCGAATCTGTCTAGATCTGAAAATCGGATTTGGGTCAGTCCCCTTGCGTGAGATTCCTGGACTGATGTCTTCGGAGTTGGAAAACTTTCAGTAGGATAAAGTTGTAGATACGGAAGTTAGCTTCGCGTGGCCACTTAAATCACCCAAAAATTGTAAAAAACGAAGAAGTTATGACTATTTAAGTGAGCTAGGGTCTGTAAACCAGTTTTCTCGTGAGACAGTTTTAATTTGGTCATTCCTTGATGTGTGCAACCTCGTGTGTTTGGAATTTGAAGATCATGTAAACACGAAAGTTGTGGATCTTGAAGTTTTATAGTTAGACTCGCGAGATTGAGTCATTTTATGGAGCAAAACATTTTTCAAACAAATTATTTAGTAAGACTATCCAGAAAATGAGGTTGTGAAAAATGGACAATTCTCGCTGTCCTATCACTACCGTGCACTGTTTGGACCCTTTACCAAAGGAAATAAATTCAGAATTTTTTGCCACTGAAAATATAGGGAGTTATGTAGCTCCTGTCCAAAAATGGTCGCATTCCGATTTGTAATGAATAATCTACGGCTAAAATAAAAACGTAGAGTTTTCCGACGAAAACGGCTAAAATTGCAGTTCTATATACCCGATGACCACGAAATTTTAACTGGTAGTACTTGTTAATATGTATAGAAAACGGCTAAAATTGCAGTTCTATATACCGGATGACCACGAAATTTTAACTGGGAGTACTTGTTAATATGTATAAGATTCTATCAAAAATTTGGAGTCATCGGAGTTGTGAAAGATAGTGATCATTTTTCTTAGTTTCGAAATATAAAACGGACGTTAGAAAAATGTTAAAGGAAATTGAAAATTTTTATAAAGAAAGTATTTTTGAGTATGGAATATATGTACATATGAGTGGCAAGACTTGAAGAAAATAAAAATCGATTATTAAAAGAGGTTAAGTCATTTTAAAAATGCAGCTTCCAATCTGGTTTGTTGTATTCATATTTGGTTTAATGTTTTAGCATTCGATTTGCTGTATTAGCTTTCGATTTGCTGTAGTATTATTTGGTTTGATGAATTGGAAATTCGATATGTTAAAAAGGGATTACAGTTTGAATCCAGCTTGCTGGATTGTGGTATTCAGCTTGCTGAATTAGTGGATACGGTTTGCTGAATTAGTGAATCCAGGTTGCTGAATTGTAGGATAGTTTGAATCCAGGTTGCTGGATTGGTATGTTTAGATAATCCAACTTGTTGGATTAGGTATTCAGGCTTAATGGATTATAAAGAAGAACTTATAAAATGAAAGACTTAGTGTTAAGTCATAAGATTTATGATAAAGTAGTGGTACAGTCGTACTTTTTAATAGTTGATGTATAGTGGCTGGGCTAAACAATTCCTTCAGGGAGCGGAGGTATATACGAACTAGCAACCGATCTAACTCATTGTGAAAACAATGTAGACTAGACGGAAACTAGTTTGTTGGTTGTTTGTGGGAAACCACTCAGCATACTATATTAAACACTGTTAAAGACTCGATGTGTGCTAGTTTTAGAATTATGAATGCGTATGGTGCTAAGGTGCTATCTAATATTTGCTTATGTGCTTAAATATTAGAAGTAGTGTTATGAGGTATTATATGATATGCTAATTGAAAGGTCACTCTTATAACTGATAGGTCTTTCATAAGAGATTAAGTTAGATTGCGTAGCAGTAATCGACGGAACAGGCAAGTTCTCTATCCTTACTCAAAGTTATATTGAGCAAGTTCCTCTTAACTCAAATTTGAGTTGCTATGTTTCAAGCATGCTAGTGGTTTAATTCTTGATAATTATTCCACCTCCTTAAATTATTGTTTCGCACATAGTGCATGTTACATATATCCGTCATGTATGAAAGGTTGATCACCTTCATTACCATAAGGTTTATTAAATTATTCATGGTAATTATTGACATCCAGAATTATTGATTCAGTCAATCAATTATTAAAATTATGATTCATACTCTTTCACAATTATTATATTGTTAAAAATTCAAAAGCCTAATCTTTCCTTCAAGCATGATATATCTTCTTGTATTTAAACTTAATGGGCAAAATAGTTGCTCACCCTTACTATATCATGATAACAAATTTTAGATTTAAGGCGAATGTTCGAGGAAAGACAGATACAAAAGCAAGGACAAGATTAGATGGTTATGCACGTTAACTATTTAGTTATCTGATGTAAATGATATTGCAAACCTTTTAAGTTACTGAAGGTATATATTAAATTAAGGTTAGAAACCTTGGGATATGTAGCAGAGTTTATTGTATAAACAATTTATATTTATATCTTCCGTAGTAGTTGTAAATATGATGTATTGTGACGCACCAGGTCCGAGGTTCAAGGGACCTGGGTTTGGGGCCGTTACAAATACAGAGAGAGTTTGAGAGAATTTGAGATTTAGGAAGAAGTTTGGAGAATTTAAAGAAGAATTCCTATCATCTTGCATAATCTAAACAACTAATCAAAGGTAATTTCTTAAATTCAAGTTTTAATTTATGTTTTTAAGTTTCTCCATGAATGTATACTTTAAGTTCTCTGTTAATTGAATTTCATGAGTAAATTGTTGAAAAGTTATTTGTAATCATTAATATGCATGTATGAGTCATTATATGGTGTTTATAAACTGTTTTAGAGTAATAAATCCATGGAATTATGTTTTAATTGGAGTTTTAAAATTTACAGAGGAATAACATTTGAATATGGCTTAAATGTATGAAAATTTATGTTTAAATTACATATTATACGGTAAATTGATGATTGATTATGTTTATACATGTAGAAACGAAAAGAACGAAACTTAAACGGATCGATTTGGTATTATAACGAATCTGTTATGTGTGATTTCATAATATTTGATGAAACGTTGATAAAATGGCAAAAACCTTAATTTTTGGTTCTTAGATTCATGATTTATGTGATTTACTCCATCCGTCCCAAATTAATTGCTTTTTAGGACTTTTTTGAGTCAAATTAACTATTTTTAAAATTAATAATTAAGCATATATAAATATATTTCTAAAATTATAAAAATTGAAATTAGTAATAAATTGTATATACTTTCTTTTGGTTATAATATCTTCACCTATATGTTAGCAAAAATAGTAAAAAGATTAGTTTTAAAAATAGTCAATTTGACTTTAAAAGGTCAAAATTGAGCAATTAATTTGGGACGGAGGGAGTAGGTTATTAGAATCATGCTAGAAGGGTTGGGTAATGATCATATATGAATTATAGTGACTGGGTATGCTTAATTTGTTGTATGAACAAAGAAATTAGAAGTTTTATAGCCCTGCTTTGTGTTTTTCGTGAACTGGGAAAACTGATTCTGCATCACGGCGCCGCGGCGCCGCAGCGTCGGTGCATTGTGCAATCCTGGTGCCGCAGCGCTGGCACGGGGTTGTCCGGGTCAGGCCAGCGCCGCAACGCCGACTCAAGGCTAAATCTCGACGTCGCAGCGCCGGTCCAAGTCGACTAGGTCGGGTCGGGACAAAAACCCATAAAATGAAATTGTTTCAAATTTTGAAATAAAATAATTTCACATATATGAAGCAATATGATAAGCATGTAAAATAATAACAATAGTTTAAGAGCGTAGGTTGAGTTATGTTTTTTAGAAGCGATCAATCGTGTAATAAAGGAAGTAACTAGTTGAGCTATGAATATTAATTGTTCAATGTGACTTGAATGTATAGGCCACTCAAAGAGCAAATAGATAATATTAATTGTAGCAGACGTGTCAGGCAAGTTTCTTAATTCTACTTTTTCATTGAGCAAGTATCTTATCCCTAATTTGATTTCAATTACGCAAGTTTCTAAACCTTATTTTACATTGAGCAAGTTCATAAATCATATATTTATGTTGATCAAGTTTCTTACTCTTCATTATCCAATTATATAATTTTGATTGAGATGTTCTAATTCTTTTAAAACAATACTTCGGTTATACAATGTTTGTTCAATTGTATACCTTGAGATTCATTATTCGATTTAAATATCAATTATATTATTGAGCCTTGAATGGATAGCGAACCCTTTTTGATTCGACTAGCCCAGAGTTGATGAGCATTCTAAATTTTAGAACTTTTAATTGAAGTTAATCCAAACCAAACTTCCTTTGGTGCGGACTCTTATGTTAAACTGAGACAAATAACCCTATTATTAGGGGATTATATTACGCGTTAGCGTTGAGATGTTGTGCACATACATGATACGAAGGGCTATTCCCCCTAAGTACAAGAAGTAAGGTCCTTATAGTCTTACGACTATTAAAGGTTAAAAGTAGAAATGCTTGATAACCCGGGATATAGTTCATGGTCTTGTGACCCTCAGATGTTCTTTTGATTCGTGTTTTCTTATCTTGATTCAAAAGTCGAGCTTTCAATTATTCAGTATCCATTGATTATTCGCATGTTATTATTATTGTTATTATTATACTTGCTGGGCAATCCTTGCTCACTCTCGCATAATAACATTACAGCTAAGGTTGAAAGAGTTGATGAATCATCTACTAGTAAGGGAAAAGGCAAGGCGAATAAGTGATGAAGACTTGTTTAAATTGTTTGAAAGATGTTTATGTAAAAGACTTGTGTTATTTATGTTATGCTTCTGCATTGATGTTTTATTTAAAGTTAGATGACCTGGGATTTATTTTATTATGATGTTGTAACCCTTTAATGGGAGGATTTCTATTTCAATTAAGAGTTCTCATTTATATTTTTATGGGTAGTTAGATGTGATGTGATTTATTTGGATAATGAACACCAAATCCTGCGGGAATGAATTACCCAGATTTGGGGGTGGTACAGGTTCGTATCAGAGCTATAAGTTATGAACCTTAGGTGGGGAAACCTTAGGGTAGTAGCCTTTTAGGAGACAGAAAACGTAGTGGTGATAAACTCTTATTGAGTTCTAAGGAATGCATTAAGGAACTCATTAAAGATAATAAAAAGACTTTATGTGCTTATGTGTTAACAACCTATGTGTCGCGAGAGGTATTGAGTATTAATTAAAAATTAAACTTTGTTGTCAGGATGTCAGACGTTGGAGGATTTAGCTAGCCTAGGGAGATTGAACCCCGAGTTGCTAGAGAAGAGGAGCCTCGTGATATTCATGTTGTCCGGGAGCAGTTGATACAGAGAGAGCCATCTCTGTTGATCACTATTGTGGGTCAGGAGCATGAGCCTGAATTTGATCCAGATGAGGACTTTGAAGAGGTAGAGGTAGAGGCCGAGGAGGATGATGAAGATCCCTAGAAGGTACCCCTTACCTCTATCGACGTCGAGATGTATGATGCATTGTATAATTGTACCGTAGAGTTACAGGATAGAATCAGAGATTTGGAGAGGCTGGCAAATATACGCCAGACTGCTATAGAACAGAAGAATGAGAAAATTGAGGATTTGGATGTACGTCTTAGAGACGTAGAATGGAAGCTAGTTCAGGTAGAGAGTAAAAAAGAAGAGTTGTTGGCTGAAAATGAGAAGATGAAGGTTGAAATTGAGAAATTGAAAGATGACCTGAGTGAAGAGTCAGTGGAACGTTCTAGAGTAGAGGACGCCTGAATGAAGGCCTCTCGACGTGCAGAAATTTCTGAAGAAGGTGAGCGGGCAAAGAAGGCTAAGATTGAGGAGACGAACTACACATTTCAGACAACAATTGACAAGGCCTAGGATTGAGTTCTCCACTATCCAGTTCAGTTCGAGGACTTGCCATGGTACATGTTGGATCGCAGGACGATGTTCCGTATTATGGAGGAAGAACGCAGAAAGGCGGTTCGATGCCTTAGTAGGCCGTGATAGGAAAATTATTGAAATATGTGAATATTTATGGTAGTTACTAATGTAAATTCCAGTGTGGTTATAAACAATGGAATATGATTATTTAATCCTGAAGATTCTTTGATCTCGGGATAGTTGATGTAAAACACGTCAACAAGCTCAGGAAATCTCTAAAAATAATAACAACAACGATACCAATGCTAATCTTGTACAACAATTAGTAAACCTTTTGGTCAGAGCACTTGCGAATCAGCCGTAAGCTCCACAAGTTACGTCATTTAAGGATTTCAAAGCGGGAGGACCGCTAGAGTTTAGGGGTTATATGAACCCAATTGAAGCCCAGACTCGGGTGATGGAAATGGAAAAGGTGTTCGACGTTGCTAGGGTTAGTGATAACCAAAAGACTACCTTCGCAACGTTCATGCTTAAGTCAGAGGCCAGCTACTGGTGGCAAGCGAATAAGGTTCGAGGAGGTCAGGGTGTAATCACGTGGGATAGGTTCAAAGAGATGTTCTTTGAGATGTACTTTCCGACAAGCTTCCATAATCAGATGGAGGTTCAATTCCTAGAGCTAAAGCAGGGTACCATGTCTATATCGAAATACTCTGCAAAGTTTAATAAATTGGCTAGGTTCGTAACATATCAGGTGCATACCGATGAGAGGAAGGCGGGGAGATTTGAACAGGGGTTGAAGCCGTGGTTGTATAATAGGGTGTCAATGTTCTAATTGAACACTTTTGCAGGAGTTTTGGAGAAGGCGATCATCGCGAAAGGTGGAAGTGACGCTCTGACTAAGTATAACTAGGAGTAGAATAAGAAGAAGGATGAAAATGAGAATAACAAGGCTAGTGATAGTAATAGTGGTGCTCACAATCAGAAGAGGAAGTGGAATGACAGTGGGTTTGCTGGGAATTAACAGGGAGGTCAGAAGAAGAAAGTGGAAGCGTGTGTTACCTGCGGAAAGAATCATGTGGGAATATGCCTGAAGGGGAAGAGGGTTTGTTATAATTATGGTCAGGAGGGTCACATAGCATCGAATTGTCCTAATCCTAAAAAGGGCGCTTGCTTCACTTGCGGGCCAAAGGATCACCTGGCTAGGGATTGCCCCAAGAAGGCAGCAGGAGGAGCAGGAGGAGGAAGGAGTAGGGGAAACAGTGGTGGTAGCACGTTAACCATAACTGGATTAGCACCGACAAACCGACCTATCGCTAGAACTTTTAACATGATCGTGCAGGACGCTGTGCAGTCACCAGATGTGGTGTCAGGTATCATTTGATTCGGGTGCTACTTGTTCATTTATATCTGATGACTTTGCTAAAAATCTAGATTTGCCTAAGGAGGAATTAGATTACCATTTGAACATAGAAATTGCGAATAGGGAGATAATTCATGTTACATTTATGCACAAGAACTATAGAGTGGATATTATGGGAAACGTGATGACTGTAGATATGATTCCAATTAAACTTGGGAAATTTGACGTTATTTTAGGAATGGATTGGCTATTCAATTATGGGGCGATAATTGATTGACAAAGGAAGTGTATTAACCTTATGACTCCATCAAAGGTAGTATTTTATGGCAGCAAGTTGCCTAGGCAAGCGAGTTGTCTGACGATGATGCAGGGCAGGAAGTTGTTGAGACAAGGCTGTGTGGGATACTTAGCCTATATAGTCGATACTCGCAAAGAGAGTCCGATATTAGAAGAGATACCTATCGTAAGAGAATTTATAGACGTATTTCCAGATGAGTTGCCAGGACTTCCGCCAGACAGGGAAGTTGAATTCGTAATCGATTTGGCGTCAAGAACTGTCCCTATATCGAAGGCTCCGTACCGTATGGCTCCAGTAGAGATGAAAGAATTAATGGTGCAACTGCAAGAACTTTTAGACAAGAAGTATATCCAGCCGAGCGTACCGCCGTGGGGAGCGCCGGTGTTATTTGTCAAGAAGAAGGACGAATCGATGCGACTTTGCATTGATTATAGATAGTTGAATAAGGTCACAATTAAGAATAAGTACCCGTTGCTAAGGATCAATGACTTGTTTGATCAATTGAAAGGAGCTAGGTATTTCTCGAAGATAGATTTGAGAAGTGGTTATCATTAGTTGAAAGTAAGGAAAGAAGTTATACCAAAGACAGCGTTCATGACTAGTTATGGTCACTACGAGTTTCTGGTGATGTCATTTGGTCTAACGAATGCTCCTGCAACATTCATGGACCTAATGAACAACGTGTGTAAGCCGTTTTTGGATAAGTTCGTAGTAGTGTTCATCGAAGATATTCTAGTATATTCCAAAACCAAGGAAGAGCATGCGGAGCATTTGAAGGTGACATTGGAAGCATTAAGAAGAGAGAAGTTGTACGCTAAGTTTTCAAAATGTGAATTCTGGATAGAGCGGGTGCAATTTCTTGTACATGTGATTGACAAGGATGTGATTTCAGTAGATCCGTCAAAGGTTGAAGCTGTGCTTTACTGGGATCAGCCGAAAACACCGTCAGAAGTAAAGAGTTTTCTAGGATTAGAAGGTTATTACAGAAGATTCATTTAGGATTTTTCCAAAATTGCGATTCCGTTAACGAATTTGACTAGGAGTGCGGTGAAGTTCGTTTGGACGAAAAAGTGTGAGGAAAGTTTTTAGGAATTAAAGAAGAGGTTGAGTACGACACATGTGTTGTCTTTACAGAATAGCAGAGGAAATTTTGTGGTGTACAGTGATGTGTCGCATAAAGGACTAGGTTGTGTGCTTATGCAGAACAGCAAGGTCATTGCGTATGCGTCACAACAATTGAAGGACTATGATAAGGGATATCCAACCCATGATTTAGAATTGGTTGTGGTAGTGTTTGCTTTAAAGATCTGGAGACACTATCTCTATGGGGGAGAAGTGTGAAATATATACAGACCACAAGAGTCTGAAATATATTTTCACACAAAAGGACTTGAACATGCAATAGAGGAGATGATTAGAATTGATAAAGAACTATGACTGCGAGATTTTATACCATCCGGGTAAAGCGAATGTTGTGGCTGACGCCTTAAGCAGAAAGGGTCGAGAGAAACTGTCTATGTTAACCGCTCAAGAAGAGCTAATTTCAGCAATGGCAAAACTGGAGTTGGAGGTGAAATATCCTAAGGAGTCTGACGAAAAACTGTTTCAATTAGGAGCCGGTCCAACTTTGGTGGATAAGGTTAAGGAAGCACAACTTCAGGATGAAGAATGTGAGATAATTAGGAAAAGAATATTTGAAGGTGATGAAATGAAATTCAAAGTTGATAGCGAAGGATTATTGAGATTCGAGGGAAGAATTTGGGTTCCGCCAGTACCAGAGGTTAAGGAGGAAATTTTGAGCGAGGCTCATAGTTCAAGATATTCGATTCATCCGGGGAGTGTGAAGATGTACCAGGATCTCCGACAACATTTCTGGTGGCCGAATATGAAAAGGGACGTTGCCGATTGTGTGGCCCAGTGTTTGACATGTAAGAAAGTTAAAGCAGAACATCGGAGGCCGAGTGGTTTACTACAACCGTTAGAAATCCCAAAATGGAAATGGGAACATATCGCAATGGATTTCGTAATAGGTCTTTCGACGACTCATAAAGGTTTTGACGCATTTTGGGTTATCGTAGATCGACTGACGAAATCAGTACGTTTCCTACCGATCAAGATCAGATTTATCCTAGATCAGTTGGTGAAGTTATATGTGAAAGAGATTGTTTTAAGGCACGGTGTTGTAGTGTCTAATGTCTCAAATAGGGATCCGCGTTTCACATCGAATTTTTGGAAGCGCCTACAAGAATGTATGGGAACACAGTTACGTATGAGTACGACATATCATCCACAGACCGACGGACAGAGCGAAAGAACGATTCAGACATTGGAAGATATGTTAAGAGCTTGCATCATGGATTTCAAGGGAAACTGGGACGATCATCTACCATTGGTGGAATTCGCTTACAATAACAGTTACCATGCAAGTATTGACATGGTGCCTTATGAAGCGTTGTACCGCAGAAAGTGCAGAACTCCATTATGCTGGGATGAGGTTAGCGAACGTCAATTACTAGGACTAAAACTGGTACAACAGACCACCAAAATCGTCAAAGTGATCAGGGCGA
Organism: Aralia elata; assembly: GCA_034770075.1. Classification (NCBI taxonomy): domain Eukaryota; kingdom Viridiplantae; phylum Streptophyta; class Magnoliopsida; order Apiales; family Araliaceae; genus Aralia; species Aralia elata. The sequence continues at coordinate 399,782 of JAVJAP010000363.1, read as the reverse complement.
GATTGATAGCTGCTCAGGATACGCAGAAGAAATATGCCAACCAACACTGCAAGAATCGAGAATTTGAATCGATAGCTTCGTTTTCTTAAAAGTGTCTCCCTTGAAGGGGAAAATTCGATTCGGTAAGAAGGGGAAACTGAGCCCGAGGTTCATTGGACCCTTTGAAGTGTTGTGAAGAATTGGTGAAGTCGCGTATGAGGTAGCCTTATGTTATCCAATTTATATAACGACAATTTATGCGCAAGTATACGCGGTCAACAAGTAATAAAGAGTAAGTAAAGTATCGATCCCACGAGGAATTATTACTAATCTTTTCCAAGTATTAACCTTTTATCATCTCAATCTTATTTAAACATTTGGTTAATATTTTTGTTGTTTTATACTAATGAAGATAACAAATAATCAAAGAAATACGGAAGCGTTAAGATAATGAAATCTAATATTAACAAGTCTAAAATCACAATTTTTCCCAACACTTCATTTGAATATCCTAACTCTCTCATTTGAACTAACTAACAACATAGAATTGTCAACCAAGAAATCAAAGTTACTTATAAGCCTCTCTCGATGGTCAAATTCGAATCTTCCTAATGCGACATGTAGGTATATGTCTATCTGACACACTATCAAGAGACCAATTTCAAGAACAATTAACAAGACACGTGTCACTAAATCTCATTAACCACCCTTTCAATTACCAACTTTCGCATAGGAAGTCATTAAGAATAGATTATCCATTAGTTGCACACGGTATTTAGGTATATCTCTATTCTAAATACTATCAAGTTACCTATCATTGAGGAAAATCAACAAGATACATGTAACTAAATCTTTATTAATCACCCACAACAATCTTTAACTTTCGCATGATATCATAACAAGGTCTCAACACTATAATCTATTTCTCAAGTTCATATAGGTTCCTATGGTAATTACTAGCTAGGCAATTAAGATATGAAGCATATATAAATTATGATACTTAATTCACCAATGAGTAATTAATAACAAAGAGAGAGAAGTCAATTCAAACTATGTGTTGGGTTCTATTGAAATCTTAGAATATAAGTTCTAGTTCATGGTAACTACAAATAACATCATAATCAATTTATACATCATGTTGGATTACAAAATAGAAGGGAAACTAGAGATAAAACCACTTTTGAAGATATTTCTTAGTTTGCTTGTTGGGTTGATATACATAGATTCAGAATGAATGAGTTAATAGTTAATTATTGTAACGATCGTGAGTCGTGATTAGCTTGATAAATTGAGCTTATGAATATTATTGAATAAAATAGACTTTTATTAATAATACTATGTGATTAACGTTTAAAGGTTATATTATACCCTAAAGGATATGAATGTATGAATTTTTATGCGTTGTTGAACTAGAGGAGTGAATAATTGGTTTCGCAAAAAATCGCTAAATCACTATTCACGAGGCACGTTTCCCGAGACACTATTCACGCCAGATATTTTTACGTCTTTTTCGAGTTTGAGTAATTTCGTTAAGACACGTGCGCGAAGGAATAATTTTTCCAAGTATCAAAAATTTATTTGAGCTCGTTATTGATTTAATTTATATCCGAAATGTATAATGTGTGTGTTCCGAATAATTGGACAAATCCCATAATAATTATTATTACGGGTCCCAATATTTTATGGGAGTACCCATTTTAATTTTGGGTGGAGTTATTTACCAGATTTGGTACAAAAGTAGGAGAATTCGGATATATTTTTGTGTATATGTGCATCTATTTTTGCTTCTTACTCTAAGTGGGAACCAACCTAAACCCTTAGACCAATCAGAGGAGGGAAAGGAGAGCACGGTCGGTAGCCTGCTGCTCTTTGCTAGGCTGAATGCCTAAATTTTCTAACTGCTGAACATTTCTCTCTATAGCATTTTCAAGGAGCTTGGGAGGTTACTCCCTTCATTCTCCCGAAGCCATGCTCAGTCCCCATTCCATTCTCTCTTGCAAATTCCATCTGCTCCTCATTCAACTCCCAAACCATTCCAAGTTATTGCAGAGATAGAGAAGGTGAGAGGGAGAGAGCTGAAGAAGAAGGAAGGAGCAGTTGGTGAGGGAAAAGGAGAGATGCTGTTCATTCAACTCCCAAACCATTCCAAGTTGTTGTAGAGATAGAGAGAGTGAGAGGGAGAGAGCTGAAGAAGAAGGAAGGAGCAGCTGGTGAAGGAAAAAAGAGAGAAGGAGAGGCTCGGGTGAAGCAAAGGAGGAGGAAGAAGAGCCTCAAGACAAGCTTAGCAAGTTCTCTAGCATTTGGAAGGATTACAAGAGGTAATCATCTCACTTGAACCCATCCCATCAGATTTGGTTAAGAGTTTCTAAGTTTTTATGGTTTTTGGAACTTTTTAGCTCACGGATGATTTTTATGCCAATTCTTGATGTTGTTGTTCATTATAATTGTGTATAAATGTTGTTAAGAAATTATATAAGCTATTAATAACCTCAAAGTGGAACAAAATCAATGAAACTATATAAGCTATTAATAACCTTAAAGTGGAACAAAATCAATGAATGATCCGAACCTTGGCATAAAGGATGAAACTTGGGACTATTTTGGACGAATTTAGAGTACCATTATAGATTTTTTGGCCTGATATTGATGCTATAAGTGTATGGATTTATATGACTCTTATAGTTAATGTTGTAAGCTTTCCATATCCTCTGAAATGGCCTAATTCTGAGTTGTAACGAATAACTTATGAAGGTTTGAAGTTTGTGTGCCAAAACAGAACTTATTGGTGAGCTCGGCAGAGATGAGCCCTTCGGGGGCGAGCTCATTTGGCCCAGGGGCGAGCTCAGCCCTTCGGGGGAGAGCTCATTTGGCCCAGGGGCGAGCTCAGCCCTTCGGGGGAGAGCTCATTTGGTCTAGGGGCGAGCTCGTCAGAGGGGAGCTCGCCGGGGCGAGCTCGTTGTGCTCCACTTTTGCGATGCTGACCTCATTTAGTAAAACGGACCTAACTTTCTCATATAAACTCCAAATTGGATGATTCAAGATGATCTAGAAATATTAGTTTACTATCTAATTGGATGATGTAGAAATATTAGTTTACTCCAAATTGGATGATTCGTGTTGAGCAACGAGTAAGCCAGGATTGGGTGTGATTTTAATTGAGGACTCATGTTAGTGGCTGAGTTGTACAATTCCTTGTATGGACGGGGAATTCGTGCTCGGTTTGAGAACCACTTAGCTTTCTATATTGGTATAGTGGTTGAGTTGAACAATTCCTTATATGGGCAGTGGATTTGTGCTTGGTGTAACGACCGTTTAGCTTCCTATATTGATTAGTGGCCGAGTTGATCAATTCTTTGTATAGGCAGGGGATTGTGATGGGTTCGATAATCACTTAGCTTCTTATATTAATAATCATTGGAACCTGGTATCACGTTATCACTATACATATGACAAAAAGGTCATTCTTTTCTCATATTTATATTTGATAGTTAGAGAATATTAAGATTTAGTGCGAGTGCTTTAAACTCACACGTATGGTAAGTTTATGACTCATAATCGTATGATGGAACCCCCCAGCGAATGAACGATTTTGGTCTAACTAGGATAAGTTCCTAAACCCATATGATGGTGGTAATTTCCTGAACTTATAATGTGTGGTAAATTTGATGAACTATATTGGAGTATAGAAAAGTTGTGATCTGAGGATTTTCAGTGTAGTAAACTTCGAGGAAAATAAAAATAGATAGAATTATTAGGTAATGGATCATAGAAGGAATTGGAGTTGATGGTGGAAGCATAGGTATTCTAAATCTTCTAGCTATGCTAGATTTCGAATTTATTGACATCGTGCTGACACTTGCACTTTTGTGTTTTTAAAAAAAAAATATGTTGGATCAATTTTTGAACCACTAAGTTTTAAAAAGGTCCTATGATTCATATATCTATGCCATTTGTTTCGGCTAAGACAAAAATGATTTAAAAAATATCAAAATGTATTTTTAACAGTCATCAATGCATCATTAAATATGGTGTAGAATGACAGATGATGGAGTCATCAATACAAAATAACCTAGTGTTGGATGTGATCTAAGGATCGTCAGCCCACTATGGTATGATGTAGTATGACAAAATCACAAAATGACAGAATCCTCAACGTACTGTAAATACAGTGCGGTATCATGACGTCATAAAATGATTTTCAGAATTTTGAACCATTTAGAGATAAGTCAATGCCAACTAAAGTGGCTAGACAAATGTTTCGATTGATGTTCGAATTATTGGTATACGTCTAAGCTATTTGATTCAGCTAGACATATGTTTATGAAATTCAAGTATGAGAATTTATGCTGAACCAAATTATTTTGGTGCAGAATTTTGCAGTAAGTCTGAGGTGAACAACCCTAATAAGGGGATTTCTCGGATTGGTTAACATGGTTCAATCCAGGAAAAGGAGTAAGGGTTGGTTAACGTGGTTCAACCTATGAAAGTCGCTGTGCACAACGTAATAGTACGATAAGCTGATCACCTAAAGTATAACCAAGAGGTAGTTTACTGTCTTTTTGAGTATAAACAGGCCTAACAGAGGTAGTTTACTGTCCTTGTGACTATAAACAGGCCTAGTAAAGAATGTTTAAAGTCCTAGTGATTGTTAACTTCTATTTATAGGTTTATGGTGGAAATACCATTAAACCAAGTATGGCGTTCATGGTCTTTATGACCCCTCAGACCGATATGAAAAGTTTTTTTGAATTAACGTTTCACATTATTTATACTGCTTCACAGTTATTGAACAATTGTGAAGACTCCTGAATGATTGGAAAATGTAAACTCCTAGTGAGTAGTCAGGGTAGAATTAGATGATAGAAGAGAAATCCTCAAAGGAGGAAAGTGTAAATGTTACGATAAGAACCTAGTTTTGATGAGTAGAATGAGTAAAGACGAATATGTTGAAGTTTCGAGAACGAAATTATTAAAAGAAGGGGTGAATGTAATATCCCGAATGTTTATAAGTTAGTAAATCATGATATTAAATTATTATGACGGTCGTGATATACGACAATCCTTAGAAAGGGAATTGATGGATTAAATATGTGATGCAACACCTAAATGGGAATAGTTATGCGTTGAAATAATTCAACGACAAAATGTCGGGAGAAGGTTTGCGCGAACCGGGTAAGAATATTTCGGTGATTCCGAGGACGGAATCCTTATAAGGAGGGAAGGATGTGACAACCTAAATTTTCGAGATTAATTATAACAAAAATTTAATATAGAATAATTCTTATTATGAGACGTGTCGAGTTCGAATATATATGTGTTATATATATTTATGTAATTTATTTGGGTGAGCTTAATATGTATATATATAAATACGAAATATATACATAGATTCAGAATGAATGAGTTAATAGTTAATTATTGTAACGATCGTGAGTCGTGGTTGGCTTGGTAAATCGAGCTTATGAATATTATTGAATAAAATAGACTTTTATTAATAATACTATGTGATTAAGCGTTTAAAGGTTATATTATAACCTAAAGAATATGAATGTATGAATTTTTATGCGTTGTTGAACCAGAGGTGTGAATAATTGGTTTCGTGAAAAATCGCTAAATCACAATTCACGAGACACGTTTCCCGAGGCAGTATTCACGTCAGATATTTTTACGTCTTTTTCGAGTTTGAGTAATTTCGTTAAGACGCGTGTGCGAAGGAATAATTTTTCCAAGCATCAAAAATTTATTTGAGCTCGTTAGTGATTTAATTTATATCCAAAATGTATAATGTGGGTGTTCCGAATAATTGGACAAATCCCATAATAATTATTTTTACGCGTCCCAATATTTTATGGGAGTACCCATTTTAATTTTTGGTTGAGTTATTTACCAGATTTGGTTCAAAAGTGGGAGAATTCGGATATATTTTTGTGTATATGTGCATCTATTTTTGCTTGTTACTCTAAGTGGGACCCAACCTAAACCCTTGGACCAATCAGAGGAGGGAGAAGAGAGCACGGCCGGCAGCCTGCTGCTCTTTGCTAAGCTCAATGCCTAAATTTTCTAAATGCTGAACATTTCTCTCTATAGCATTTTCAAGGAGCTTGGGAGGTTACTCCCTTCATTCTCTCGAAGCCATGCTCAGTCCCCATTCCATTCTCTCTTGCAAATTCCATCTTCTCCTCATTCAACTCCCAAACCATTCCAAGTTGCTGCAGAGATAGTGATGGGTGAGAGGGAGAGAGCTGAAGAAGAAGAAAGGAGCAGCTGGTGAGGGAAAAAAGAGAGATGCTCCTCATTTAACTCCCAAACCATTCCAAGTTGTTGTAGAGATAGAGAGAGTGAGAGGGAGAGAGCTGAAGAAGATGGAAGGAGCAGCTGGTGAAGGAAAAAAGAGAGAAGGAGAGGCTCGGGTGAAGCAAGGGAGGTGGAAGAAGGGCTCAAGCCAAGCTTAGCAAGTTCTCTAGCATTTGGAGGGATTACAAGAGGTAATCATCTCACTTGAACCCATCCCATCGGATTTGGTTAAGAGTTTCTAAGTTTTTATGGTTTTTAGAACTTTTTAGCTCACAGATGATTTTTATGCCGATTCTTGATGTTGTTGTTCGTTATGATTGTGTATAAATGTTGTTAAGAAACTATATAAGCTACTAATAACCTCAAAGTGGGACAAAATCAATAAATGATCCGAACCTTGGCATAAAGGATGAAACTTGGGACTATTTTGGACGAATTTAGAGGACCATTGTAGATTTTGTGGCCTGATAATGATGCTATAAGTGTATGGATTTATATGAGTCCTATAGTTCATGTTGTAACCTTACCATAGCCTCTGAAATGGCCTAATTCCGAGTTGTAACAAAAAAGTTATGAAGGTTTGAAGTTTGTGTGCCAAAACAGAACTTGTTGGCGAGCTCGACAGAGAGAAGCCCTTTGTTGTCCGATTTATATAATGACAAATACGCGCAAGTATACGCGGTCAACAAATAATAAAGAGTAAGTAGAGTATTGATCCCATGAGGAATTGTTACTAGTTTTTTCCAAGTATTAACCTTTTATCATCTCAATCTTATTTAAACAAATGATAATTGTTTTTGTTGTTTTGCAATAATGAAGATAACAAATAATCAAAGAACTATAGAAAGCTTTAATATAATGAAGATATGAGATTACAATTTCTCCTATTGATTCATCTACCTCAACACACTTCCTGTTAAACCAAATTAATTATCACAAATTGTTAGTCGAGAACACGAAAGTGAGACAAGGCCATCTTTCGATGCACCAAGTCCATATCATATATAATCCATAGATGATAGAATAAACACGAAGACCCACATTACCTAAACCACTATATGTCTATGTGATTTACAAATAAATAGGGTTTAAGCTCAAGCTCTCAAATGACTATAAGCAGTGCTTCGGTATATGTCTATCCTAAGCACAAATCATACATTCTAACGCCATGTAGAACATACAAACACATGTTATTATGATTAGATCTAAACCCATAATTCGTTTCTCAATTTCATATGAATTATCATGGTAATTGCTAGCTAGGCAATTAAGCAATTGAACGCAAATCATAATAGACAATCCGTGAATAGCTAATAAGACTAACAAGGAAGCATAGCAAAGTAAACTATACAACAAGATCCATTATAATCCCAAAATAGAGTCTAGTTCATGGTAACTACACATAACATCATATTCGATCTATTCATCATGATGGAATTACAAATTAAGAAGGAAATACAAGAGATAGAATGATAAAACCCCTTTGTGGAGATATTTAATTGTTGCTTAATGGTTTGATGCTTCTTCTCTAGCTTTCCCTCAAGAATTGATATTCCTTGCCTTACTTGCTCCTTGGAAATTGCTGGAAAATCCTTGTATTGCAGCCTATTTCCTTCTTGATGATGTATTTTGGTAGCTTCCCTCTCTCTAGATTTGTTGTTAGAAGGTGTTAGAATGAGTTAGAATGTGTTAGGATAGTGTTTCTAGCCGCCCCCTTGGTGTTATATAAGATGGGTATGTGAAACCCAAGATAATACATCAAAAATTGGCCAAAAATCGCGAAATTCGACTGCATCCAGGGAGTTACCGCCCCGGGGGCTTAAAATGGCCTAAAATCCGCCGCCCCGGCAGTGGGCTCGCCCCGGCGGCGAAATTGTACTAGAAACTGCCGCCCCGACGGTGGAACTCTGTACCGCGAGACAGTTTCGATGTCTGTTGGTAAAATAGCCATAACTTCTTCGTCCGAACTCGGATTGAGACGATTAAGGAGGCTATGGAAAGCTAAGACGTAGCTCTACAATTGGATAACTGGAGCTCGATGAGATAATGGCCGGAGAAAGGATCAAATTGGCCTGGAAGCAGCTGCTATGTAAAATTCATGCAAACTTCGATGGTAAAATGACCGTAACTCTTTCATACGAACTTCAAATTGGATGATTCTGGATGTTCTGGAAAGCTAAGACAAAGATCTACAACTTTCTTTCTTTGAGGTTTGAGAGATTCGGATTGCATCATGGGTCAAATTGAGAAACAAGCAGCGGGAATGCTCGATTCGAGCCAAAAACGCAACGACTCGAGGGGCCTTTATTTCAATTCCTACAAAACAAAGTAAAAAGACATAAAAGCATACAAAAACATATAAAAGTAATACAAAACTATATTACACAATAATAAGATGAAAACACATAAAACCAAACGAAATAGCTAAAGACTTACAAATTATCAAGGCTAAAAGTACTCAATTTGTGTGTATAAAACACACTCATCACCCTTCGGGGGCGAGCTCAGCCCTTCAGGGGAGAGCTCATTTGGCCTAGGGGCGAGCTCAGCCCTTCAGGGGCAAGCTCATTTGGTCTAACGGCGAGCTCGTCAGAGGGGAGCTCGCCGGGGTGAGCTCGTTGTGCTCCACTTTTGCGATGCTGACCTCCTTTAGTAAAACAGACCTAACTTTCTAATATAAACTCCAAATTGGATGATTCAAGATAATCTGGAAAGCTTAGATATAGACCTACAACTTGCATTAATTAGAATTGAAATTTACTACATAGAGCAATTTTGAAATTGACCGTTTTTAGGGCTGTTGTGCAAACGGAAGGCGTCGGCCATGCGCGTGCAACGTGTAATGCTTCCGACAATAACAGACATTGTTTTTAGTCCTAAAACATGAATGTTATGAATGATAATGATACTTAGCATTATCCAATGAGTATTAGATAAGTCGAATGAGCGTACTAAGCATACGCAAATTCATATCGCGTAGGCGTTCGAGTAGACTAGTTTCGCGTATGGACGTGCAAACGTGGTAACGCCGTAGCAAGTGTGTATAACCTTGTATAATATTTTGTTACTAATAATAATGAAACATGATAGAGTGTTATAACCCAATGTATGAGCATGCTAAGCATATTCAAATGAGGCGAATCGGGCGTGTGGCGTATAAATGTCGAAACACCGTGTAAAGTGTTAATGAACTTAAATAGTGTTTCGATTCAAATGAAATGAACATTATAAGATATAGAGTGGGGATTTTATAAACCAATGAGAATCGATGGCAATTAGGGTCGTAACATTTTCAAACGACGCAACGTCGAGAGACATTTTTAGTGTTTATCGCGTTTATTATTTATAATGCGTGAACAATATGGAATAAGAGTTGTTATATTATAAACCATTATATGAAGCTTTTTTAGTTGCTAATTGGTATTTTATTGTTAAATAAATTGTGTAGGATATTTGAAGGACAAGCTATCATAATTTTGCAAGGAGCGCTTAAGGCAAGTTCTTTTAGTAACTTGTTGACTTGTTTAAATGTATTGATATACATGACTTGGTTACTAAATCTTTCATTATTATGTGGATTATATGCGAGCATGATTAAAGTGTGCACAATGTGTAATTATATGGCTATATTGTTCTATGTGGAACTTGAATTATTGTAAATATACAATGTGAGATGCATGAGGTATGCTTTGAGATGCATGATGCATATATATAGATGAATTACATAAGATTTATAATGTATGAGTAAGATGCATAGTATGAGAATCATGATGCATGGATAAAATGCAAACTTATGTGTTACGTGAATCATGAAATATGAAAACTGTTAGTTCTTGCTGAGCCGTCGTGCTCATTCATGCAAAAATTAAACTTTTGCAGATTTACGATACATGCAATTATCTTGATATCGTGGTCATAAGGATTAGAGGCGCATGGAAACAGGAAGGTTGCTAATTGTCCCTTTATTGTAGTTATTTGGCTGTGATGACGATATATGATGTACGTGAATTTTGACTTTGTAAACCTTGAGTTGAAAATGAAGGTTATCCATTCTAATAGTTAAGACGTGATTATATTAGTTACTTATTTTAGTAAACTACAAGGATGACGATGATGTATAAAGGACATTTTTATAACAAATGTATAGTTCTTGAATAACATTGTAAATATTCAGGGATTGAATAAAGTCAGAATCTGAACCATGCGTTCACATGAGATATTATAAAGGATCATGGTATTTATTCAACATTGATAATAAGTGTATTATTTAAGGTCTTCGTGCCTGGGATTAGATGAGGATATGTGGTAATATTATTGTAATTATATATTTGTAGTAAGGTCAAGTTTTAGTTATGGTTTCGAGGCTTGGGACGATAATATTTATATTATATCAATGTAAATATTTTTATTATTCTGCAATGAGTTATCATTCGAATGTTGTATGAGTTGCACAGTGATGCACCAAATTCGTGGATAAGGTAACCCGGATTTGGGGGCGTCACAAGTTGGTATCAGAGCTATATGTTATAAACCTTAGGTAAGAGAACCTTAGGCTATAACCTGAGGGTAGAAAGATGATAATGATAAAGAATAAACTCGAATAGAGTTTAATTGATAGTAAATGAATTTAGAAAATTCATAGTAAGAGTTGATATATATATGAGACGATTCAAAGAAGAATCTTGACGCGTTATAAAAGATGAGAATTAGGAGTTACCCGACTCCAATAATAAAGGTGACAAGTGATGATAAATAGACGAGGTCTATAAGATGAAAACGCAGTAAAATCATATATTATGATTAGAGAGAAGAGTATAGAAGATCGTAGGATGAAACGATCGTAGGATAACAAAGATCGTAATGCAAAACGATTGTAGAGTAAGATCATGATGTGATCGAATTGAGTTATAAATGATAGATGATCTGTTAAACAATTATAGCCTGACACTATAAAGAGAATTACTATGAGATAGTACGAGTAAAACTCGGAAAGAGTTATGAATGATGAAGCACGAATTAAATTCGTGTTGAGCAACGAGTAAGCCAGGATTGGGTGTGATTTCAATTGAGGACTCATGTTAGTGGCTGAGTTGTACAATTCCTTGTATGGACGGGGAATTCATGCTCGGTTTGAGAACCACTTAGCTTTCTATATCGGTATAGTGGTTAAGTTGAACAATTCCTTATATGGGCAGTGAATTTGTGCTTGGTGTAACGACCGCTTAGCTTCCTATATTGATTAGTGGCCGAGTTGATCAATTCTTTGTATAGGCAGGGGATTGTGATGGGTTCGATAATCACTTAGCTTCCTATATTGATAATCATTGGAACCTGGTATCGTGCTATCACTATACGTATGACGAAAAGGTGATTCTTTTCTCATATTTATATTTGATAGTTAGAGAATATTAAGATTTAGTGCGAGTGCTTTAAACTCACACGTATGGTAAGTTCATGCCTCATAATCATAGGATGGAACCCCTCAACGAATGAACGATTTTGGTCTAACTAGGATAAGTTCCTAAACCCATATGATGGTGGTAAGTTCCTGAACTCATAATGTGTGATAAATTTGATGAACTATATTGGAGTATAGAAAAGTTGTGATCTGAGGATTTTCAGTGTAGTAAACTTCGAGGAAAATAGAAATAAATAGAATTATTAGGTAATGGATCATAGAAGGAATTGGAGTTGATGGTGGAAGTATAGGTATTCCAAATCTTCTAGCTATGCTAGATTTCGAATTTATTGGCATCGTGCTGGCACTTGCACTTTTGTGTTTTAAAAAAAATATGTTGGATTAATTTTTGAACCACTAAGTTTTAAAAAGGTCCAATGATTAATATGTTTATGCCATTTGTTTTGGCTAAGACAAAAATGATTTGGAAAATATCAAAATGTATTTTTAATAGTCATCAATGCATCATTAAATATGGTGTAGAATGACAGATGATGGAGTCATCAATGCAAAATAACCTAGTGTTGAATGTGATCTAAGGATCGTCAGCCCACTATGGTATGATGTAGTATGACAAAATCATGAAATGACGGAATCCTGACGTCATAAAATGATTTTCAGAATTTTGAACCATTTAGAGATAAGTCAATGCCAACTAAAGTGGCTAGACAAATGTTTCGATTGATGTTCGAATTATTGGTATACGTCTAAGCTATTTGATTCAGCTAGACATATATTTATGAAATTCAAGTATGAGAATTTATGCCAAATCAAATTATTTTGGTGCGGAATTTTGCAGTAAGTCTGAGGTGAACAACCCTAATAAGGGGATTTCTCGGATTGGTTAACATGGTTCAATCCAAGAAAAGGAGTAAGGGTTGGTTAACGTGGTTCAACCTATGAAAGTCGTTGTGCACAACGCAATAGTACGATAGGCTAATCACCTAAAGTATAACCAAGAGGTAGTTTACTGTCTTTTTGAGTATAAACAGGCCTAGCAGAGGTAGTTTACTGTCCTTGTGACTATAAACAGGCCTAGTAAAGAATGTTTACAGTCCTAGTGATTGTTAACTTCTATTTGTAGGTTTATGGTGGAAATACCATTAAACCAAGTATGGCGTTCATGGTCTTTATGACCCCTCAGACCGACATGAAAAGTTTTTTTGATTTAACGTTTCACATTATTTATACTGCTTCACAGTTATTGAACAATTGTGAAGACTCCTGAATGATTGGAAAATATAAACTCCTAGTGAGTAGTCAGGGTAGAATGAGATGATAGAAGAGAAATCCTCAAAGGAGGAAAGTGTAAATGGTACGATAAGAACCTAGTTTTGATGAGTATAATGAGTAAAGATGAATATGTTGAAGTTTCGAGAACGAAATTATTAGAAGAAGGGGTGAATATAATATCCCGAATGTTTATAAGTTAGTAAATCATGATATTAAATTATTATGACGGTCGTGATATACGACAATCCTTAGAAAGGGAATTGATGGATTAAATATGTGATGCAACACCTAAATGGGAATAGTTATGCGTTGAAATAATTCAACGACAAAATGTCGGGAGAAGGTTTACGCGAATCGGGTAAGAATATTTCGGTGATTCCGAGAACGGAATCCTTATAAAGAGGGAAGGATGTGATAACCCGAATTTTCGAGATTAATTATAACAAGAATTTAATATAGAATAATTCTTATTATGAGACGTGTCGAGTTCGAATATATATGTGTTATATATATTTATGTAATTTATTTGGGTGAGCTTAATATGTATATATATAAATACGAAATATATACATAGATTCAGAATGAATGAGTTAATAGTTAATTATTGTAACGATCGTGAGTCGTGGTTGGCTTGGTAAATCGAGCTTATGAATATTATTGAATAAAATAGACTTTTATTAATAATACTATGTGATTAAGCGTTTAAAGGTTATATTATAACCTAAAGGATATGAATGTATGAATTTTTATGTTGAACCAGAGGAGTGAATAATTGGTTTCGCGAAAAATCGTTAAATCACTATTCACGAAGCACGTTTCCCGAGGCACTATTCACGCCAGATATTTTTATGTATTTTTCGAGTTTGAGTAATTTCGTTAAGACGCGTGTGCGAAGGATTAATTTTTTCAAGCATCAAAAATTTATTTGAGCTCGTTAGTGATTTAATTTATATCCAAAATGTATAATGTGGGTGTTCCGAATAATTGGACAAATCCCATAATAATTATTTTTACGCGTCCGAATATTTTATGGGAGTACCCGTTTTAATTTTTGGTTGAGTTATTTACCAGATTTGGTTCAAAAGTGGGATAATTCGGATATATTTTTGTGTATATGTGCATCTATTTTTGCTTGTTACTATAAGTGGGAACCAACCTAAACCCTTGGACCAATCAGAAGAGGGAGAAGAGAGCACGGTCGGCAGCCTGCTGCTCTTTGCTAAGCTCAATGCCTTAATTTTCCAAATGCCGAAGATTTCTCTCTATAGAATTTTCAAAGAGCTTGGGAGGTTACTCCCTTCATTCTCTCGAAGCCATGCTCAGTCCCAATTCCATTCTCTCTTGCAAATTCCATCTGCTCCTCATTCAACTCCCAAACCATTCCAAGTTGCTGCAGAGATAGTGATGGGTGAGAGGGAGAGAGCTGAAGAAGAAGGAAGGAGCAACTGGTGAGGGAAAAAAAAGAGATGCTCCTCATTTAACTCCCAAACCATTCCAAGTTGCTGTAGAGGTAGAGAAAGTGAGAGGGAGAGAGCTAAAGAAGAAGGAAGGAGCAACTGGTGAAGGAAAAAAGAGAGAAGGAGAGGCTCGGGTGAAGCAAGGGAGGAGGAAGAAGAACCTCAAGCCAAGCTTAGCAAGTTCTCTAGCATTTGGAGGGATTACAAGAGGTAATCATCTCACTTGAACCCATCCCATCAGTTTTGGTTAAGAGTTTATAAGTTTTTATGGTTTTTGGAACTTTTTAGCTCACGGATGATTTTTATGCCGATTCTTGATGTTCTTGTTCGTTATGATTATGTATAAATGTTGTTAAGAAACTATATAAGCTATTAATAACCTCATAGTGGAACAAAATCAATAAATAATCCGAACCTTGGCATAAAGGATGAAACTTGGGACTATTTTGGACAAATTTAGAGGACCATTGTTGATTTTGTGGCGTGATAATGACGTTATAAGTGTATGGATTTATATGAGTCTTATAGTTCATGTTGTAACCTTTCCATAGCCTCTGAAATGGCCTAATTCCGAGTTGTAACGAAGAAGTTATGAAGGTTTGAAGTTTGTGTGCCAAAACAGAACTTGTTGGCGAGCTCGACAGAGAGAAGCCCTTCGGGGGCGAGCTCATTTGGTCTAGGGGCGAGCTCATCCCTTCGGGGGCGAGCTCATTTGGCTAGGGGTGCTCTCAGCCCTTCGGGGGCGAGCTCATATGGTCTAGGGGCGAGCTCGTCAGAGGGGAGCTCGTCGGGGCGAGCTCGTTGTGCTCCACTTTTGCGATGCTGACCTCCTTTAGTAAAACGGACCTAACTTTCTCATATAAACTCCAAATTGGATGATTCAAGATGATCTGGAAAGCTTAGAGATAGACCTGAAACTTCCTTTAATTAGAATTAAAATTTTCTACCTGGAGTAATTTTGAAATTGACCGTTTTTAGGGCTCATGTGCAAACGGAAGGCGTCGGTCATGCGCGTGCAACGTGTAATGCTTCCGACAATAACAGACATCGTTCTTAGTCCTAAAACATGAATATTATGAATGATAATGGTACTTAGCATTTTTCAATGAGTATTAGATAAGTCGAATGAGCGTACTAAGCATACGCAAATCCATGTCGCTTAGGCGTTCGAGTAGACTAGTTTGGCGTATGGACGTGCAAACGTGGTAACGCCGTAGCAAGTGTGTATAACCTTGTATAATATTTTATTTCTAATAATAATGAAACATGATAGAGTGTTATAACCCAATGTATGAGCATGCTAAGCATATTCAAATGAGGCGAATCAGGCGTGTGGCGTATAAACGTCGAAACGCCGTGTAAAGTATTAAAGAACTTAAATAGTGTTTCGATTCAAATGAAATGAACATTAGAAGATATAGAATGGAGATTTTATAAACCAATGAGAATGGATGACGATTAGGGTCGTAACATTTTCAAACGACGCAACGTCGAGAGACGTTTTTAGTGTTTATCGCGTTTATTATTTATAATGCGCGAACAATATGGAATAAGAGTTGTTATATTATAAACCATTATATGAAGCCTTTTTAGTGGCTAATTGGTATTTTATTGTTAAATAAATTGTGTAGGATATTTGAAGGACAATCTATCATAATTTTGCAAGGAGCGCTTAAGGCAAGTTCTTTCAGTAACTTGTTGACTTATTTAAATGTATTGATATACATGACTTGATTACTAAATCTTTCACTATTATGTGGATTATATGCGAGCGTGATTAAAGTGTGCATAATGTGCAATTATGTGGCTGTACTGTTCTATGTGGAACTTGAATTATTGTAAATATACAATGTGAGATGGATGAGGTATGCTATGAGATGCATGATGCATATATATAGATGAATTGCATAAGATTTATAATGTATGAGTAAAATGCATAGTATGAGAATCATGATGCACGGATAAAATGCAAACTTATGTGTTACGTGAAGCATGAAATGTAAAAATTGTTAGTCCTTGCTGAGCCGTCATGCTCATTCTTGCAAAAATAAGACTTTTACAGATTTATGATACAATGCAATTATCTTGATTTCGTGATGATAAGGATTAGAGGCGCATGGAAACATGAAGGTTGCTAATTGTCCCTTTATTGTAATTATTTGGCTGTGATGACGATATATGATGTATGTGAAAATTGACTAGGTAAACCTTGAGTTGAAAATGAAGGTTATCCATTATAATAGTTAAGACGTGATTATATTAGTTACTTGTTTTAGTAAACTACAAGGATGACGATGATGTATAAAGGACATTTTTATAACAAAGGTATAGTTCTTGAATAACATTGTAAATATTCAGGGATTGAATAAAGTCAGAATCTGAACCTTGCGTTCACATGAGATATTATAAAGGACCATGGTATTTATTCAACCTTGATTATAAGTGTATTATTTAAGGTCTTCGTGCCTGGGATTAGAAGAGGATATGTGGTAATATTATTTTAATTATATATTTGTAGTAAGGTCATGTTTTAGTTATGGTTTCGAGGCTTGGGACGATAATATTTATATTATATCAATGTAAATATTTTTATTATTCCGCAATGAGTTATCGTTAGAATGTTGTATGCATTGCACAGTGATGCACCGAATTCGTGGATAAGGTAACCCGGATTTGGGGGCGTCACAGTGACCCTCAGATGTTCTTTTAATTCTTGTTTTCTAATTTTTATTCAAAAGTCGAGCTTTCAATTATTCAGTATCCATTGATTATTTGCATGTTATTATTATTGTTATTGTTATACTTGCTGGGCAATCGTTGTTCACTCTCGCATAATTACATTGCAACTAAGGTTGAAAGAGTTGATGAATCATCTACTAGTAAGGGAAAAGGCAAGGCGAATAAGTGATGAAGAATTGTTAAAATTGTTTGAAAGATGTTTATGTAAAAGACTTATGTTATTTATTTTATGTTTCCGTATTGATGTTTTATTTAAGGTTAGATGACCTGGGATTGATTTTATTATGATGTTATAACCCTTTAATGGGAGGATTTCTATTTCAATTAAGAGTTCTCATTTATATTTTTTATTGGTAGTTAGATGTGATGTGATTTATTTGGATAGTGAACACCAAATCCTACGAGAATGAAGTACCCAGATTTGGGGGTGTCACAAATCCAGTCTTCCAACTATTGTGGTAAGCTGACTAACTTGATTCTCCAACTGGTGTATGGAAGTTTTTATTTCCTGCTAGAACTGTTGTGCTTGGGTCATGAAGGCTTTAAACATATCCTCAAGAGATGGTTCAGAATTGGAAGGAATTGCTTGTTCATGTTGGTACTGTTGTTGCATTTGTTAAAAATCGGGCTGCCTATTATTCCCACAGCTCAAGTTGGGTTGATCTCTTTATCTTGGATTGTAAGTGGCAGAATAAGGATCATATTGATGTGGATATTATCCTAGAAATGTCCCCACAACATTGACTTGTTGAACAATTGCATCTTCTTGCAGTGTTGGACAATCATCTTTATTATACCCTGACTTTGAACAAATTCCACATACTCTTGCTTTTTGCATATTTCCTGCAGCCATTTGTCGAACCAAAGTAGTTAAATCAGATATTTATTGCTCAATATTATAAATGCTTACCTCATTCACCCTTGTATGATTCATCCTAGTTCCATACTGCTGAGAGTTAGCTGCCATGTTTGCAATTAAGTCTATTGCAACAGCTGGTGTTTTATCTACCAATGCTCCTCCACTTGCTGCATTAATCATACTTCTGTCCATTGACAACAGTCCCTTATAGAAGTATTGGATTAGGTGTTGGTCATCTATTTGGTTAGGTGGATAGCTGGAACATGACTTCTTAAAGCTTTCCCAAAACTCATAAAGAGCTTCTCCATTAAACTGCCTAATTCCACATATCTCCTTCCTTATGTTGGCAACTCTTGAAGCAAGAAAGTATTTCTCCAAGAATAGCTTTTGCATATCATTCCATGATTGAATTGCTCCTGAAGATAGATAGTATAACCAGTCCTTTGCCAGATCTGCTAATGAGAATGGAAAAACTTTAAGCTTAATTTGTTCCTCTATCACTCCTTGTGGCTTCATAGTCGAACACACCACATGGAACTCCTTCAGATGCTTCTATGGATCTTTACCTGTAAGACCACGAAAAGTAGGCAAAATATGAATTAGCCCTGATTTTAATTCAAAAGCAGCATCTAAAGTAGGATACTCAATACACAAGGATGGTTGATTAAGATCAGGATTAGCTAGTTCTTTCAAAGTCCTATTGTTAGGAGTAGCCATCTTTTCTTCTTCTTCTTCTTCTGATTTAGTAGATGAATTGTTTGACAGCAATTCAATTACTATGTTGAGACCAGGTGATGGAATTCCTTCTTCTGCAATTGTATGCTACACTCTACGATTTTCTTTCCTGAGCCTTTTTGCAGTTTTTTCTATCTCTGGATCAAATTTTAATTCAATAGAGTGACAGGATCGAGTCATAAAATAAAAGAAAAGAAACAAAGAATAAATCAAGACAAATAATCACTCCCCGGCAACGACGCCAAAATTTGGGAAGCTGTCGTCAAGCAAACCAAAAATAAAAACCTTACTTAACTCTACAAACTCAAAACTAAGCACAATATAACAATAAGCAAGGGTCGATCCCACAGAGAATGATATTATTTTGAATTTATTCTAATGTTTCTAACCAAAAACAGTAATTAAAAGATTGAGGGGTTTTGAATTATGATTAAGTAAAGAAAACAATGTTAAAATAATAAAGATAATCAAATAAATTTAAGTAGTGTAATCAAGTTAACATTATTTCTTTCTTCCATAAGATTAATAGCCCTAGGCAACAACAAGCTCTGCTACCCAAAATTCCTCTTAGATTATCACTTAATGAAACAAGCTCTTCATAAGATTCTAACCATTATACAACCAAGAATAAACCCTCTAGATTTAATATGACAGCAGCATTAATAACTAAGGAATTAGACTATTCCAAGCAACAAACACATAAGCTCGGATTGTTTAACTTGCCTTCTGATAACCATAGCAATAACCAAAAGCTTGACCACAATCAGTATCGCTAACTGCTACTTATGATTAGAAACAATATCAATTACATAATATTATTCCTGAATCTAGCAGATGATATTAATCAGATTAATTTAACTGGCCACATCAAATCAATCAAATAAAATAACATATAAATAGTTAAAACAGATTATAAGAATAAATCTCATATAAGAAGGAATCAATAACGAAACCCAATTATTCTATTAACTTAAAATAAGGTTCCACATCCCCATAGAACTGAAAAAAAATAAACTAAGCTAACATGTTGATAAACAAAGAACAATGAATAAAATATGATCTAGGATGATGATCCAGGATGTCCCGGGATGATCCCAACTGAGTACGTGTTAAAAGTATTTATAGATACTTTGAAACCCTAGAAGAATTCTAATTCTATTCTAATTTGAAACTTTTCACTCTGCAGATATGGTAGTAGGATTCTAAATCCTTGTCAATCTCTGAAATCCTGCTTCAAGTAGTTTCCTAATCAATTAGATTTTAGCTTCCAAAACCAAGTCTTCTTCAGTTTCCTTTTCTAATTCGATTCAGTTTCCATATTAAACTTCAACTCAGATTCCTTATCAGGCTCTACTTCCCATAATCAGCTTAGCTTCCATCTATGATTGCAACTTCATCTCAAAGTCCTGTTAGGAATCGAATTTATAAGCTTCAGCTCCTCAAATACTTCTTAGAATCAGAAATCTGCAAATCGATCAGAATCGTAGAGTGAAACTCTGCACCAGCACTTCATAGAGTAATCATGACATCGTAGAGTATTTTCTGCAAAACAACATAAAACTTGACATTAAACTCCATATTTTTCAAACTCATTCCAATTCTTCATAAGATCTATAAACACCTTAATTAAGCTCATAAACACAGAAAACATATAATAATACTAAGTATAAAGGAACCAAAAATATAGAATATTTTGCACATATCACTCTTTGTAAGTCAATGGATCATCATCATCTATAATGTGTACTTCATCATCATCATCTATGATGAATCCATTCTTATCAGGTATCTTCGGTACTATTGCAGATTTACGAATAGGTTGTGGTACAGTAAGTTCTTCCACTTGGTCAGGTACCTGACTTTGATCCGTAGTATTTTGTGGTTCTTGAACTTATTCAAGATATATCTTACTCCCACTAACCCCTTCAAGGATAAACTCCTTTTCCAAGAAGGCAGCATGTTTCGCAACAAACATCTTTTGATCAGTAGGATGATAGAAATAATACCCTGATATTTCTTTAGGGTATCCCACGAATCTACACTTGTCGGATCTAGTCTGCAGCTTATCATTCTCAAACCTTTTGACATAAGCTAGATAACCCCAAGTCTTAACATGCTTAAGATTTGGTTTCCTCCCTATCGATAACTCATATGGAGTATTTGGGACCGATTTGGTAGGTAACTTGTTAAGTAGGTATGCAGCCGATTCTAGGGCATAACCCCAAAAGATTACTGGAAGGTCGGTAAAGCTCATCATGGAATGAACCATGTCCAACAATATTCGATTTCTCCTTTCAGATACACCATTCAACTGTGGCATCCTTGGTGGAGTCCATTGTGAGATTATACCATTTTCTTTAAGCCAATTGAGAAACTCATTAGTCAAGTATTCCCATCCTCGATCCGATCGAAAAATCTTAATACTCTTGCCAGTTTGCTTCTCTACATCACTTCTGAATTCTTTGAACTTTTCAAACGATTCAAATTTGTATTTCATTAAATACACATATCCAAATCTTGAATGATCATCAGTGAAAGTAATAAAATAAAAATACCCTCCTCGTGCAGTCGTTGTTATAGGTCCACATACGTCTGTGTGTACCAATGCTAACAACTCTGTAACTCTTTCTCCTTTTCCACTAAAAGGAGATTTGGTCATCTTACCCATGAGACAAGATTCACAAGTCGGATATAATTCATAATCAGATAGCTTTAAGAGCCCATCTTTATGCAACTTGGCTAATCTTGTTTCATTAATATGACCAAGTCTACAGTTCAACATAAAGGTATAATTAACATCATCTCTTTTTCTTTTCTAAGTTTGTTCAATTTGAAGTATATTTTCATGCAAATCAAGTACATAAAGTCCATTCAGTAAATTGCCAACACCATATAAAATATTTTTATTATAAATAGAACAACTGTTGTTCTTTAGTATAATATCAAAACCATCCATATCCAATATAGAAATTGAAATAATATTTTTTATAAGTGTTGGAACATAATAACAATTATTTAAACTAATGAACTTGCTCGTAGGCAGTGTGCTAAACAATAAGTTCCTACAGCTAATGCAGCAACCTTTGCTCTATTTCCTATCGTAAGACGACTTCATCCTTGTTCAGTTTTCTACTTCTACTTAGTCCCTGCATATTGATATATATGCGAGAACCACAGCCGGTATCCAATACCCAAGTAGAATTTTGACTTTTAGAAAAATTAATTTCAATCATGAACAAACCTAGATCGGAAGTTGAAGCTTCTCCAAGCTTCTTCTGTTTTTGTTCCGCAAGATACTTCTCGCAGTTCCTCTTCCAGTGACTCGGCTTATTGCAGGTAGCATATTCCTTTGCTATCAGGATCGACTTTCTTATTATCCTTTACCTTCGCCTTACCCTTAACTTTCTTTTTTTTCTTCTTTTTAGAAGATACCATGGACCTCTTCCTTTTCTTGGAAGACTTGGTTCATCTTAGATGGGAAATGACCTTCAGCAGTTTTCAACATGTTAAGTAACTCGGACAAGCTGACGTCCAATTTGTTCATGTGAAAATGCACAACAAATTGTGAGAATGTATCTGGGAGCGACTACAAGATCAAATCTTAACTTAACTCCCCATCCATCACAAACCCTAACTGTCTGAGATGTTCAATCAAATTGATCATCTTTAGGACATGAGTCTCAACAGTAGTGCCCTCGATCATTCGAGATCGGAAGAGCTCCTTAGATAATTGATATCTAGCAGTCCTACTTTCCTCACCATACAACTCCTTGAGGTGCAGGAGTATAGTAGGAGCATTTATAGTTTCATGCTGACGCTAAAGCTCGTTACTCATGGATGCGAGCATGATGCATTGAGCCATGGTTGCATCATCTTGTAACTTTCTGAAAGTAACAATCTCTTCCTCAGAGGCTGTTTCTACAACAGTTGCAGGGACGGACGAATTTAGGACATAAAAAATCTTTTCAGCAGTGAGGACAATTCTCAAATTCCTTAACAAGTCCATGTATCCGGTCAGTTTGTTTGCATCAAGTATGCTTCGCAGTGATATTAGTGAGTTTGACATTTTCAAATTCTGCATGTGAAATAGACAACATTTTAGCATACATTCATTTTATTAATTATAAAAAAAAATTAGGTCTTTATTTAAATTGGTATCTTCCACTATTTTCATCAAACTATATTACCCTCAATATATAGTTCGACAAATCTAATTAAAGACTTGCTAGTGAGAATAAGGATCTC
This sequence comes from Aralia elata, assembly GCA_034770075.1. NCBI lineage: Eukaryota > Viridiplantae > Streptophyta > Magnoliopsida > Apiales > Araliaceae > Aralia > Aralia elata. The sequence goes on along the minus strand of JAVJAP010000363.1, from coordinate 376,783 downwards.
ATTTCAAATGTATATAGCCTTGTGGTGACATAACAAACTATATATAAATAAATAGGTAGACAACTATTGTCAATTACATTACCATGTAACTCCTTATATTTTGCCTCTTAGATTATTTTGATCAAGTGGTGACACATCCGAATCAAAATTATCCAAGTTAAGTCTGACCTAGTACTTCCATATAAGTAAAGAGAAAAATAATGTCCTTGTAGTGACACAACAAAACAACATCATTCAATTTCTTTATAAGCATTAAATGTAATAAAGCAACATCTTAAATATTTAATACTTGTCTTATGGTGTCACAATAAATTCATATTAAATATTCATTATTCTATCGTTTTATCATGCTAGAAGGCGACGTTCGATATTCCAAATATATTTGAACGTTACAACTTAATATGATTTCTTTGAAGGTTTTGTTATTATTTGTTTCATCTTGTTTAGCGTGCATGCACACACACACACACACACACACATATATATATATATATATATATATATATATATATAATACGCGTGATATTAATTAACATGCGAAACATGTTGTATAATATATAATATATATATAGTAATCATGCACATATAGAATACTATATTCTACCCAGATTGATTATGAGCTTTTATTCTAGTTTGGTTTACTAGAGCCACCAAGTGAACCAAAAGGTCAAACCTATGGTTCAAAAACTGAATTTAAATATAACTATTACATTTAAACCTGGGCTCCATTCCAAAAGGGTTTTCATGCGCTCCTTGCTCCTTTGTCTCTAATTCTTCAAAATTATTCTAACTAATCCTATTACATAAACTATTTATAATAAATAGAAACCTTGATCAGCAGTTAAGGGGAAGTACATAGGAGAAAGATAGAATTTACATTAAGAAAAATTTGAAAAGACGAGGTACGCAGATTATCCATTGATCAATAGTCCATAATCAATCTCATTTATTATCATACATATCACCATATGCATCAATAAATAATATTCATCTCATGAAATCAAAATCATTCCATATATGCATTGATATCATTTAATGTGCAATTATAGTTGCATAAAATCCAATTTTGAATCAAAATAAACTCCTTTATTTTAATCCAAAATAAATCAAAATAAACTATTTATTTTAATTTAACATGGAATCCAATTCTAAATAAAATAAACATCTTTATTTTAGTCTAATTACAAATAAAAAATAAACTCCTTTATTTTAATTTAGAATTTATAAAAAATTGCACAAAACCGAACCAACAGGCCTTCATGCGCCGCAGGTCAAGCTAAGCGCCGCGGCTCAAGGAATTGAATGTTGCGGCTCTCAAAATGAACACCAAGTGTCGCGGCACAAGGAATGGAATGGCGCGGCCCTAGCCCAGCGTCGCGGCTCACATAAAAGAACGCTGCGGCCCGAAGGCTTCTGTCTGTTCCGTTCCTGGTTTTTTCATATCGCGATTTTTGCAATTTTCTTCCAAAAACATGATTCTATACTAACAATTATGCCCAATTAAATTGTTCTAAACATATACCCATACATATATGGAATCAAAACAATTAATAATTCGCATAAAGTTTGGTTTTGATGCCACTGTTAGGTTTGTAATAGCCGTGAGCATACAATCAAATTGCATATAATGAGCGGAAGCATGGTAAATCAGAATTTAAAATTTTACAAACCATAACCAGGATCATACTTTGTGCGTAATTATCAATTATACGAAAGAGATAGAGAATAAGAATCATACCCTTGTAGAACCGTGCTTTCACAGGTATGAGTTCAACTCCAAATCCTTCGCGTTCTCTTTGAATTCCACTAATTAGATTCCTTCCGTGATCAACGTTAGTCATCCAAGTGTTTTTCCTCTAGAGGTGATCCACTAAGGAAAAATACGTATTCAAGAAGATGGGTGTTGGCAAAAAACTCTAGTTTCTATCTCTATAGAAATTCTATGTACTCTCCAACTATTGAAAGTGTGTGTAACCCCAATCTATAATAAGACTCCTCTTATTTATAGATGTAGACAACCCTTTTAAATTATTTAGGAATAGGGTTTTATTTTAATTAAACTCTTTTAATTAATTAAACTCATAATCCAATTAGGAATTTATGAGAGTACTTTTGTTAATTAATTCCCAAATCCTTTTAGAAATTAATAATAATAATAAAACTCCTCTTAATAATTTATATTTAATATTTTCAAAATATTAAATAATAAATATTAAGTTATTTAATTTATTCTATCTCTATAGATTAAATTAAATACACTTAACTTATAATTACAATTATGTCATTTACTTCTTAAATAAATATTTTCTTTTTGCGGTGTGACCCTTTAGGTTCTCTATATTAAACCGGTTGTGCATAAATCAATTAGAACAATTCTAATATTATTTAAATAAATAAATTTAACTACTTAATTAATTTAAATAAATAATATTTATTCTACAATAAGGGTAAGCCCCTTAGCGATCAACGACTTTCCAGATAATATAGATTTCAACATTAATCACAAAAGAACCTTTCAGTAAATAGTTACCGTACAAATCAATCTTTCTACCATACAATGTCCCAATTAAATATAAGACATGGAATTACTGTCAAGCCTTATTTTATTTAATTATATGCATTTCGATTTTCAAATGCACAACTCTGAATAATACAAATTAGAAACTCCTTTCTAATTTCATTATGCCTCAGCCAAGAACTACTGAGTTGTCATTTATCGAATCACATAGGACATTCTCATCTTTTACTAGATGTAGTAGATTCTTTGTTGACCATTCACCTATCTTCATGTACAACTTATTATACCCAAACATACCCTTTGATATACCCTAAAGGTCTTAAGGGATATGTCAAAGTATAACTCATCATACACAAGATACTATGATGATTTCAAGTCTAAGGATCACTTGTACTACTATCACTTAAGGAATTCCAATAAGCACCTACATACTTACTTTAGTGTCTCTGCACAAATGATTCTGAGATCAATCATCATTTTCCTAAGAGTAAGCAAAATATGTACTAATCTATCTGGATTCACTAATCCCCCTTTTAGTAATTTAACGATTAGGAACGATTCTAGTTTTAAGCTTTCTAAGAATTAGATCTCATTAGTATGATCATCATCATGATTCTAAAAGCATTGCTTAAAACTATGGGTTCATCACATATAAAATAACAATACCATGTAGATAAAGTAAAATGTCTTTAATAAATATATTCTTTTATTAATAAATAAATAAGATCACAAAGTATATGTTACATCATATCAAATATGATTGGTTTGTGTGCATACTACTTTCAAAAAGATGATTCGAAATCTTGAGAACAAGATGGGTTAGCCTATCAATGCCAACAACAGTTGCCCTTAAGGTGCATGGCCCAGTGACATGGTTCTCGAGACTGATGGATTGCCCGCGCCAAAGCTACAACTAGACGTGCCAACAGATATGGATGAAAAAGTGGAGGCGAATAGTGGGAACCAGGAAAATAAACCGAAGAAGATCTAGCCTTGAGTTCCAACGATGATGAGCCAATTTTGTTAGTGACGCATGTATCTTCTATAAGACCCCAACTTTTTATAAATAAGATTTTTAACTTTTCTTCTTATTATTATTATTTTTATTATTATTATTCTAAACTGTTAGGTGTTAAATTGATATAATGATAAGTTAATGAGGATATGTACAATTATACAGTATGTTGGGGAATATTCCTTCTGTTGAGGAATATTCGTTCTGTCGAGAAATATTATATTCGGTAAAGTACGACGGCGCCGAATAACCAATCATTAGTGGGCCCCACAACGGAATAACTGTCGGATATAAAAAGCGGTAACTTTTTTAAATGGGCGGCAAGACTTTTACCATAAACCGTTGAAATAGCCGGTAATAAAAGAATAGTAACACGCGTTATTCCACAGTAGCACACGGTATTGCACAATACTTTATATTATTGGTTCAATAATTGCTACAGTGATAATAACATAGTATTTTATTACTGACTTAATAATTGTCACAGTAACAACTGCGTAGTATTTCACATTATTAAATCAATAATTATCACGACACTGTAACTCATAGTATTGAAAAGATGTTAGTAGTTAGCATTATTGGCAATGTCTAAAAGTTCTGTCGAGGAAAGGGGTTATTTAATTGCGCGTTATTTTTACGGAAGGCTCCCTCTTTCCTAGGAATGATCTGGTTGCCAGTATTGCAAGTATATATGATATCTTTGATATTAATACATTTAACACAATAATACAGAAAATGGATATATTATATTAATAATTTTTGATAATGGATTTATCTTTTTGATAATGGATTAATCTTTTTGAAAAAATGGATGGATGATATAGATTAAAGAAAAAATGGATGGATGATATAGATTAAGAAAAAATGGATGGATGATATATATTGAAGAAAAAAATGGATGGACGATATAGATTAAAGAAAAAATGGATGGATGATATAGATTGAACAAAAAATGGATGGATGATATAGATTGAAGAAAAAATGGATGGATAATATAAAAAGAGTGTGATAATTGATGTGTGGTAAATATTAATTACATTTTACTATAAATAGAGGGGTTTAGCAAAAGGAAAATCATAACTTCCTTACTTGGTTATACTTCCTTCCACTCTCTAAATTTCTTTGTATAAGTTCTCTCTAAGTGTGCTAAATTATCTTGAGTAGTTGTAAAGATCAGTAAGAGTACGAGTATTGTTCAAGTTGATAAACTTCATGGAAAGCAATATCCAGTCACTTGCTAATTGAGGTAATGGATGTCATTTTCTTCATACTCGTAAGTGGTATCATTTCTTTTGTACTCTCATAAAAGATATTATTTTCTTTCATACTCGTAAATGATATCATTTTCTTTCATACTCCTCTATTTATAGAAAAAATTATTATTCGTTTCCATAACAATATTATTAAACGGTGAAAATTCCTGAAATTAGTAGAATATCCTTAACAGTTTATGTTTCATCTAGTATTTTTTCACCTAAATCTTTCTATTGAACTTTTATCGTTATCTTTGAAATATGAATCTTGAATATCATTCTTGAATTTGACTCCACATTTTGGTCATCATGTTGACAATCTGGACATTTTTGGTCTCTGGATAAATTTAATTATAAATCTCTAATATTTATCCTTGATCTCACTATATTTATTTTTATATCATTGTCATCATCTTCATACTTAAATTGTGGTGATAGTTCTCTTTGACCCATAGTACAAAGATGAACTGGCGTGGCATGACTATGACCAAACTGTGTATTGGTATAATCATGGCTTTTGGTGTTACAGACAAAGGCTTGTGGTGAAAGTTCTCTTTGGCCCGTAGTACAAAGATGAGCTGGGACCACCTGAATTTCTCGAAAAGCCAGACCTACTCAAGGCAGAGGCGTGACTCAAACAATTGACAAATATATTTGATGTACTGCGTTGCACTGACGAACAAAAGGTTCCTCTCGCTACCTTTATGATGTGAGGAGAAGCGGATCACTGGTGGGAATCTGTAAAAAGTACCTGTCACTTGGCACTCGAGATGTCTTGGGTCGAGTTCCAAGAATTGTTTAACAAAAACTATTTCCTGGAGAGTATTCGCCATATGAAGGAGGTGGAATTCATCAAACTGAAGCATAACAACATGACCGTTTCGCAGTACGAGGCCAAGTTTGCCGAGCTGTCTAGATTTGCGTCCCATTTGGTGGATCTGATGAAAGAGATTTTTATAATTTAATTTAAATATTTATTGAATTAAATAAATATTTTTTGATGATTTAATTATTAAATTAAATAATTAGTTGATGAATTTGTGGTAGATTAATTTAATTATATGCGTTACATTAGTTAAATTAATGTGGAGAATTTTTATATTCAAAATATGTATTTAATTGAGCTTATTTGATTAAATACATTATTTAAATAAGGATAATGTTATTCTAATTAATTTAATAATTAATTAGAGATTTGATGATTTGTCATAATCAATAAATGAGAATTTTAATTATGTGACTATGTGATTTAATGTGGAATTATCCTATTTTATTTAATTGATTTTATAAGATTATTTGGTTAATTAAAAATGTGACATTAAACTATATTATAAGCAATTTATTATATTAAGTGGAAAAGGAGGAATAAAAGAACTAACCAAACAAGGCCTTAGTGGAGGTTGGAGCTAGTTAACCCATTATAGGATTAACTGACACCCATGTTGCGTCAGTTAATACCATCAGTCTTTCTTTCACGTATTATTTTCTAAGCCAAGTCAGAGTAATACGGAGAGAAAAATAGAGAGTTTTGAGAAAATTGGAGAATTAAAGAAGAAATTATTTCATCTTTTACATAATCTAGCATCTTATCAAAGGTAATTCTTAAATTGAAACCTTTAAATTATGTTTTTTTTTGTTTTCTCCATGAACGTATATTTTTAAGTTCTCTGTAATTTGAATTCTATGGCTAAATTTTAAAGAACTTGATGTTAGATGTTTGTAAGCATGCATAAATATATTTTATATGATTTGTATATGATGTAGAGTAATTAAATCCATGAAACTATGTTTAATTGGAGTTCTGAAATTTACAGAGAAGAAAAATATGAATATGGCTTAAATGTATAAAAATTTATGTTTGAATTGCATGTTAAACGGTAAATTGATGATTAATTATGTTTAAGCATGTAAAAACAAAGAAAACGAAACTTAAACGGATTAATTTGGTGTTATAACGAATCTGTTATGTGGAATTTCATGAAATTTGACGAAACTTTGAATAATAACAAGAACATGAAAATTATGAGTTTAACTTCAGTTGTTTGAGTTGTTAAACTTGATAAAATCATGCTATGATTATTATTATATGTTTCTGTAAAGTCCAGAACCTATGGGTAGTATTAAATTTGTTGTTTGAGAAAAACTTTGGCCAAATTTGGCATTTGCTGTGTTCTTCGCGAACTGCAGAAGTTTGGTTTCAGGTTCACCACCCCGGCGGTGAAATTACACTAGAATTGTCGCCCCGGCGGTGTCCCCACCCCGGCGGTATAATTGTACTAAGTTTACTACCCCGGCGGTATCCTCGCCCCGACGGCCTAATTGTACAACGTTTGCCGCCCCGGCGGTAGCCTCGCCTCGACGGTTTTTTGTGAAGAAAATCCCCGCCCCGACGGGAGATGCAGTAATGTTATTTTTTTTTCTTCTTTCTTTGTGGTCATGTTATGTTATCCTAGGCATGTTAAAAGCTTAGACTAATGTATTAAATGAATATTAAAAAACTATGATGGATGGTAAGCATATACCCATTGATTATCAGATAATAATTGAGCTATTAAGATGAGATTGGATGAGAATAAATCCTGAAGTGTTGATAATATTGTAACTAATCATTGTTATTGCTTTATAAACAGAATGTGTAGGTTGTTTAATGAACGTGAATTTTAATTTATAATCTACGTACGAGGCAAGTTTTCTACCTTACCTTGATTTCAATTACGCAAGTATCTTATCCTTATTTATTACTTTACACAAGTTTCTAAACTTCAATATTTTATTGTGCAAGTTCCCTAACTCTGTTATTTTATTGAGCAAGTTCTTTATCCTAATTCATTCAATTTAATTAATCAAAATGAGATATTCTAATTCCCTTTTTGCAATACTTCACTTATACAGAGTTTATTCAATTGTACATTTTGTGAGCTTTGGTCTTTGGTTCTTGAATGCCATTTATATTTTTATTATTGAGACTTGATTGACTAGCGATCCCTTATTGATTTGAGTAGTCCATAGTTGATGAGCGTTCTAAATTCTAGAAACGTTATTGAAGCAAATCCAAACCAAAATTTCTTTGGTGCGGACTCTGATGTCAAACTAAGATGAACAACCCTTTTATAGGGGATTATTTTACGCGTTAGCGTTTAGATGTTGTGCACATACTGAAAGTAGTATGCACACAAGCCAATCATATTTGATATGATGTAGCATATACTTTGTAATCTTATTCATTTATTAATAAAAAAATTGATTTTCTTAAAAGTCATTTTACATTATCTACATAGTGCTGTTATATTAAATGTGATAAACCCATAGTTTTGAGCAATGCTTTTAGAATCATGATGGTGATAATGCTAATGAGATCTAAATTCTAGATAGCTCACAAACTAAAATTGTTCCTAATCGTTGGATTACTAAAAAGGGGATTAGTGAATCTGGATAGATTAGTACATACGTTGCTTACTCTTAGGAAGAGGATGATTGATCTAATAATCATTTGTGTGGAGACACTAAAGCAAGTATGTAGGTGCTTATTGGAGAATAAGTTCACTGAACGTGGCTCGCTAAGGAATACTTAATGGAGTTTTACTCGCCTGTCAATAGGAATTCCTCTAGTGATAGTAGTACAAGTGATCCTTGGACTTGAGATCATCATAGTATCTTGTGTATGATGAGTTATACTTTGACATGTCCCTTAAGACCTTTGGGATATATCAAAGGGTATGATTGGGTATAATAAGTTGTGCATGGAGATAGGTGAATGATCAACAAAGAATCTACCACGTCTAGTAAAAGATGTGAATATCCTATGTGATTCGATAAATGACAACTCAGTAGTCCTTGGCCAAGGCAGGATGAAATTAGAAAGGAGTTTCTAATTTACATTATTTAAAGTTGTGCATTTGGGAATCGAAATACATATAATTAAATAAAATAAGAGTTGACAGTAAATCCATGTCTTATATTTAATTAGGACATTGTATGGTAGAAGGATTGAATTGTACGGTAACCATGCACTGAAAGGTTTTTTTGTGATTAATGTTGAAATCTATATTATCTAGAAAGTCGTTAATCGCTAAGTGGGCTTACCCTTATTGTAGAATAAATATTATTTATTTAAATGAATTAAATAGTTTAATTTATTTATTTAAATAAGATTAGAATTGTTCTAATTGATTTATTCACAACCGGTTTAATATGGAGAACCTAAAGGGTCACACCGCAAAAGGAAAATATTTATTTAAGAAGTAAATAGTATAATTGTAATAATAAGTTAAGTGTATTTAATTTAGTCTATGGAGATAAAATAAATTAAATAGCTTATTATTTATTATTTTATAGTTTGGAAATATTAAATATAAATTAATAAGAGGAGTCTTATTATTATTATTATTACTATTACTATTATTTAATTCCTAATAGGGATTGAGAATTAATTAATAGAAGTACTCTCAAATGAATTCCTAATTGGATTAAGAGCATAATTAATTAAAGGAGTTTAATTATAATAGAAACCCTAATCCTAAATAGTTTAGGGAATGGTTTTCCTACATCTATAAATAAGAGGAGTCTTATCATAGATTGGGGTTACACACTCTTGCATTAGATTGTGGAGAGTACTTGCAATTTCTATAAAGATAGAAACAAGGGTTTTGCCAATACCCAACTTCTTGAATACATATTCTTCCTTGGTAGATCACCTCTAGAGGCCAAACACTTGGGTGGCTAACGTTGATCAAAGGAAGGAATCTCATCGGTGGAATTCGAGGAGAACGCGAAGGAATTGGAGTTAAACTTGTACCCGAGGAAGCTTTGATCTACGACGGTATAATTCTTATTCTCTTTCTCTTTCGTTTAACTGATAATTGAACACAAGGATAGATCATGGTGATGGTTTGTATTAAAATTTTAAAATCCGTTTTTATCACGTTTTCGCTCTATTTGTATAATTTGATTGCATGCTTGCGTTATATACAAACCTAACAGTGGTATCATAGCCTAATCCTTGTGTTAATTATTGATTTTGATGATTTCATGTATGAATTGATATGCGATACAATCGGATTTTTGGGCTGAAAAATTTTCTGAATCTGCGTCACGGCACGGCCACGCCGCTTCCAATTCATTTTAGAGCGCGGCCGCGCCCAAACCCAGAAAACGTTTCTAGGGGTGCAGCGCGGCCGCGCCGCTCCTAGTTCAATTTGGAGGGCGGCCGCGCCGGTGTGCAGACTTTGAATTTTTTTTGTTTTTCTCAATTAACATAAATGGTTTATTTAATTGATAAAAGTTTAAAATAAAGATGTTTATTTTATCTGGAATAGGATTTCAGATTGCTAAAATTAAAGAAGTTTAATTTGGATTTGGTTTTGGATTAAAATAAAAGAGTTTATTCTGTTTCAAAACTAAATATTAGCAAAACGTTTGCCCATTAATTGATATCAATACATATATGGAATGGTTTTATTATTCATGGGATGAATGTTATTTATTCATACATATACAGATATGTATGATAATAAATAGGGATTGATTATGGACTATTGACCAATGTGTGATTGGATTTATTTTAGTGGATGCATGAATGTATGAGTTTTTTTTATAAATGGGGTCTGCGTACCTCGTCTTCTCTAATTTTTTCTTAATATAAATTCTATCTCCCTCCTATCTTCCCCTTGACTGCTGATCAAGGTTTCTATTTATTGTAAATAGTTTTTGTAATAGGACTAGTTAGAATTAATTTTGAAGAATTGGAGACAAAGGAGCAAGGAGCGCTTGAAGACCAGTTTGTATTGGAGCCCGGGTTTAAATGTAATAGTTATATTTAAATTTATTCTTTCACCCTAGGTTTGACCTTTTGGTTCACTTGGTGGCTCTAGTGAACCAAACTAGAATAAAAATCTATAATCAATCCAAGTAGAATATAGTATTCTATATGTGCATGTTTACTATATATATATATATTATATATTATACAACATGCTTCACATGTTAAATAATATGACGCGTATTTTATATATATATGTGCATGCGCGCTAAACAAGATGAGACTAATAATAATAAACCCTTCAAATAAATCATATTAAGTCCTAAGCATTTAAAGATATTTGGAATATCGAACGTCGCCTTCTAGCATGGTAAAGCAATAGAGTATTAAATGTTTAATATGAGTTTGTTGTGTCACCACAAGGCAAGTATTAAATATTTAAGAGGTTGCATTTTCACATTTGATGCTTATTAAGGAATTGAACATTACTGTTTTGTTGTGTCACCACAAGGTCAATATTTTTCTCTTCACGTATATGAAAGTGCTAGGTTGGACTTAACATGGATAATTTTGATTCGGATGTGTCACCACTTGATCAAAATAATCTAAGAGGCAAAATAAAAGGAGTTACATAGTGATGTAATTGACAATAGTTGTCTACCTAGTTATTTATATATCGTTTGTTGTGTCACCACAAGGCTATATACATTTGAAATGGGATCCTTAGTCTCACTAGCAAATCTTTAATTAGAATTGCCGAACTATATAATGAGGGTAATATAGTTTGATGAAAATTGTGACAATCCGAACTTTTCGGAAATTATTAATAAATAAAATATATTAAATTATATATTTTATTTAATTTATATATTGGGATACACTGAGTTTGACTGTATAAATGTATATGTGCTGTGAATTATGTAATGTCCAGTAATTTTAGGTATGGTATTAAATTATTTTATTATATGAAATTCATATTTATATAATTTTATGAATTTAATTGGATCCATGTAAGAATTATTATTTAATTTCCTTGCATTAAAGGGACTCATTAATAGTTGATTTAAATTAGTGGGTTAACCCTAAGATTTAATTTGTAAGAAATTTGGGAAACATTAATAGATAAATTCATTTTACTAATGTCGGATTAAATAATTCAAATGAGGAATTATTGGTGAACTAATTATTCAAATAAATAATTAATTATTAAGTTTAAATATTAGCATATAATGTTGTTAATTTAATTTGGGCCACTTTTTCTTTTATTTAGGATGGCCCATTTCTTTTATTTAGTTCGATTGGGCCAATCCTCTTATTATTTTCCTATTGGGCTGCTTCCCATTCATTTAGCCAAACCAATTTGAGCTGAGCCCAAGGTTTTCTTTTATTTTCCTATTGGGCCGCCTTTTTGGATTAAGTCAGCCGACTCAACCCTATTGGGTTGAGCCCAACCCCTTTCCCCAGTCGGGTTGACCCATGGTGTGGGGTATTATGATTACCGGCATTTCATTAGGGGGGGAATCAAAATCAGGCCAAACCCTTATATCAGAAATCCCAAACCCTCAATCTATCAGATGGACGAGTGAAGGCTGAGAAATTGGGCGTGACAGGAAAGGAACCTCAATGACCAGAGGGTGTTTGGAGTTCTGGGCGGACTGATCGTGCAAGGGCTTGGGTGACCGAGCACTCACCGGTCGGACCAAGGGATTTGACGCTAGGCGACGGACCGACGGGAACGCGTGACGATTAGACCGGTGAGGGCACACGGCTCAAGGGTTAGCCGACGATTCATAGCCGGCGAATGAGGCTTGACAGAGACAACCTACCTCCCTCTACCCGCCGGTCCTTAAACTGCTAATTAGGGTAATACCCAGCCATTTTGGGTAAGGATTTTTCCTATAAATTGAGCCCAAGACCTAGCCAAGCTGCCGAGTCTCTGTAAGTCCAAATTAGAAGGAGAAAACAAATCGCAGAAAAGGGGGAACAGGGGAGGTTAGACGCGGGTGAGCGAGGCGGTGAATGTCCGGCTTGGTCAGCTATTTTGGGAGGAGAAGACGGACCGCAAATCGATCGACACCAAGGTATAGCAATAGGTTATCGAACGACTGTGATAGTTTATTAAAAATTTTCTTTCTTTCGATTTTTCATTTTCCTGTTACTTGGGTATGTTTCCATGTGGATTTTCTTTGTTGTGTTACTCAAATTTTGGTTGCCATTTGGTTTGGGGAGTCTGTGTATGGGAGCCATGAAAGGCCAGGAGATACAAGGATGGATTTCGGTTGGGAAATACCATGTAATAACCGTTTTGTTTGAAGAACCTTACTATGCACATAAACTGTTTGCTATAATGTCTCTAAGAATTAGCTGGTTAGTTTTGCCTATGTCGTTGATTTGTAGTCTGATAGGATTATAAATCTTAGTGTTGTTGTGTGTGGCTGGTTCATGGCTGTTATGGCTGGAATCAAGTGATGGGTTCGCGCCCACGCTTGTGGGTGTCGTGCCTGTGCGCTGCGCGAGCGGCAGCCGCGCCCGGGGTACCTCAGCGCTGTCAAGCTAGGCAAGCAGCCAGCCGACACCCTCCCCATATCAATTTTAAGTGTTGTTATGCCCAAATGCAAACACTGTTAATTTGTAAAATAACTAGAAAGTTAAATTATTAAGTGATAATGATGACTAAAAAAAAAGTGACTATTACCATCAATGCTATTATGTAATAATCTGATTTTTTTTTATGTAAAGATTAATAGCAATGGACCACAATTAAGTTGTTATTAAGAGAATTTAATAATCGGGTGACTTAATTACCCAATAAATTTTTAAGTACTTTAATTATTTTTCCACGTTGATCGACTCGTTAGTTTATTCAACAAAGATACTAACAAATGAACCCCATCTAATAAATTTTATCAAGTAATAAACAAGGTTAATAGTTATTTAACTAAGCAATAAGATATTACGCTATGGGGCTAATTATTAGTTATGATAATGCATTAACCAAATAATTATGACTTAATTAATTTATATTAATACTTAAGTAAAGTTAATAAATTAATTATTTATTTGACTACTAATAATAAATATTTAGTCATTATCTAATTAGTATTAAATAATGACTAAGTATGAGTAAAGTTAATAATTTAATTATTTATTATTTGACATTAAATAATAAATAAAGGTAATACTTATTTAATTAATTAAGTAGGTGCAAAGTTAATAAAATAATAACAAATAAAGATAATAAAAATCTAATTATTATCTAATTGATATTGATAATAAATTAGGCTAATAAGGATAACACTTACTTAATCATTAATAATGATTAAGTATGAGGGAGATTAATAAGTTAATTATTTATTTTTGGCCCTTAATAAATAAAGATGATAAATAATTAAGGATTATTTAAGTAATATTAAATAATAATTAAGTGTGTGTAGAATTAATACAGTAAGTATTTAATTAATGTGAATAAGGAACAAGAATAATAATTACTCAATTACCCTTAAGGGTGAATAGTAATTAAGGATAACTAAAATTGAATAAGTGATCAACTATTATCTAGTTGCTATTAAACCATAATAAATTTATTATTTTTATAAATAATAAATAAGAATTATTAACCCATATTTAGAGACAAATAAGGGTAATAGTTGAGTACTCAAATGATAGGTAACCATGATTAACTATTATTTATTTTTAAATAATAACTAGAGGCCATTAAATTAATTTCTGCTTAGTTAATGATTAGATGGTAATTAAATATATATAGTGAATTGTTTACCTGCTAAATAAATAGCATAAGTGAGTATATCGATATACAGTTATGCAATGCTAATGGATAAACCGACTTTATCAACTGATAGGTTATCCAAGATCAATTAATTAAAGCTAAATTTTTATCTGTAGCTGAGTAAACAGGCAAGTTCTACCTTACTCAACTTTTATATTGAGCAAGTTTCTAAACCTTATGCACTATTTTTCCTTTTGTTTCGTGCAAAAAGGTATATATTGTTGCAAGTTATTCTTAAACTGGAATCTCATTTCCAAGCATGCTTAAGTGGTCTATTTACTTTTAAAATTAGTCCACATCGATGATATTATTGACAATCGCATTCGATGCATTTGAATTCGTACATTTATTAAAGTTCCGAAAATTCACAAACTATTAAGCCTGAACCCTCGTTCGGTTAGGCAAGTATGTGAGAATTTTATAAAAGCTATCCGAACCAATCAATGGTAAGGATTCTTAGACTGAATGAACACCCATTTTATTATAGGGGAGTACCCTAGGTACCGTATATAAGGTACAAATAGCAGAGTTAAATGTTATGCATACACATAGCGTACGCGGGGCTAATCCCCTCAAGTACTAATTCTGTAGCCAGTAACCAGAGGGTCAACCAGCTATTAACTCCTTTGGAAGTTATTGTTCAAAGTCTACCTGACTATCTCTTGTTCTAAAAGCATTTATTGTTATTGCTTATGATAATTCTATTGTTGAAATCTCTTCCTATATTCCTTTCATCATGATATATCCTTATTGTTGTACTTTAAACTTGCTGAGCAAACTCATTGCTCATTCTTGCTATATCATGATTTCATTGCAGCTAAACCCGAGACGTCAGGGAAGAACAAAGGGAAAGAAAAGATGAAGTGATAGACTTCATGTAGCAGAATTTAAATTATGTGTAGTTAATTACTGTAAATGTAATTTAAACCCTGACATTTATTTAGGGTATGGATTTGTTTAAGTGTTTAAGGTTATTGTATTCTGGGACTAGTAACACTTTTGAAATGAACAACATATGTTTATTATATTCCGCATATCAGTTACCATATATTGTTAGAGGTGAATGTTTGTAGTGGATCGTGATGACCGGATCCGGGTATTTGGAGACCCGAATTTGGGGGCGTCACAAATTATGTGAAATTTTGTGTGTGAATATTTAAATGTTTAAATAAATGTAGAGAATATGCATGTGTTTGAAAAGTTATATAAGTTATATTTAATAGTAAATAAAACTATTAAATATATTCGTTTGGATTAACTGCATTATTAAACGGGTAACATTAATTTACTAATTGAAAGTTAGAGAGTTAAATGTTTGTTGTAATTAATTAAATAGTGAAATTTATTTAATTAATAATGATGGTTATATTTATGTTATAATAAAGGAATAATAGAATAATATTTAATATTATTTCAAATGAATATATATTAATCATATGAGGTGCAATATATATACTATATGTATATTGGCATCTAGTTTGTCAATAACATTTATGATGTGAATAAAGGATAAAATTTATTAAATTATATATTTTATAAATTGTTGAAAACAATTTATGGAACGAAAGAGATATTTAATTTTAATTAGCTGAATATATTAAATTTATATATTTAAATTGTTTGAAGACAAATTATGAAAGAAATGAGATGATTATTTTAATTATGCAAAATTAGTTGTATATCTTGAATAAATGAGTTAAAATAATTAATTGAATATGAATTATTTTAATTGATTCGTTACATTAAGTAAGTAAATTAAAATAGTTAATAAATATTAAATTATTTTAATATAGTTTGTTCGTTACATTAAATATGTTATTTTATTTAATGTATTAATTCTATTTGTATTATAAGAGTTAATTAATATTAATACATTAATTCGTATATGTATTAAAAGTATGGTATATATTATATAATATATTTTATATAATATATATGAGAATATGTATGCACGTAATATGTATTTTGTATGTTAAGTAGGAGGTGGGTTATCATAAGCTGAGTCAGTAAACTAGTTAGCAGGATGTGTTCTCTCCTTATGATAACAAGAAGGAGGTGTAGTAATATGGAAAGTAATAGCTACGACTAAGGGCTGAGCATAATCAGCTCTCCCATTCCAAGCCATCCCTCCATCTCTTCCTCTCTATATTGAAACAAAAGTGCTAAGGCTTAGCAAATTCAAGAAGCTATTAACTAAGAACTTCAATTGAGGAAGTATTGAAGATAATCAATTGCAGAGGAATTGTCAAACAAGAGGTAAGAAATTTAATTCATCTAATTTTTCTTTCTTATCTTCCAACAAAGTGAAATTTAAAGTATAGAATAAATAATATATAGCTTAGATTATATAATAATTTGATGAATAATGAATTTAGAAACATGGAGCATAGTAATTGTTGTGAGGAGAAACAAGGATGGAGGATTCCATGGTGAATCCTAGCTAAACTTCAAACCAAAGGCTAAGAAATCTGAAAATTTGAAGAACGCGCATAACATGTTCGGTAAAATGCCTTAACGAAATTTAAAGCTTAAAAAGTAAGAATTTGGCAAAATTTGGAATTTGATAACATTCTTAACTATGTTATAAAGTTTCCCAGGTAATATACAGGAACCAAATCAAGTTAAAAGCAAAAAGAAATGAAAAATGTAAAGAAAGTGAGAATTTCACTTTTAAAACAAAGATGAACACTGATTTTTGGAACTAAGATTAGGTGCCTTAATGACGTTGTTAGAGACCAAACAATAGTGAAAATCCTTCCTTGTAGCAAGAACTAGGAATAGAAACAAATTTCAAGTCAATTCGACTTGTGCAGCAAAAGTTATGATAACCGATAGGAGGCTCAAAGAAACTGAAAATCTGGACAGAATCGCGAGTTCAGCACAGGTGAGCTCGTCGGGGCGAGCTCATTTGCCTTGGAATTCCCGTTGGGGCGCGAACCCTTTTTCTGTCAGGACAGCCTTTGGTAAAATGGCCATAACGTTTTCATACGAACTCCGATTTAAGTGATCCAAGATGTTCCAGAAAGAGAAAACGTAGACCTACAACTTTCATTCTTTATGATTTTGAATTTGAGGTCTGTAGCAGGGTCGAAATTGACCGTTTTTAGGACTGCTGTGGAATTGGATGCAAACGGAAAGCGTCGGGCAGGCGCGGATGTAACGTGTAATGCTTTTGACGATAAAAGATGTTATTTTAAGTTATAAAAGATGAATTTATGATATGTAAGATACTTGTAATTGATCAACTAGTATTAGACACGTTGAATAAGCAAGCCGAGCATACGCACTAGCGGGTTGCTTGGGCGTTTGCTAAGGAAAAATCAGGCGTTCACCATACAAACGTCAAAATGCCGTGTTAATTGTTAAAAGACTCTAAGAAGGTTTGAATTCAAATGAAATGAATATTGTAAACGATTTATAAAGGATTTCTTAATTGGTTACACCATGACCTAACGAGGCATTGAGCGTACGCACGAGCATATCGCTCAAGCACTCACACGAACCAAGATAAACACGTGACGTCAAACATCGAAATGCCATGACAAATGCTAAAAGACTTAAATAAGGTTATAAAGAAAATATTATAAATAATGAATAAAAGTTAATGCAAATCAATTGTGCGTTAGCTATGTGATTAATTGATACACATATGTGAATTACATGTGTATGAAGTTATCAAGAACGTTTAACGCCAATCTTAAAGAACGCTAAAGGTAAGTTTCTCTACTTATTGCAAGTTCTCTATCCTTGTGGAATATTTGTTTACATGCAAGTTTCTCTACTTGATACGAGTTCTGTAATGTCCAGTAAATTTTTAAACATTGTATTGATTTATTTTGATATATGAAATTCGTTTTATTTAATTTTACGAATTTAATTGGAGCCATGTGGGTATTATTATTTAATTATATAGGTATGTGGTCCAATAATTTTCTGTGCATTAAAGGGACTCATTAATAGTTTGATTAAATTAGTGAGTTAACCCTAAAGATTTGATTTGCAAAAAATTTGGGAAAAATTTAATAAATAAATTCATTTTATTAAATAATTTGAGTCAAGAATTATTGGTAAAACAAATATTTAACTAATAAATTGAATTAATTATTCAATTAAAATGATAAGAGCATAATGTTATTTTGATTGGACTGGCCCATTTTGTTCCTTTTATTTTATTTCATTTCCGGATTGGGCCAAATCCCTTTCCTGATTAAGTCAAATGAGTGGGCTGGTCAAGGTAATTAAATTGGACTTTTTCCTATTTAATTTATCCGGCCCAACCCTGTTGGGTTGAGCCCAAAAGCAATTGCCAGCCGGGTCAGTCCATTTCCTTTTCTTTTAGCCGGCTTGGATCCGTATGTAGCATACCAATAACCAAATTGGGGAAAAGGAGTTCGATCGGTGGGTTTAGTTGGGGAAAGAAAACCGAACGAAAGAAATCAAAATCCCTCAAACCTTCAATCAAACGGAATCCAAACCCTAACACCTCAATCAATCCATCAGTCGAGCAAGAGACGGGAAGAAGAAGGCGCCGGCAATGGCTTGAAGAACCATCGGACGGAGCGGGGGAGGTATCGAGCGACCGAGCGCTCCATCGGCGGACCAAAGATTCCAGAAAATAAGGGAGTCGACCGACGATTAGACCGGTGAAAGCGCGTATGGCTCGAGGGCTGCTGGCGACGTCAGTGGACTTGATAGGTACGATCGAACGGCCACCCCTCCCTACCGATGGTCCTTAGAAAATCGATTGGGTAATACCCAATTGATTTGGGTAATTTTTCTCTATAAATTGAACCCACCAAACCCCATAGCTGCCGAATTCCTGTTGTAAATCCAAACTAGAAAGAAATATATACATATATATATATATATATATTAGAGTTTGCTGCAAGGAGGGGAATCAATAGGTGAATGTCCGGATTCGTAACGTATTGTGGAAGAAGAAGAAGAACATCTAGACGATCGAACCCAAGGTATAACAATGGGTTTATTCAATCACTGTGATAATTTTGTTTAGGTTTTGTATAAAATTTCTTTTTTCTTTCTCCTCCATACTCGATGTAGACACCTAAATTTTGCACTTCCTATACTGCCCATGATAGGAGGGCAAATTCGTCCATTGGGCCGGCCTGCGAGAGCAAAGGATGGGCACCGGAACGAACACTCGACGTCACCGCAATGATTTACAAATCAAAATCGACGTGACAGCAAGGCCGTCCGAAATGAGCATGCCCGAATGATGTGGCACGTCTCCCAGTGATTCCCGGACTGCAAAATACAAGCCTGTCGGCGAAAACCGACGTCACGACACGAGAAACGAGGTGCGGTTCGGAAAACGAGAAAATCAGCCCACCCAGCCGCGGATCAATCTGCGGCCAAAAGATTAAAATAATGGTAGTGCGCGAGACGGCTGAGTGCGATGGGCGGTGGGCCAGCCAGTCGCAGATCAATCTGCGGCCAAGCCGCAGATCAATCTGCGGCTGCCCTAATGCAGCCTATTTCAGCTCAGTTTCTTCATTTCATCCAAGAGGTTCAGCAGCAGCAGCGGCGGAAAAAGAAAGAAAAAGAAGGAGAAAACAGCAAGCAAATAAGAGAAATCAAGAGAGAAAAGAGTGAGAAATAGTGAGCAATTGTACCCATTTTGTGAGATTACATCTCATATTTTCTACTCTATTCAATACACAAATTCATACATATTGTGGGGATTATTTACAAGGTAAAAAATCCTTTGTTTTAGCATCTTGTTTTACCATTTTTTGTTAAGCTTTTTGTCATCCAAATTATATTAAATGTAGTTGTTCTTGTATATTGTTGTGAATCCATGGATTGAGGGCTATTAGTGAGGGTTCCCAAATGGAACGAAATTCCTCCTAATGGCCCGATGATATCCATTTGGTGAATTTTAGCTAGTTGTAATGATGTATTATGCATAGTTTATTTAGATTGTTATTTTTAGGATCTTGTGGGTGTGTGTAGCGATTTTGGATGTGAGCCTAGGAGCGCGACCCCGTGGTCCAAATCCGATGATGGACATCTTTTGATATATGTAATAAATTCGATGTACCTTTCATTGTAAATATGTAATCGCCGGGCCTTAAAACGACGCTAAGGCGAGAATCGTGTTTAAGGCCCCGTAATAGTGAAAGTATGTGATTGTGGGCGTTCGAGGTTATTTTGATGGCTTACATGCCCATGAATAGCCCCGACGCGTGTTTATGCTTGATTTGATTCATGACACGAAATTGATTTCAAAGCTAAACGATAAGATTTTCATAAAATCCATCAAACTAGGTTATTAGAATCACGAGGCTAAAATTTGGGAATGCTAATGAATGTCGATTCCTATTTAACGAGAAGGCTAAAGAAAAATCGCTTTCAAACATCACCAAAATGGTTTTATAAAATAAGTAATGTTTTACTAAACCTTGGTGCATAGGGTGAAAGAGATCCTAGAAGTTGCCCATCATGGTATTTACGAAAGCAACGTATAGATCTCGATTCCTATTTTGACGAAGGTTTAAAACTCTTATTTTACCAAAACGACACCTAATGAAAATCTTATAGTTTTGACAATTAAAATCCAACCTTTCTTATAAAGAATCAAGCTTTCTCGTATAAATCGAAGGACATTCCGAAGCATTCTCAAATCAAAACACGATTTTCCCTAAAAAAAATCCAAATGATTCTTTCATACAAACTCACCACAACATTCACGTAGGCACACACACACGCACGCGTGCATATACACACATTTCATGAATTAAAGGATAGAAAAGCATCAAGATTGCGGTAACCGTGTTTCACGGAAGTCGGGGGGTGCCTAACACCTTCCCCTCGCTTAAGCAAGCCCCCGAACTCTATGAATCTCGATTCGCAGACCAATTAATTCGGAGTCACATATGAGCCAGCGATTATAAAAAGCGAAAACTCGGATGAGTTGGTACATCCATTTCAAATATACCAACTGGCGACTCTGGTTAATTGGCTCATCATAAAAAACGATCTTTCAAAACCCCGTCGACATGAATGCCGACCTTTTCCAAAAATCATTTAATCGAAAGGCTAAAATCGGAAGAGGACAATAAAGTTGAAAACCGGCGTCGACAGCTGGCGACTCTGCTGGGGACATTAGAGGGCTTAAGCCGCGTTCAAATCTTGATGCTATCCTATCCTTCAAAAATTCATGAATATGTGTGTGCATGCGATATTTTGATCATTTTTACTTTTGTTGTGTGAATGTGTGTTTTGTCCAATAAGTGAATGATTGAATGGGTTTGCTTTAATTTAAAGTAATCATTTGCATGCGGTGAGGACGATGAATGTGAATGTATGTTGAGAGTGTACCTCCTCCTGAGGCGAACCTGTCGGTTGTTTATTACTGGACTCGAAGGGGCTGCTCCCCGGAGATGGCTCAGGAAACGCACCACCCATATTCGCTCCAATCGAAAGGATTCAGACAAGTAGATTGCGAAGATTTGGGGACCTTCATGCCGAAAAGCCCGCGAGAGTAACCCTAGGGTAGGTCAGCCTCTGATAAACCTAACGAAAGGGAAGCTTCTTCATGCCCTTTTATCGTTCAGTCAAATAAATAAATGTCATGAAAATGGCATACAACTGTCATTACCGCCATCATCGTAATAAATATGTCATGTATCATGTGATTACATCACCTGCACATATAAAGAGAATACTGACATGATTTTGCAGGAAGGCAATCGATACCACGTACCAAGGTTTTCTAAAACTTCTAAATACTATCCTGTCATCAAACACTAACCTTGTTTTGCAGGATAAGATTAGAAGAACCGTGAAAGCGTGGCCTAACGATCACAAAGAACCCGGAGTAGGGGCATATTTCGACCACCAAAAAAAAAAGAAAAAAAAAAGAAAAAAGAAGAAAAAGAAAAAGAAATAATAATAATCATGCATCAGTGTTGACATGCCTCTGCCAACTTGTAACTAGCACAGTACTAAACTGCGGCCCTTGTTTGTTTTGCGAGATTGCCCCTACGACCCAACTAAGAGGCCGTAAAGTCCATACTCCGTCCATCTAAATGGCAGAGGCCGATAGCCATGAAATTACATTTCTGCCACTCCAACAATACGGCCGAATACGAGGGATTCATCCTAGGACTGAGATTAGCCTTGGGAATGAAAAAAAATGATAGTAGTGAGAGACTCGAATTGATCATCCGGCAGGCCATGGGAATATACGGCACCAAAGGGCATAATTGGGACCTAGCTACGGGACTGCTGAGATATCTGGAAGCCGAAGAAGCCCACAGACAAATAAACGAAGTACATGGCGATGTGTGCAGAGCCCATATGAGCAGAGCATTTTTGGCAAAGAAAATCATGTGAATGGGTCACTACTAGCTAAACATGAAAACTGACTGCGATGCTCATGTCAGGAAATGCCATCAATGTCAGATCCAGGCCAATGCGATCCATGCACCTCCTAATGAGCCCCATTGCTTGACCTCACCGTGGCTAGTTGGACCGTGCAGCAGGTGATATCCAGGAGGGGGTAAATCCAGGAGTATGGCAGTGAATCCCGGCCAGTAGAGGATCAATGGGTTTTAAAATTCTGAGTTTTATTTCAGTCCCTGCACGCTCATGTCATTTTGTCATGTTATCCAAAAAGAAGATCATGAAGATCATGTGCTGAAATGTTTTATATATATGACAAGCATTTTTTTTTATGTCAGGTACCCCGGTTTGAGGCACTCTAGCCTGACAAGCGATAGGCCAAATTTGAAGGAGGATCACGATTTTGGTTTAGAGCTAGATTTCGATCTGATGGGGATTGAGCAGGACGAGACAGATATCGACAATACGCCTGATGAGATCAAATGAGGGGTCGAAGATAAACCCAAACCCGACTTAGACCAAACCATCGCCATCAAACATCAGAATCCCTAACGATCACAAAGAACCCAGAGTAGGGACAAATTCGACATTAAAAAAAAATTAAAAAATAGCCAAGTTGTTGAGCCTGTATGGAGATATGTTCGCTTGGTCCCGTGGCGACGTGATTGGATTGTCCACAGACGTTATAGGACATCGACTGCCCATCAAGGAGGGTTCCGACCAATTAAGCAAAAGTTGAGAACGTGGAAACCTGATTGGAGGTTGAAAATAAAGGACGAGATTGTCAAGCGGTTTAAAGCAGGAATCATCACGGTGTCTATTTACCCTGAATGGCTTTCCGACGGAATCCCAGTACCACAGCCTGGAGGAGAGGTAAGGGGCCGCATCGACTATAAAAATCTGAACGATGCCCTCAAGGAGGAGATATGCAACAAATTCAAGATCAAACATTTTGATTCAGTCATTTACCGGCTCAAAATGAATGGGGCAGTGGGGGCTGCAAATAAAACACAAAGACGATCATGGGAAGAATGTCCGCCAATCATCGGGGATGGCCGGATTTACTGTCGCTCACCCTGTCTACCTATCGAACCTCAGTTCGCACATTTGCAGGGGCAGCCTCTTACGCATCTCCCAGGCATACGACAAGAGGGTACGATCCCGAAAATTCGAAATAAACGATTTAGTCCTCAAAAGGATCGCGCCCTGCCAAGACGAAGCTATGGGCAATTTCGCTCTAAATTAAAAGGAGTCGTCACGAAAAAAAAAAATCAAAAAAAATCAAAAAAATCAAAAATCCCCCAAACCTTTCAACAAGTCAAAGGACCGGATCTTTTGTCAGCCCAGCGAGATACCGATGCAACCAGTATGAGGGAGATCACAAGAAAAACAACTTAACACTAGGGCATTTGTCAACTACCCAGGAAATGATGACGTGCAAATTGGCACCCATGCAACAATCCCATCAACATGCACCATCATCAAATGCTACCTCATGTCAATTCAATCTCCAACGGTACGATCATCTGGCATTTGTCAAGCATAGTTTTCCCGGGATAATATGATCCGCGTGAAGGGGGATTTTATTTGACTTGATAGGAATCGGATTAATTCTGACAAGCAACCGTGGAGCACGATCGTGAGTATGATTAGACGAAGAAGGCTATTCAACCCTTTTGATCGGGTACAAAGCCTTAATTCAAAGCAACGTTTGCGACAGAATCGACCTCATGTGACAACATTCACTTTGCATTTGCACAAACTTTCAGTTGTGGGGTATAAAACTATGACGACGTTGATGGCAATTAACACGTAGTCAGACAGTCAATAATTATCAAGCTAATATCAAGAAGTCAGACGATAAATGATTATCAGGCTAATGTCTCGAATCGTGGCCTGGGTTATTCGAGTAATTAAGCCCGAGGGGTGTCTCTACACCTGGTGCCCTAAAGCCATCTGGTTTGGGAGTCGCTGGCCCAACACTCGTTACATGGGTAACTCAGAGCCTAAGAAAGCGAGCATTACAGTAGAGGAGGCCCGAGCAGATTCGAATCGTGGCATGGGCTACTCGAGTAATTAAGCCTAAGGGGTATCTCTGCATCTGGTGCCCTAAAGCCGTCTGGTTTGGGAGTCACCGGCCTAACACTCGCTACATGGGTAACTCAAGCCTAAGAAAATGAATCTTGCGAAAGGTCAAGCAAAGAATGAGTGGGGCAGACCACCAGCTTGTCTCGAACCGTGGCCTTTGTTACTCGAGTAAATAAACCCGAAGGGGTGTCTGTACACCTAATGCCCCAAAACCGTCTGGTTCGGGAGTCATTGGTCCAAAACTCGTTAAATGGGTAACTTTGGATAGCCTAAGAAAACGAGACAAGTGAAGTGGGCTAATAAAGAGAAAAGATAATATGGAAAAACTCTCGGCCTTAAACAAGAAGTCATAGAAGAGAAACCCCTACTAAGTGCTGCATCGCACAGTGCATTTGTCATATGACGTCAATCCTGCTAAGGACGTTGTCGAGAATGGAGACAGAATACTTTTGACGAGGGAAGGTAGTTCTTTTGAATCCGACCTTACTCACGTACAATGACCATGAATGCTTGAAGGTGTTCTTACGATTTCATAACTCGTCAAATGGAAAATCATCAACTCACGATGGAATAAAAAAAAAAGTAAAAAAAATAAAAAATAAAAAATATAAAAAATATAAAAAATAAAAAAGAATATACATTCACGGTTCACAACTTGCTAGATTGTGCGATCAATAGATATTCAATTTCATGTGCTTTAACTGCATTTTTGTCGAGATTATAATATCTTTGTGTTGAGCTAGCACTAACGGCCCGAGCTTTCAAGTTTTGGCATTTGTTAGTCATCTGATATGCAGGATCTTGCAGAGCTGTGGATAACTCAGCACGATCAACATCGCGAGTTTTCGATAGAAATTCTTGGCAGCGATACGCGCCAAGGCAGGGCAGTTAAGAATCGTGAAATGGAAGGAAGCTGAGGCTGTACAGAACTTCTCGTCATTGGGCCTCTCCCCAATCCTGACTATCACTGCCTCGACATCCAAATGATCCACATGCATGAGCATATACAAGGATGATATAATGCGGGACAACAACATAACGGCCGTCAGAAATGATCAAAAGGCCAAAGAGCCCAACATAGTTGTCGGTCATCACAGAGAGCGAAACAGACTGCCTCAACTCGATGAAATGAAGACGACCAAGAACAGGCAGATTACCGAACCAATGTTGAAGTCTAGAAACTACACTTCACGACGAGGCGTGATCCAGTCAAATGTTGGCAAACAAGGACGACTGTCGAATCGTATCATTTGACTGAACAGGGGTCATTTCTATCTAAAACATATGTTGTGCACATGCATCTGTCCATAACATATCTGCCAGATCATGCATAACATCTTTTTCATGCATGCAGGTACGATCAAAATGAAAATCTTCAGGAAAGTACAAGCACGTCGCCTTCAACCTCACAAATGATCAGACCGTGATGGCTTTGCGGCATAGTACGTAGACGATGTTGGTGGGAGATCCGGGACAGAAGCCGATCACGCATCCCACTTTAAGAAATCCCTCAAAATCAAATCAAAAAAAAAAAAATCCTTGGGAAGGGCTGGCATCCAAGCAATCAATGATCCCTGGGAAGGGCTGGTATCCAAAAAAACAACAAACCCTGGAAGGGCTGAGATCCACGCGAACCACAACAAGATGGTGAGCACCCCTGGGAGGGCTGATATCCACAAAAAGAAAAAAGACAAAAAACAACAAACCCTGGGAAGGGCTGAGATCCACGCGAACCACGACAAGATGGCGAGCAACCCTGGGAAGGGCTGATATCCACAAAAAGAAAAAAGACAAAAAACAACAAATCCTGGGAAGGGTTGAGATCCACGCGAACCACAACAAGATGGTGAGCACCCCTGGGAAGGGCTGATATCCACAAAAAGAAAAAAAGACAAAAAAATAACAAACCCTGGGAAGGGCTGAGATCCACGCGAACCACAACAAGAGGGTGAGCACCCCTGGGAAGGGCTGATATCCACAAAAAGAAAAAAGACAAAAAACAACAAACCCTGGGAAGGGCTGAGATCCACGCGAACCACGACAAGATGGCGAGCAACCCTGGGAAGGGCTGATATCCACAAAAAGAAAAAAGACAAAAAACAACAAATCCTGGGAAGGGTTGAGATCCACGCGAACCACAACAAGATGGTGAGCACCCCTGGGAAGGGCTGATATCCACAAAAAGAAAAAAGACAAAAAACAACAAACCCTGGGAAGGGCTGAGATCCACGCGAACCACGACAAGATGGTGAACAACCCTGGGAAGGGTTGATATCCACAAAAAGAAAAAAGACAAAAAACAACAAACCCTGGGAAGGGCTGAGATCCACGCGAACCATGACAAGATGGTGAGCAACCCTGGGAAGGGCTGATATCCACAAAAAGAAAAAAGACCAAAAACAACAAACCCTGGGAAGGGCTGAGATCCACGCGAACTACAACAAGATGGTAAGCAACCCTGGGAAGGGCTGATATCCACAAAAAGAAAAAAGACAAAAAACAACAAACCCTGGGAAGGGCTGAGATCCACGCGAACCACGACAAGATGGTGAGCACCCCTGGGAAGGGCTGATATCCACAAAAAGAAAAAAGACAAAAAACAACAAACCCTGAGAAGGGCTGAGATCCAAACACTAACCACCTTGGGAAGGGCTGATATCCAAACAACTAACACCCTAGGAAGGGCTGAGATCCAAACACTAACCACCCTGGGAAGGGCTGAGATCCAAGACAACCAACCGGCGACGATAACCGGAGGTTACAAGATGGGTGACCGGCGACGATACCCGGCCCCGACAAGACAATCGACCGACAATGATAACCGGCGATTACGAGATGGATGTCCGGTGACGAAAACCGGCTCCGACAAGATAACCAACCGGCGACGATAACCGGGGGTTACGAGATGGGTGACCGGCGACGATACCCAGCCCCAACGAGACAATCGACCGGCAATGATAACCGGCGATTACGAGATGGATGTCCGGCGACGAAAACCGGCTCCGACAAGATAACCAACCGGCGACGATAACCGGGGGTTACAAGATGGGTGACCGGCGACGATACCCGGCCCCGACGAGACAATCGACCGGCAACGATAACCGGCGATTACGAGATGGATGTCCGGCGACGAAAATCGGCTCCGACAAGATAACCAACCGACGACGATAACCGGGGGTTACGGGATGGGTGACCGGCGACGATACCCGGCCCCGACGAGACAATCGACCGGCGACGATAACCGCCGATTACGAGATGGATGTCCGGCGACGAAAACCGGCTCCGACAAGATAACCAACCGGTGATGATAACCGGGCGTTACGAGATGGGTGACCGGCGACGATACCCGGTCCCGACGAGACAATTGACCGGCAACGATAACCGGCGATTACGAGATGGATGTCCGGCGACGAAAACCGGCTCCAACAAACGGTGACACCTGTAGAATCGTATCAAAAGACTGTACAGGGGTCATTTTTCATTTTAAATGTTGTGTCACATGCATTGAATAAGTGATAATTCTGTACGTGATCCATGCAGGTTAGGTGTCAAGGTCCTAGCCTATCAAAGTCAAAAGCAATGGTTGCCAAGAACGATGTGCGAGGACGAACTCCAAGGATGCCCTTCAAAGCTAGTCAGGAGAATAACTTCCTTTGATGACAATGGGATGGAATAAGGTGATTACGAGAGGGGTGACCGGATACGAGACCCGGCACTCACAGGACAATCGACCGGATACGAGACCCGGCGATTACGAGACGAGCGACAGATCAGGGATTGATGCATTGACACCCTTGCGAATGTGTTGCATGCCTTACATCTTGCGTTACATCATAAGTTGTATATGTTGCATCATGTATGCACTGTCATTCTTATGCACTGTCATTCATGCATCGGGTGTCTATTTCTTTATCATGTTCATTTCATTTAACATTTCATAAACATGATAAAGAGGGGCAGCTGTAGACACCTAAATTTTGCACTTCCTATACTGCCCATGATAGGAGGGCAAATTCGTCCATTGGGCCGGCCTGCGAGAGCAAAGAATGGGCACCGGAACGAACACTCGACGTCACCGCAACGATTTACAAATCAAAATCGACGTGACAGCAAGGTCGTCCGAAATGAGCATGCCCGAATGATGTGGCACGTCTCCCAGTGATTCCCGGACTGCAAAATACAAGCCTGTCGGCGAAAACCGACGTCACGACACGAGAAACGAGGTGCGGTTCAGAAAACGAGAAAATCAGCCCACCCAGCCGCGGATCAATCTGCGGCCAAAAGATTAAAATAATGGTAGTGCGCGAGACGGCTGAGTGCGATGGGCGGTGGGCCAGCAGCCGCAGATTAATCTGCGGCCAAGCCGCAGATCAATCTGCAGCTGCCCTAATGCAGCCTATTTCAGCTCAGTTTCTTCATTTCATCCAGGAGGTTCAGCAGCAGCAGCGGCGGAAAAAGAAAGAAAAAGAAGGAGAAAACAGCAAGCAAATAAGAGAAATCAAGAGAGAAAAGAGTGAGAAATAGTGAGCAATTGTACCCATTTTGTGAGATTACATCTCATATTTTCTACTCTATTCAATACACAAATTCATACATATTGTGGGGATTATTTACAAGGTAAAAAATCCTTTGTTTTAGCATCTTGTTTTACCATTTTTTGTTAAGCTTTTTGTCATCCAAATTATATTAAATGTAGTTGTTCTTGTATATTGTTGTGAATCCATGGATTGAGGGCTATTAGTGAGGGTTCCCAAATGGAACGAAATTCCTCCTAATGGCCCGATGATATCCATTTGGTGAATTTTAGCTAGTTGTAATGATGTATTATGCATAGTTTATTTAGATTGTTATTTTTAGGATCTTGTGGGTGTGTAGCGATTTTGGATGTGAGCCTAGGAGCGCGACCCCGTGGTCCAAATCCGATGATGGACATCTTTTGATATATGTAATAAATTCGATGTACCTTTCATTGTAAATATGTAATCGCCGGGCCTTAAAACGACGCTAAGGCGAGAATCGTGTTTAAGGCCCCGTAATAGTGAAAGTATGTGATTGTGGGCGTTCGAGGTTATTTTGATGGCTTACATGCCCATGAATAGCCCCGACGCGTGTTTATGCTTGATTTGATTCATGACACGAAATTGATTTCAAAGCTAAACGATAAGATTTTCATAAAATCAATCAAACTAGGTTATTAGAATCACGAGGCTAAAATTTGGGAATGCTAATGAATGTCGATTCCTATTTAACGAGAAGGCTAAAGAAAAATCGCTTTCAAACATCACCAAAATGGTTTTATAAAATAAGTAATGTTTTACTAAACCTTGGTGCATAGGGTGAAAGAGATCCTAGAAGTTGCCCATCATGGTATTTACGAAAGCAACGTATAGATCTCGATTCCTATTTTGACGAAGGTTTAAAACTCTTATTTTACCAAAACGATACCTAATGAAAATCTTATAGTTTTGACAATTAAAATCCAACCTTTCTTATAAAGAATCAAGCTTTCTCGTATAAATTGAAGGACATTCCGAAGCATTCTCAAATCAAAACACGATTTTCCCTAAAAAAATCCAAATGATTCTTTCATACAAACTCACCACAACATTCACGTAGGCACACACACACACACACACGCGTGCATATACACACATTTCATGAATTAAAGGATAGAAAAGCATCAAGATTGCGGTAACCGTGTTTCACGGAAGTCGGGGGGTGCCTAACACCTTCCCCTCGCTTAAGCAAGCCCCCGAACTCTATGAATCTCGATTCGCAGACCAATTAATTCGGAGTCACATATGAGCCAGCGATTATAAAAAGCGAAAACTCGGATGAGTTGGTATATCCATTTCAAATATACCAACTGGCAACTCTGGTTAATTGGCTCATCATAAAAAATGATCTTTCAAAACCCCGTCGACATGAATGCCGACCTTTTCCAAAAATCATTTAATCGAAAGGCTAAAATCGGAAGAGGACAATAAAGTTGAAAACCGGCGTCGACACTCGAATTGGGTTGTCGACTGTGCTGTATGATTATTAAATTGAAATCTTCCTTTGTCCATTGTAATTGACTCTGTTAATATTCTTGGAAAATCTGTGTATGGAAAATCTTGTTGGTTTTAATTAATTTTGTTGCTAAATTGCTTGGGTTGTGTCGTCCCCTTATGTGGGATCGTTGGTACTCTGTATACTGAGAACCATGGTGTTCCGGCAGCTTGCTTGTATGCCCATCATGTGTTTGTCGAAATGTCTGAATGAACTGGGTTTTATTTTGGTAGTAAGGTTCTGTCAATAATGTTGTTCGTATATAAAAAAAAACAACCCCTGACTGTTCAAAGAAACTGGAAACAAATGTGGATGAGAATCGAACCCAGCTTTAGGTAGGGATTTGTTGGGCCAACGAGTAACAACAAGTTAATAACTATTTATGAATTGCCAATAAATAATAAGAAAAATGATAAGTATTAAATTATTAGTTAATATCAAATAATAATAAGGATTAATGAGATAATTATTTGTTATCTACCATTAAATAGTAAACAAAGATAATAAATATTTAATAATATTTAGTTATTATTCTATTAATATTGAATAATAATTAAGTACAAATAAAAATTATAAATTTATTATTCGACATTAAATAATGAATAAAGTTAATAAATAATTACTTATTATTTATCAATAAATAATAAATAAAGATAATAAATATTTAATTGTTATTCAATTAATATTGGATAATAATTAAGTATGAATAAGTTAACAAAATAATTATTTATTATTTAGCTATAAATAAAGATAATGAATATTTAATTATTATTAATAATAATAAAGTGTAAATAAAGACAATAAGTATTTGATAATTTATTTATTGTTTAACATTAAATAAAGGTAACAAATATCTAATTATTATCTAATTGATATTGATAATAAATTAGGTATAAATAAGTTAATAAGGATAACAGTTACTTAATCATTAATGAAATAATGATTAAGTACGAGTGAGATTAATAAGTTAATTATTTATTTTCGGCTCTTAATATATAAAGATAATAAATACCTAATGATTATTTAATTAATATTAAATGATAATTAAGTGTATGTGCAGAATTACTACATCTTATTAAAGTTGAATAAGGAACAAGAATAATAATTACTTAATTACTCTTAAGGTAAACAGTAATTAAGTGTAATTAAATAAGTAATCAACTATTATTTAGTTGTCATTAAACCATGGTGAATTTATTATTCTAATAATAAATAAAGATTATTGACCCATATTTAGAGACAATAAGGGTAATAATCTGAACATTCGAAGAATAGTAATCATGATTAGCTAACAATTATTTTAATAGCTAAAGGTCATTAATTAATTTCTGTTTAGCAAATGTTAAATAGTAATTAAATGTAGATGGTGAAGTATTACCTGTTAGATAAATGGTATAGTGAGGTGTGCCATTATATAACAATGCCACATTAATTGATAAGTTGACTTTATCCAATGATAGGTCACTCAAGATCAATTAATTAAAGCTAAATTTATCTGTAGCTGAGCAATCAGGCAAGTTCTATCTTACTCAACTTTTACATTGAGCAATATTTCTAAACCTTATGCATTATTGTTAATTCGTGCAAAAGGTATATATTATTGCAAGTTATTCTTTAAGCTTGAATCTTATTTCCAAGCATGTCTTAAGTGGTCTAATTACTTTTAAAATTATTCCACATCTATGTATTCATTGGCATTCACACTTGTGCATTTGAATTCGTATAATTATTTAAGTTCTGAAATTCACGAACTATTCATGATTAAGTCTGAACCCTTGTCTCGGTCAGGCACGTATGTAAGAATTTATAAAAGCTATCCGAACCAATCAATGGTAAGGATTCTTAGACTGAATGAACACCCCTTTTATTATAGGGGAGTACCCAGGTACCGTATATAAGGTACAACTAGCGGAATTAAATGTTATGCATACACATAGCATACGCGAGGCTGATCCCCTCAAGTACTCATTCTGTAGCCAGTAACTAGAGGGTCAACTAGCTATTGACTCCTTTGGAAGTTATTGTTCAAAGTTTATTTGACTACCAATTGTTCTAAAAGCATTTATTGTTATTGCTTCTGATAATTCTATTGTTGAAATCTCTTTCTATATCCCTTCCGTCATGATATATCCTTATTGTTGTACTTTAAACTTGCTGAGCAAACTCGTTGCTCATCCTTGCTATATCATGACTTCATTGCAGCTAAACCCGAGACGTCAGGGAAGAACAAAGGGAAAGAAAAGATGAAGTAATAGACTTCATGTAGCAGATTTTAAACTTATGTGTAGTTAATTACTGTTAATGTAATTTAAACCCTGATATTTATTTAGGGTATGGATTTGTGTAAGTGTTTAAGGTTTTTGTATTTTGGGACTAGTAACACCTTTGTAATGAATAATGTATGTTTATTATATTCCGCATTTTAGTTACCATATGTTGTTAGAGGTGAATGTTTGTAGTGGATCGTGATGACCGGATTAGGGTATTTGGAGACCCGAATTTGGGGGCGTAACAAGTTCTTTGTCCGTGCTCAATAATTGGTCATGTGCAAGTCTCCTGACTTTGCAAATGTTCTAAATTCATTCTACTCATATATCAAATGCAAATATCTTGAATTGTTCAATGATTGTGCCATAATGCACTTCTTTAAAGCATGAATATACATAAACTGTTTAAGAAGAAGTCTATGCCATTTGAATCGGCTAGACCCATGTAAAATATTTCATTACTCTCAATCTGAATCTTTGAAATATTATTGATGCTAGATAGAGTTGTTCAACTAAATTGCTTTAGTTTGAACTCAAGACTGAGCATGAACATCCCTTATTTAGGAAAGTTTTAATTTTACTGAAAGGCAGTTACACAGAACGCAATGTCGCTATGATAAGATAGTGTTGATCAACGCAGGGCATAACGGGCTGATCACCCACCGTGCCCGTAAGACCAGACGGTTCGTAGATGAATGTCTATAAGAACCTTTTTGAAAAGAAAAAGTTCATAGTCCTTTGACTGCTCAGCTAAAGTCAATATGTCGTTTCGAAAATGCAAGCGAGTCATGTTATTATGAATATTTCAGATACTTTACAGTCTTGTTTCACTGTAAAAGTATATCTCCAAGAAAGCATTTAATCCTCGCGATATGTTGTTTATTAACTGTTAATACTTGTTGGGCAATTAAATGCTCATTCTTGCTTTGAAATTAAATGTTTTCAGTGAAACCCGAACGTGCCGAGTGTTCAGGAACAGACAAGGGGAAAGGGAAGCTGAACAAGTAGTCGACAAGTGTTGATTGTAATAAACGAATGTTATGTCATAATACTTGAATTATTATTAGTATCATGTAATGAAGATTTCTAAAGGACTTAGAACCTGGGAATGGAATGAATAAGTTTGTAATAATATAAGTTACCTTCATGTTGGTTATTACTTTATAGATAGATACATGTGAATGATTAGTATCGTGTAGCACTGAATACGGGTTTAAAGGTACCCGGATTTGGGGGCGTCACAGGTTGGTGTCAAAGCTGTAGGTTAAAAACCTTAGGTGAGGATACCTTAGGCTATAACTTTAGGCTAGATAGAAGGGTCAGAAAACAAATAACTCAAATAGAGTTTAAAGGAAATGAATTAAGGAAATTCATCTTAAAATGAAATAAAAATAACTTAAATGAAACTCTTATTTGTTATGTGTATATATAACTTGTATTGTGTACTAATTGAGTTATTTAACTATGTGTAGATGGATGGAGTTCAAGAAGTACCAATAGAAATTGAGGAGCAGATCGCTCCACAGCCAATAGAGCCACAGCCAGCACAGGAACTAGTGCAGGTGGTGGTGATAGATTCAGATTATGATTCGGATGAAGATCCCGAAGAGGAACCTTATGAAGAAGAGGCCCAGAATAATGAAGAGGTTGGGGTAAATCCTGAAATTTAAGAGGCTCTTGCACAACTAGGAGCATACGTCCATCTTTTACTCAATAGGGATACGGAATTGACCACTTGACTCCAAGCTGCCGAAGAGAAAGCTAATTACTACGAGAACAAAGTGCAAGAGATGCAAGTAGAGTTGCATCAAATGAATAATGTGTGGGATGAAGAAATTCTAAAGAGACAAAGGGCCGAGGAAGAAGCTCATAATTTCAGACAGGAAGTGAATAGTATTAAAAGGAAAGCCGATGACATGAATTACGCTTACATCACTTCGATGGAACGTGTGCAGGATGAGGTTTGGACCTACCCTGATGTGATCGGGCAGTTTCATCGCTCTATTTCTCGTGCCAGGGTGATTGCTATCACCGAAGTAGAAAGGCTCAACACCATTGCCCACACGATAACCTAGAATGATAGGATATTTTCTCAACAATGTGACAATGTTTGTAAATATGTGTACATGGTTGTATATATGATGTAAATATGGTAGTATGACTATGTATCCCACTTTTGTAGTAGTATTGGGATATCTTTTGCGAATCCTAACTCAATAGTAGTTAAGGGTTAGGATATGAGAAATCTTTTGATATAAAGGTTAGAAATGACATGTAAATAGCAAGGAAAATGTTATAGTATGGAAATAGCCGGTGAGCTATTGAAACGACGGAGATGTTCAGGGCTACTGTAACAGAAGCATGTTTAATATATAATAATATTAAATATGTTTGTTATGAATAGTGTTGTTATACATTATATGAAAATGTGTTAAACCAATAAATAGTCTACTAATAATAAATTTTATTAAACATAAAAATGCCGCCAAAATGGAGAGGAGGAGCAAGACAGAGAACGCAGAAAGATAGAAATGAAGAATCGAATAATGATACTGAAAACGAGGGTAGGGGTCAAGAGAATCCAATGCAGCAATTTGTTGAGTTACTGATGGGAGCACTTCAGAATAGAAACCCTCCTAATCCTAATGTTAACATCAACCCTTCGGCTATACCTTTAGCAAATTTTAAAGAGTTTAAAAGTGTGGGACCTCTAGAATTTCGAGTAACCACTGAGCCTATTGAGGCTCAAACCTGGGTAAAAGAAATCGAAAAAGCTTTCGAAGTAGCTAGAGTAGGTGACGAACAGAAAACCTCGTTCGCTGCTTACCTGTTAAAAGGGGAAGCTAATTATTGGTGGGAAGCAAATAAGACTAGGGCTGGAGAAGGAGTAATTAGCTGGGAAAGATTCAAGGAAATCTTTTTCGAGAATTATTTCCCAGAAAGCATGCAGAATAGAATGGAAGTTCGATTCTTAGAGCGGAAACAAGGGGACATGACTGTGCCCCAATATGCTGCAAAATTTAATGAGTTGGCTAGGTTTGCTCCACACTAAGTGGACACTAAAGCCAGAAAAATAAGAAGGTTTGACCTAGGATTAAATCCCTGGCTCTACAACAAGGTTGCCATGTTCCAAGCTGAGTCGTTTGGAATACTCTTAGAAAAGGCTATAATAGCCGAAGAGGGAAGTGAGGCCATGAGCCTCTATAATAAAGAAAGAAATGATAAGGTGAGACCCAAGGGAACAGTTAAATCTGAGAGGGAAAGTAGCAATGGAAGTAATAAGAGAAAATGGAATAATTTTGGGAATACCGAACATCAGCAAGGAGATCAGAAGAAGAGAATTGACGTATGTAAGAACTGTGGAAAGAATCATTCTGGGATATGTTTAAAAGGAAAAGTTGCATGCTACAAATGCGGACAAGAGGAACACATTGCTCCCAATTATCCCAATTTGAGGAAGACTTCAGGATGTTTTATTTGTGGATCGACCGATCATTTGGCAAAGAATTGCCCAAAGAAGGGTAATGAGGGAGGAAATGGCAACAAGTGGAACAACAGTGGGAAGTTAACAATAACTGGCCCCCCTCCATCAAACAAGCCAACGGCGATGACCTTCAATATGACGGTCCAAGATACAGTAGCAGTCGGAGGTGGAATTTCAGGTATTATTCCGATCAATTATATAAATATATATGTTTGATTCAGATACGACCAATCTTTCCTTCAATATTAAGCTTACGTATACTTTTAGAAACATTAAAAATTTTCAAAACTAAAAATAAAAATTCAGAAGAAGAAATAAGTTAATCATATTAATCGTTAATAAAATGATAATAAAATTTAAAGGAGGAATTTGAGTTTTGGTTAAGTTAAATCATACTGGTTATATATAGAATGTTAATATTATATTACTGTGTTAATATTGCGAACACCTAAGCAAGACTATAGACATGAAAGTGAATATGAATTTATCCAGATTAAGAAAGGGTTAAGGTACAATTTAGATAATTGATAGCATGAAAGAATCACAATACTGAAAGTGCAATGTGGAAAGAAAAAGTTTAAATGGAAAAGTTATCCCCATATCAGAGTTAGTTTTGTTTTACGATTCCGGGGACGGAATCTTTGTAAGGGAGGAAGAATGTGACAATCCGAACTTTTCGAAAATTATTAATAAATAAAATATATTAAATTATATATTTTATTTAATTTATATATTGGGATACACTGAGTTTGACTGTATAAATGTATATGTGTTGTGAATTATGTGAACTTTTGTGTGTGAATATTTAAATGTTTAAATAAATGTAGAGAATATGCATGTATTTGAAAAGTTATATAAGTTATATTTAATAGTAAATAAAACTATTAAATATATTCGTTTGAATTAACTGCATTATTAAACGGGTAACATTAATTTACTAATTGAAAGTTAGAGAGTTAAATGTTTGTTGTAATTAATTAAATAATGAAATTTATTTAATTAATAATGATGGTTATATTTATGTTATAATAAAGGAATAATAGAATAATATTTAATATTATTTCAAATGAATGTATATTAATCATATGAGGTACAATATATATACTATATGTATATTGGCATCAAGTTTGTCAATAACATTTATGATGTGAATAAAGGATAAAATTTATTAAATTATATATTTTATTAATTGTTGAAAACAATTTATGAAACGAAAGAGATATTTAATTTTAATTAGCTGAATATATTAAATTTATATATTTAAATTGTTTGAAGACAAATTATGAAAGAAATGAGATGATTATTTTAATTATGCAAAATTAGTTGTATATCTTGAATAAATGAGTTAAAATAATTAATTGAATATGAATTATTTTAATTGATTCGTTACATTAAGTAAGTAAATTAAAATAGTTAATAAATATTAAATTATTTTAATATAGTTTGTTCGTTACATTAAATATGTTATTTTATTTAATGTATTAATTCTATTTGTATTATAAGAGTTAATTAATATTAATACATTAATTCGTATATGTATTAAAAGTATGGTATATATTATATAATATATTTTATATAATATATATGAGAATATGTATGCACGTAATATGTAATATGTATGCACGTAATATGTATTTTGTATGTTAAGTAGGAGGTGAGTTATCATAAGTTGAGTTAGTAAACTAGTTAGCAGGATGTGTTCTCTCCTTATGATAACAAGTAGGAGGTGTAGTAATATGGAAAGTAATACCTATGACTAAGGGCTGAGCATAATCAGCTCTCCCATTCCAAGCCATCCGTCCATCTCTTCCTCTCTATATTGAAACAAAAGTGCTAAGGCTTAGCAAATTCAAGAAGCTATTAACTAAGAACTTCAATTGAGGAAGTATTGAGGATAATCAATTGCAGAGGAATTGTCAAACAAGAGGTAAGAAATTTAATTCATCTAATTTTTCTTTCTTATCTTCCAACAAAGTGAAGTTTAAAGTATAGAATAAATAATAAATAGCTTAGATTATATAATAATTTGATGGATAATGAATTTAGAAACATGGAGCATAGTAGTTGTTGTGAGGAGAAACAAGGATGGAGGATTCCATGGTGAATCCTAGCTAAACTTCAAACCAAAGGCTAAGAAATCTGAAAATTTGAAGAACGCGCATAACATGTTCGGTAAAATGCCTTAACGAAATTTAAAGCTTAAAAAGTAAGAATTTGGCAAATTTTGGAATTTGATAACATTCTTAACTATGTTATAAAGTTTCCCAGGTAATATACAGGAACCAAATCAAGTTAAAAGCAAAAAGAAATGAAAAATGTAAACAAAGTGAGAATTTCACTTTTAAAACAAAGATGAACGCTGATTTTTGGGACTAAGATTAGGTGCCTTAATGACGTTGTTAGAGACCAAACAATAGTGAAAATCCTTCCTTGTAGCAAGAACTAGGAATAGAAACAAATTTCAAGTCAATCCGACTTGTGTAGCAAAATTTATGATAACCGATAGGAGGCTCAAAGAAACTGAAAATCTGGACAGAATCGCGAGTTCAACACAGGTGAGCTCGTCGGGGCGAGCTCATTTGCCTTGGAATTCCCGCTGGGGCGCGAACCCTTTTTCTGTCAGGACAGCCTTTGGTAAAATGGCCATAACTTTTTCATACGAACTCCGATTTAAGTGATCCAAGATGTTCTGAAAAGAGAAAACGTAGAACTACAACTATTATTCTTTATGATTTTGAATTTGAAGTCTGTAGCAGGGTCAAAATTGACCGTTTTTAGGACTGCTGTGGAATTAGATGCAAACGGAAGGCGTCGGGCAGGCACAGATGTAACGTGTAATGCTTTTGCCGATAAAAGATGTTATTTTAAGTTATAAAAGATGAATTTATGATATGTAAGATACTTGTAATTGATCAACTAGTATTAGACACGTTGAATAAGCAAGCCGAGCATACGCACTAGCGGGTTGCTTGGGCGTTTGCTAAGGAAAAA
Source organism: Aralia elata (assembly GCA_034770075.1). Classification (NCBI taxonomy): domain Eukaryota; kingdom Viridiplantae; phylum Streptophyta; class Magnoliopsida; order Apiales; family Araliaceae; genus Aralia; species Aralia elata. The sequence continues at coordinate 337,204 of JAVJAP010000363.1, read as the reverse complement.
TCAGGCGTTCACCATACAAACGTCAAAACGTCGTGTCAATTGTTAAAAGACTCCAAGAAGGTTTGAATTCAAATGAAATGAATATTGTAAACGATTTATAAAGGATTTCTTAATTGGTTACACAATGACCTAACGAGGCATTGAGCGTACGCACGAGCATATCGCTCAAGCACTCACACGAACCAAGATAAACACGTGACGTCAAACATCGAAATGCCATGACAAATGCTAAAAGACTTAAATAAGGTTATAAAGAAAATATTATAAATAATGAATAAAAGTTAATGCAAATCAGTTGTGCGTTAGCTATGTGATTAATTGATACACATATGTGAATTACATGTGTAGGAAGTTATCAAGAACGGTTAACGCCAATCTTAAAGAACGCTAAAGGCAAGTTTCTCTACTTATTGCAAGTTCTCTATCCTTGTGAAATACTTGTTTACATGCAAGTTTCTCTGCTTGATACGAGTTCTTTGTCCTTGCTCAATAATTGGTCATGTGCAAGTCTCCTGACTTTACAAATGTTCTAAATTCATTCTACTCATATATCAAATGCAAATATCTTGAATTGTTCAATGATTGTGCCATAATGCACTTCTTTAAAGCATGAATATGCATAAACTGTTTAAGAAGAAGTCTATGCCATTTGAATCGGCTAGACCCATGTAAAATATTTCATTACTCTCAATCTAAATCTTTGAAATATTATTGATGCTAGATAGAGTTGTTCAACTAAATTGCTTTAGTTTGAACTCAAGACTGAGCATGAACATCCCTTATTTAGGAAAGTTTTAATTTTACTGAAAGGCAGTTACACAGAACGCAATGTCGCTATGATAAGATAGTGTTGATCAACGCAGGGCATAACGGGCTGATTACCCACCGTGCCCGTAAGACCAGACGGTTCGTAGATGAATGTCTATAAGAACCTTTTTGAAAAGAAAAAGTTCATGGTCCTTTGACTGCTCAGCTAAAGTCAATATCTCGTTTCGAAAATGCAAGCGAGTCATGTTATTATGAATATTTCAGATACTTTACAGTCTTGTTTCACTGTAAAAGTATATCTCCAAGAAAGCATTTAATCCTCGCGATATGTTGTTTATTAACTGTTAATACTTGTTGGGCAATTAAATGCTCATTCTTGCTTTGAAATTAAATGTTTTCAGTGAAACCCGAACGTGCCGAGTGTTCAGGAACAGACAAGGGGAAAGGGAAGCTGAACGAGTAGTCGACAAGTGTTGATTGTAATAAACGAATGTTATGTCATAATACTTGAATTATTATTAGTATCATGTAATGAAGATTTCTAAAGGTCTTAGAACCTGGGATTGTAATGAATAAGTTTGTAATAATATTAGTTACCTTCATGTTGGTTATTACTTTATAGATAGATACATGTGAATGATTAGTATCGTGTAGCACTGAATACGGGTTTGAAGGTACCCGGATTTGGGGGCGTCACAAAAATAGTGGGAGATACCAATTTAAAATAAAGACCTAATTTATTATGGTAATTAATTAAATGAATGTATGCTAAAATGTTGTCTATTTCACATGCAGAATTTAAAAATGTCAAACTCACTATCACTGTGTAGCATACTTGATGTTAACAAACTGACCGGACCGAATTACACGGACTGGTTAAGGAATCTGAGAGTTCTCACTGCTGAAAAGATTTCTTATGTCCTAAATTCGTCAGTCCCTGCAAATGTTGCAGAAACAGCCTCTAAGGAAGAGATTGCTACTTTCAGAAAGTGGCAAGATGATGTAATCTTGGCTCAATGCATCATGCTCGCATCCATGAGTAACGAGCTTCAGCGTTAGCATGAAACTATGGATGCTCCTACTATATTGCTGCACCTCAAAGAGTTTATGGTGAGCAAAGTAGGACTGCTAGATATCAGATATCTAAGGAGCTCTTCCGATCTCGTATGATCGAGGGCACTGCTGTTGAGACTCATGTCCTTAAGATTATCAATCTGATTGAACAACTTGGACAGCTAGGGTTCGTGATGGATGGGGAGTTAAGTCAAGATTTGATCTTGCAGTCACTCCCGGACACCTTCTCACAATTTGTTGTGAATTTTCATATGAATAAGTTGGACGTCAGCTTGCCTGAATTACTTAACATGTTGAAAACTGCTGAAGGTTACTTCTCATCCAACAAGAACCAAGTCTTACTAGTGGATGATTCTTCCAAGAAAAGGAAGAGGCCCAAGGTATCTTCTAAAAAGAAGAAAAACAAGAAGGCTAAGGGCAAGACGAAGAGAAACAATAAAAAGAAATGTGATCCAGATAGCAAAGGAATTTGCTACCATTGCAATAAGCCGGGACACTGGAAGAGGAACTACAAGGAATATCTTGCGGGCCAAAAGAAGCTTGGAGAAGCTTCGACTTCCGATCTAGGTTTGTTCATGATTGAAATTAATTTTTCTGAAAGTCAAAATTCTACTTGGGTATTAGATACCGGCTGTAGTTCTCACATATGTAATAATATGCAAGGACTAAGCAGAAGTAGAAAGCTGAACAAGGATGAAGTCGTCATACGAGTGGGAAATAGAGCAAAGGTTGCTGCATTAGCTGTAGGGACTTATTGTTTAGCACTGCCTTCGAGAAAGTTCATTAGTTTAAATAATTGTTATTATGTTTCGACACTCATTAGAAACATTATTTCAATTTTTGTATTGGATATGGATGGTTTTGATATTATAATAAAGAACAACAGTTGTTCTATTTATAATAAAAATGGTTTATATTGTGTTGGGAACCTACTGAATGGACTTTACATACTTGACTTGCATGAAAATATACTTCAAATTGAACAAACTAAGAAAAGAAAAAGAGATGATGTTAATTATACCTTTATGTGGCACTGTAGACTCGGTCATATCAATGAAACAAGATTATCCAAGTTGCATAAAGATGGGCTTTTAGAGCTATCTGATTACGAAACATATCCAACTTATGAATCTTGTCTCATGGGAAAAATGACTAAATCTCCTTTTACTGGAAAAGGAGAAAGAGTTACAGAGTTGTTAGCGTTGGTACACACAGACGTATGTGGACCTATGACAACGAATGCACAAGGAGGGTATTCTTATTTTATTACTTTCACTGATGATCATTCTAGATTTGGATATGTGTATTTAATGAAATACAAATCTGAATCGTTTGAAAAGTTCAAAGAATTCAGAAGTGAAGTAGAGAAGCAAACTGGTAAGAGTATTAAGATTCTTTGATCGGATCGAGGAGGGGAATACTTAACCAATGAGTTTCTCAATTGTCTCAAAGAAAATGGTATAATCTCACAATGGACTCACAATGTCCATATATCACAGTTAAATGGTGTATCTGAAAGGAGAAATCGAACATTGTTGGACATGGTTCGTTCCCTGATGAGTTTTACCGACCTTCTAGTATCCTTCTGGGGTTATGCCCTATAATCGACTGCATACCTACTTAACAAGGTACCTACCAAATCCGTCCCAAAGACCCCATATGAGATATGGACAGGGAGGAAACCAAATCTTAAGCATGTTAAGACTTGGGGTTGTCCAGCTTATGTCAAAAGGTTTGAGCATGATAAGCTGAAGACTAGATCCGAAAAATGTAGATTCGTGGGATACCCTAAAGAAACATCAGGGTATTATTTCTATTATCCTACTGATCAAAAGGTGTTTGTTGCAAAACACGCTGCCTTCTTGGAAAAGGAGTTTATCCTTGAATGGGTCAGTGGGAGTAAGATATATCTTGAAGAAGTTCAAGAACCACAAAATACTACGGATCAAAGTCAGGTACCTGACTAAGTAGAAGAACCTACTATACCACTACCTATTCGTAAATCTGGAAGAGTATCAAAGATACCTGATAGGTATGGATTCATCATAGAGGATGATGATGAGGTACGCGTCAAAGATGATGATGATCCATTGACTTACAAAGAGACTATGAGTAGTGAAGACTCAGAGAAATGGCTAGAAGCTATAAAATTCGAGATGGACTCCATGTATGAAAACCAAGTATGGACTTTGGTTTCACCACCTGAGGGCATTAAGCTTATTGGATGTAAATGGGTCTTTAAGAGAAAGACTGGAACAGATGGCAAGGTACAGACCTATAAGGCCCGACTGGTTACAAAATGTTTCAAACAAAGACAAGGAGTTGACTATGATGAAACCTTCTCACCAGTAGCTATGCTCAAGTCCATTCGGATTTTGCTTGCAATTGCAGCTTATTATGACTACGAGATCTGGCAAATGGACGTGAAAACGGCCTTCCTCAATGGAGAGCTTGAGGAGAATGTATATATGATACAGCCAGAGGGTTTTGTTTCAACGGTTGGGACAAACCAAGTCTTTAAGCTACAACGATCCATTTATGAATTGAAGCAAGCTTCTCGAAGATGGAACATCCGTTTTGATGAGATAATCAAAAGGTTTGATTTTATCAAAAATGAGGATGAACCTTGTGTTTACAAAAATGTTAGTGGGAGCGCTGTTTCATTCCTTGTATTATATGTTGATGACATATTACTGATAGGGAATGATGTTCCTATGCTACAGTCGATCAAAATTTGGTTATCTAAACACTTCTCCATGAAGGACTTGGGTGAGGCATCCTATATTTTAGGGATAAAGATCTATAGAGATAGATCTAAAAGGATGCTGGGCTTGACCCAAGGAAAGTACATTGACTCGATGCTAAAGAAATTTAGCATGGAAGATTCCAAGAAAGGTCTCATGCCGATGAGCCATGGAATACATCTCTCCAAGAAACAGGCCCCAAAGACACCTGAGGAGAGAGACCAGATGAGTAAGATTCCTTATGCTTTCGCAATAGGATCTATCATGTATGGTATGATATGTACTAGATCAGATGTCGCTCATGCACTTAGTGTAACGAGCAGATATCAGTCGAATCCAGGAGAAGAGCACTGGAAGGCAGTGAAAAACATCCTAAAGTACTTGAGAAGAACTAATGATGTATTTCTTGTCTACGGCGGGTCTGAATTGAAACTAGAGGGCTATACAGACTCAAGTTTTCAAACAGACCAAGATGACAGTAAATCCGTTTCAGGGTATTCGTTTACCTTAAACGGTGGCGTGGCGAGTTGGAAGAGTTCTAAGCAGCAAACAGTTGCTGATTCAGTGACAGAGGCAGAGTACATTGATGCAAGTGAAGCTGTAAAGAAAGCTGTTTGGATGAAAAAGTTCATAACTGAACTTGGAGTGGTTCCTAGCATTAGAGGAGCCGTACCTTTATTCTGTGACAACAATGGAGTTGTTGCGCAGGCTAAGGAACCCAGGTCTCATCAAAAATCCAAACACATGTTGCAGCATTGCAGATCCATTTACTAAAGCTTTAACTCAACAGCAGTTTGATCGTCACTTAGAGAAGATGGGTATTAGATACCAAGGTGATTGGCTTTAATTCAAGTGGGAGATTGAAAGTAGTATGCACACAAGCTAATCATATTTGATATGATGTAGCAAATACTTTGTAATCTTATTCATTTATTAATAAAAGAATTGATTTTTTTTAAAAGGCATTTTACATTATCTACATAATGCTGTTATATTAAATGTGATAAACCCATAGTTTTGAGCAATGCTTTTAGAATCATGATGGTGATCATGCTAATGAGATCTAAATTCTAGATAGCTCACAAACTAAAATTGTTCCTAATCGTTGGATTACTAAAAAGGGGATTAGTTAATCTGGATAGATTAGTACATACGTTGCTTGCTCTTAGGAAGAGGATGATTGATCTCATAATCATTTGTGTGGAGACACTAAAGCAAGTATGTAGGTGCTTATTGGAGAATAAGTTCACTGAACGTGGCTCGCTAAGGAATACCTAATGGAGTTTTATTCGCCTGTCAATAGGAATTCCTCTAGTGATAGTAGAGGAATCCAAAAACATCACATCACATCTAACTACCCATTTAATATAAATGAAAACTCTTAATAAAATTAGAAATCTCCCAATAAAGGGTTACAACATCATTAATAAATAAATCCCAGGTCATCTAACCTTAACATAACATCAATGCGGAAACATAAATTAGGTCTATTACATAAACATCATTAAAACAAATAAAAATAAGTCTTCATCACTTGTTTGCTTTTCCTCTGCCCTTACTAGTGGATGGCTCATCAGTTCTTTCAACTTTAACTGCAATGTTATTATGCAAGGGTGAGCAATGATTGCCCAGCAAGTATAACAACAACAGTAATAATAACATGCGAAATAATTAACGGATATTGAATAATCGAAGATTTAGCTTTTGAGTCGAGAATGTAAGACAAGATTCAAAAGAACGTCTGAGGGTCTTAAGACCACACACTATGTCCCAGGTTATCAAGTATTTCTACTTTAAACCTTTAACAGTCGTAAGACTATATGGACCTTACTTCTCATACTCAGGGGGATCAGCCCTTTGTACCATGTATGTGCATAACATCTTAACGCTAACTCGTAAATAAATCCCCTATATAAGGGTTGTTCATCTCAGTTTGACATCAGAGTCCGCACAAAAGGAAGTTTGGTTTGGATTTACTTCAATAACGTTTCTAGAATTTAGAACGCTCATCAACTATGGACTAGTCGAATCAATAAGGGATCGCTAGTCAATCAAGGTTCAAAAGGTGCAATTCGAGAATCAAAACTAAATCTCACAAAAGGTACAATTGTAAAAGTTCTATATATAACTGAAGCATTACAAAGAGAAATTTTAAACGTCTCATTGAATCCATGAAATTGAATGGAATAGAAACAATAACTTGCTCGAGTAAGTAATAACATTATGAAACATATATGATTCGAGAATTAAGTTCAGGAACTTGCGTGATTGAAATCAAGGTAGAAAACTTGCGTAAATGTAAAAGTAGGGATAAGATACTTGCCTCGTGCATAGAATATAAATTTAAGACTCACGTTCTCTAATCAACCTATACATTCTGTTTATAAAACAGTAACAATAATTAGCTACAGTATTATAAAAACGTCAGAACTCATTCTCATCCAAATTTCATTTTAATATCTCAGTTAACACCGGATAATCAGTGGGTATATGCTTACCACCCATTACAGTACCTTAACATTCATTTTATACCTTAGCCTAAGCTTTAGGTATGTCTGCGATATCATAACATGATCTCAAAGAAAGAAGAAAATTTTTTACTCTCGTCTTTTTACTTTTTTTTTTCAATTCTTCGTCGGGACGAAGAATTCTTTCACAAAATTCTCGCCAGGGTGAGCTCCTGCCGGGGCGAGGAATTTCTTCATAAAATTCTCACTGGGGCGAGAATCACGAATTCCAGTTTCTACAGTTCGTGAAGAACGCAGAAGCAGGCCAAAATTTCCAATCTTGTTATTCTAATCGTCAAATTAAACATACCTAGACACTATAATTCAAATATAATTGTTACCCAAGCCTTCTAACATGATTCTAACAACTTAATATGCATAAACTATAAATCTAAGGATCAAAATTGGTGTTTTTATCATTTTATCAAAGCTTCTACGAAATCAATAAAATTACACATAACAGGTTCGTTAAAACACCAAATTGAACCGTTTAAAACTTGTTTTCTTCATTTATACATGCATAAACAAAATAAGTCATCAATTTTAAGTTAAACAAACAATTTGAAGCATACAATTTGTACATAAGGGCCAGATATACAACTTTCATACTCTGTAACTTTTGAAAACTCAATTAAAACATGATTTTATGAAGTTAATTGCTCGAAATCACATATACATCATATAAAAGACGCTTATACATGCTTTCTAACATCTAATCATCAATTTATAAAGATTTAATCATGGAATTCAATTTACAGAAAACTCAGTGTACGTTCATGGAGAAAATTTAAAAGATCATAAAGTTAAAAAACTTAAATTAGAAGAATTACCTTCAATTAAAAGCTTTAAATTAAGGAAGCAGATGAATGATTTCTTCAATTCTCCAAATTTCTCTCTTTTTCTCTCTCTGATTAGTCTCTAAGTTGGTTTAAGCATAATACGTGAGAGAACAACTGATAATAATAATACTGGCATACATGGTTGTCAGTTTACCCCATAATGGTTAATTGACTACAACTCCCACTTAGGCTTTGTTTGGTTGTCCTTATAAACTCCCTTTCTAGTTTATTTTAATAAATAGCTTATAATATAGTTCATGTCACATATTTAAATTAATTAAATAATCTTACTAAAATCAATTAAATAAAATATAATAATACTACATTAAATCACATGGTCATATAAATAAAATTCTCATTTATTAATAATAACAATTTACTAAATCTCTAATTAATAATTAAATTAATAAGAAATTACATTATACTTATTTAAATAATGTATTTAATCAAATAAATTCAATTAAACACATACTTTAAATATAAAAATTATCTACATTAATCTAATTAATGTAACACATATAATTAAATTAATCTACAACAAATTCATCGATTAATCAATTAATTCAACAATCAAATCATCGAAAAATATTTATTTAATAAATAAATATTCAAATTAAGTTACAAAATTCTCGTTTGTCACATCTTTCCCCCCTTAAAAGGATTCTGTCCCCAGAATCACGACTCAATTAACTCGTCCCGTTACATTCTCCCCCTTACAAAGATTCTGTCCCCAGAATCGCTACACGTAGATTAAACAAATAACTGACGATAATTTCTCATCATCTGATCTTCGAGTTCCCACGTTGCTTCTTCAGCGTTGTGGTTCCTCCAGATCACCTTAAGAGAATGTATAATTTTATTTCGTAGCACTTGCTCTTTCCTGTCAACTATCTGAACAGGCTCTTCTTCGTAAGATAAATCTTTCTCAACTTGCAAGGGTTCATACTCTATTACATGTTTGTAGTCGGGCTTGTATGGTCGTAACACCGAGACATGAAAGACATTGTGGATGTGTTCCAGCGCTGGAGGTAAAGCTATCTCATATGCAACCTCACTAACTCGTCTTAACACTTCAAAGGGTCCAATGAACCTCGGGCTCAGTTTTCCCTTCTTACCAAAACGAATCTTCCCTTTCCAGGGAGATACTTTCAAGAAAACATAGCTACCAGACTCAAATTCTCGATCCTTACGATGTTAATCGGCATATTTCTTCTGTCTATCCTGAGCTGCTATCAATCTTGATCTGATCACTTTGACAATTTCTGCAGTTTGTTGTACCAGTTCTGGTCCTAGCAATTGCCGTTCGCCAACTTCATCCCAATATAATGGAGTTCTACACGTTCTGTCGTACAACACTTCGTAAGGCGGCATGCCAATACTTGCGTGGTAACTGTTGTTGTAAGCAAATTCAACCAATGGTAGATGATCATCCCAATTTCTTTTGAAGTCCATAATGCAAGCTCGTAACATATCTTCCAATGTCTGAATCGTTCTTTCGCTCTGTCCGTCGGTCTGTGGACGATATGCTGTACTCATACGTAACTGCGTTCCCAAGCATTCCCGTAGTCGTTTCCAGAAGTTCGATGTGAAGCGCGGATCCCTATCTGAGACAATAGATATTGGAACACCGTGCCTCGAAACAATCTCCCTGACATACAATTTCGCTAACTGATCTAGGTTGAATCTAATTTTGATTGGCAGAAAATGTGCTGATTTCGTCAGTCGATCCACGATAACCCATACTGCGTCAAAACCTTTCTGAGTCGTCGGAAGGCCTACTACAAAATCCATGGTGATGTGCTCCCATTTCCATTATGGGATTTCTAACGGTTGTAACAGTCCACTTGGTCTCTAATGTTCGGCTTTAGCCTTCTGACATGTCAAACACCTGGCCACACAATCGGCAACGTCTCTCTTCATATTCGGCCACCAAAAATATTGTCGGAGATCTTAGTACATCTTCGTACTACCCGGATGAATCGAATATCTTGAATTATGAGCCTCGCTCAAAATTTCCTCCTTAACCTCTTGTACTGGCGGAACCCAAATTCTTCCCTCGAATCTCAATACTCCTTCATTATCCATTTTGAATTTCACTTCATCACCTCCAAATATTCTTTTCCTGATTTTCTCACATTCTTCGTCCTGATTTTGTGTTTCCTTAACCTTATCCACCAAAGTTGAACCGATTCTCAACTAAAATAATTTTTCGTCACACTCTTCCGGAAATTTTACCTCCAACTCCAGTTTTGCCATTGCTGTGATTAGCTCCTCCTGAGCGGTTAACATGAATAGTTTCTCCCGTCCCTTTCTGCTTAAGGCGTCGGCCACAACATTCGCTTTACCCGGATGGTATAAAATTTCGCAGTCGTAATCCTTTATCAATTCCAACCATCTCCTCTGTCGCATGTTCAGATCCTTCTGTGTAAAAATATATTTCAGACTTTTGTGGTCTGTATATATTTCACACTTCTCTCCGTAAAGATAGTGCCTCCATATCTTCAAAGCAAACACCACCGCGACCAACTCCAAATCATGGGTAGGATACCCCTTCTCATAGTCCTTTAATTGTCGTGACGCATACGCAATGACCTTACCGTTCTGCATAAGCACACAGCCTAGTCCTTTATGCGACGCATCACTATACACCACAAAATTTCCTGTGCTATCCGGTAGAGACAACACAGGTGTCGTACTCAACCTCTTCTTTAATTCTTGAAAACTTTCCTCACTTCTCCGTCCAAACGAACTTCACCATCTTCCTAGTCAAATTCGTTAACGGGGTCGCAATTTTGGAAAAATCCTGAATGAATCTCCTGTAGTAACCTGCTAATCCGAGGAAACTCCTTACTTCCGATGGCGTTTTCGGCTAATCCCAGTTAAGCACTGCTTTAACCTTTGACGGATCCACCGAAATCCCATCCTTATCAATCACATGTCCAAGAAATTGCACTCGCTCTATCCAGAATTCACACTTTGAAAATTTAGCGTACAACTTCTCTCTTCTTAACGTCTCCAATGTCAACTTCAAATGTTCTGCATGCTCTTCCTTGGTTTTGGAATAAATTAGAATATCGTCAATGAATACTACTACGAACTTGTCTAAAAACGGCTTAAACACCCTGTTCATTAGGTCCATAAATGCTGCAGGAGCATTTGTTAGACCAAATGACAACACCAGAAACTTGTAATGACCATAACAAGTTCTGAACGCTGTCTTCGGTACATCTTCCTTCCTTACCTTCAACTGATGATACCCACTCCTCAAATCTATCTTCGAGAAATATCTAGCTCCTTTCAACTGATCAAACAAGTCGTCGATTCTTGGCAACGGGTATTTATTCTTAATCGTGACCTTGTTCAACTCTCTGTAATCAATGCAAAGTCGCATCGATCTGTCTTTCTTTTTAACAAACAATATCGGCGCTCCCCACGACGATATGCTCGGCTGAATATATTTCTTATCTAAAAGTTCTTGTAATTGTACCATCAATTCTTTCATCTCTACTGGGGCCATACGGTACGGAGCTTTCGATATCGGCGCGGTTCCTGGCGCCAAATCGATTACAAACTCAACTTCCCTGTCTGGCGGAAGTCCTGGCAAATCGTCCGGAAAGACGTCTACAAAGTCCCTTATAACAGGTATCTCTTCTAATTTCGGACTCTCTCTTCGAGTATCAACTATGTAGGCTAAGTATCCCACACAACCTTGTCTTAAAAACTTCTTGGCCTGCATCATCGTCAGACAACTCGCTTGTCTAGGCGATTTGCTGTCGTAAAATACTACATTTGATGGAGTCATAAGGTTAATATATTTCTTTTCGCAATCAACTATCGCTCCATAATTGAATAACCAATCCATACCCAGAATAACGTCAAATTCCCCAAGTTTGATTGGGATCAGATCTACTGTCATCACGTTTCCCTTAATGTTCACTCTACTATTCTTGTGTACGTACCTAACAGGAATTATTTCCCTATTCGCAATTTCTATGTTCAAAGGGTAATCTAATTCCTCCTTAGGCAAATCTAAGTTCTTAGCAAAGTCATCGGATATAAATGAACAAGTAGCACCCGAATCAAACAATACATAAGCATCTATATTATTGATCGGAATGATACCTGACACCACATCGCAAGACTGCACGGCATCTTGCACGGTCATGTTGAAAGTCCTAGCAGTAGGTCGGTTTGTTGGTGCTGATCCGGTTATAGCCAACGTACTACCACTACTGTTTCCCTTATTTCCTCCCGGTCCTGTTCCTGCTGCTGCTTTCTTGGGGTAATCCCTAGCCAAATGATCCTTCGATCCACATGTGAAACAAGCGCCCTTCTTTAGATTCGGACAATTCGGTGCTATGTGGCCCTCCTAGTTGTAATTGTAGCACACCCTCTTCCCCTTCAGGCAAATCCCTATGTGATTCTTCCCACATGTAACACACGCTTCTATCTTCTTCTTCTGACCTCCCTGTTGATTTCCAGTAGATCCATTATCATTCCACTTCCTCTTCTGGTTGTGACCACCACTGCTACTACCACTTGCCTTATTATTGTCATTTCACCCGTCTTCTTCTTCTGTTCTTGGTTATACTTGGTTAGGGCATCACTCCCACCTTCTACGATAATTGCCTTTTCCAACACTCCAGCAAAAGTGTTCAATTGGAACATTGACACCTTGCTATACAACCACGGCTTCAACCCTTGTTCAAACCTCCTCGCCTTCCTCTCATCCGTATTCACTTGATAAGTTGCGAACCTAGCCAACTCATTGAACTTCGCCGCGTACTCTGGTACAGTCATGGTACCTTGTTTCAGCTCTAGGAATTGAATCTCCATTTGGTTACGCGAGCTCGTCAAAAAGTACATCTCGAAGAACATTTCCTTAAATCTATCCCATACGGTTATACCCTGACCTCCTCGAACCTTATTCGCCTGCCACCAATAACTGGCCTCCGATTTAAGCATGAACGTTGCAAACGCAGTCTTTTGGTCATCACTAACCGTGGCAACGTCGAATACTTTCTCCATCTCCATCACCCAAGTTTGGGCTTCGATCGGGTTCAGGGAACCCTTAAATTCTGGCGGTCCTACCGCTTTAAAATCCTTACATGACGTCACAGGTGGAGCTTGCGGCTGATTCGCAAGTGCTCCAGCCAAAAGGTCCACCAACTGCTGAACGGGATTAGCATTGGCGTCGTTGTTATTGGTAGAGCTCTCCTGAGCTTGTTGACGTGGTTGGCGTCTCGGCGGCATTTTCTGTTCAAGAATATGCACTTATTAGATCATCACTCAATTTCTTAAGTGTTCAACATTTAACTCAAACAATTCATGTTAAACATTTAACACATAACTTCTTCAAATAAAACTGATATTTCATTAATTCAAAGGTCTTAAACATAAAAAGATAGCATCACTGCTATTAACATCAACTATCCTAGGATCAAACAATCTTTAGGATTAAATAATCATATTCCATTGTGTATAATCACGCTGGAATTTACATCATAAAACATCATAAATATTTACACATAATTCAAAAACTTCTCCTATCACGGCCTACTAAGGTGTCGAACTGCCTGTCTACTTTCTTCCTCCATGATACGGGACATCGTCCTGCAATCCAACATGTACCATGGCAAGTCCTCGAACTGAACTGGATAGTGGAGAACTCGATCCTGGGACCTATCAATCGCAGTCTGGAAAGTATAGTCTGTCTCCTTAATCTTGGCCTTCTTTGCCCGTTCCCCTTCTTCGGAAATTTCTGCACGTCGAGCGTTATTCATCCAAGCATCCTCTACTCTAGCACGTTCTGCTGACTCTTCACTCAAATCATCCTTTAATTTCTGAATCTCAAGTTTCATCTTTTCATTCTCAGCCAGCAAGTCTTCTTTTTGACTCTCTGCCTGAACTAACTTCCATTCTACGTCCCCAAGACGTATCTCAAGATCCTCAATCTTCTCATCCTTCTGTTCTATAAAAGTCTGGCGTATATTTGCCAGTCTCTCCCAATCTCTGACTCTGTCCTGCAACTCTACAGTACGATCATACAATGCATCATACATCTCAACATCGATAGAGGTAAGGGGTACCTCCTCGGAATCCTCATCATCATCCTCAGCCTCTACCTCCTCAGGATCCTCCTCTAGATCAGACTCAGGCTTATACTCCTGACCCACAACAGTGAGCAATGGAGATGGCTCTCTCTGTATCAACTGCTCCCGGATAACATGGATATCACGGGGCTCCTCCTCTCCAGCCACTCGGGGCTCAATCTCCCTAGGCTAACTAGATCCTCCAACATCTGACATCCTGACAACAAAGTTTAAGTTTTAATTAATACTCGGGACTAATCGCGGCATATAAGTTGTTAACACATAAGCACATAGCACATAAAGTCTTTTATTATCTTTAATGAATTCCTTAATTCATTCCTTAGAACTCGATGAGAATTTATCACCACTATATTTTCTGACTCTTAAAAGGCTACTATCCTAAGGTTTCCCTACCTGAGGTTCATAACCTACAGCTCTGATACCAACCTGTGACACCCCCAAATCCGGGTACTTCGTTTCCTCAGAATTTAGTGTTCACAATCCAAAAACATCACATCACATCTAACTACCCATTTAATATAAATGAAAACTCTTAATAAAATTAGAAATCTCCCAATAAAGGGTTATAACATCATTAATAAATAAATCCCAGGTCATCTAACCTTAACATAACATCAATGTGGAAACATAAATTAAGTCTATTATATAAACATCATTAAAACACATAAAAACAAGTCTTCATCACTTGTTTGCTTTTCCTTTGCCCTTACTAGTGGATGGCTTATCAGTTCTTTCAACTTTAGCTGCAATGTTATTATGCAAGGGTGAGCAATGATTGCCCAACAAGTATAACAACAACAGTAATAATAACATGCGAAATAATTAACGGATATTGAATAATCGAAGATTTAGCTTTTGAGTCAAGAATGTAAGACAAGATTCAAAAGAACGTCTGAGGGTCTTAAGACCACAAACTATGTCCCAGGTTGTCAAGTATTTCTACTTTAAACCTTTAACAGTCGTAAGACTATATGGACCTTACTTCTCGTACTCAGGGGGATCAGCCCTTTGTACCATGTATGTGCACAACATCTTAACGCTAACGCGTAAATAAATCCCCTATATAACGGTTGTTCATCTCAGTTTGACATCGGAGTCCGCACCAAAGGAAGTTTGGTTTGGATTTACTTCAATAACGTTTCTAGAATTTAGAACGCTCATCAACTATGGACTAGTCGAATCAATAAGGGTTCGCTAGTCAATTAAGGTTCAAAAGGTGTAATTCGAGAATCAAAACTAAATCTCACAAAAGGTACAATTGTAAAAGTTCTATATATAACTGAAGCATTGCAAAGATAAAATTTAAACGTCTCATTGAATCCATGAAATTGAATGGAATAGAAATAATAGCTTGCTCGAGTAAGTAATAGTATTATGAAACATATATGATACGAGAATTAAGTTCAGGAACTTGCGTGATTGAAATCAAGGTAGAAAACTTGCGTAAATGTAAAAGTAGGGATAAGATACTTGCCTCGTGCATAGACTATAAATTTAAGACTCACGTTCTCTAATCAACCTATACATTCCGTTTATAAAACAGTAACAATAATTAGCTACAGTATTATAAACACGTCAGAACTCATTCTCATCTAAATTTTATTTTAATATCTCAGTTAACACCGGATAATCAGTGGGTATATGCTTACCACCCATTACAGTACCTTAACATTCATTTTATACCTTAGCCTAAGCTTTAGGTATGTCTGCGATATCATAACATAATCTCAAAGAAAGAAGAAAATGTTTTACTCTCGTCTTTTTACTTTTTTTTTTTTCAATTCTTCGTCGGGGCGAGGAATTCCTCCACAAAATTCTCGTCGGGGCGAGGAATTTCTTCACAAAATTCTCGCCGGGGCGAGGAATTTCTTCACAAAATTCTCGCTGAGGCGAGAATCACGAATTCTAGTTTCTGCAGTTCGCGAAGAACGCAGAAACAGGCCAAAATTTCCAATCTTATTATTCTAATCATCAAATTAAACATACCCAGACACTATAATTCAAATATAATTGTTACCCAAGCCTTCTAACATGATTCTAACAACTTAATATGCATAAACTATGAATCTAAGGATCAAAATTGGTGTTTTTATCATTTTATCAAAGCTTATACGAAATCAATAAAATTACACATAAAAGGTTCGTTAAAACACCAAATTGAACCGTTTAAAACTTGTTTTCCTCATTTATACATGCATAAACAAAATAAGTCATCAATTTTAAGTTAAACAAACAATTTGAAGCATACAATTTGTACATAAGGGCCAGATATACAACTTTCATACTTTGTAACTTTTGAAAACTCAATTAAAACATGATTTCATGAAGTTAATTGCTCTAAATCACATATACATCATATAAAAGACGCTTATACGTGCTTTCTAACATCTAATCATCAATTTATAAAGATTTAATCATGGAATTCAATTTACAAAAAACTCAGTGTACGTTCATGGAGAAAATTTAAAAGATCATAAAGTTAAAAAACTTAAATTAGAAGAATTACCTTCAATTAAAAGCTTTAAATTAAGGAAGCAGATGAATGATTTCTTCAATTCTCCAAATTTCTTTCTTTTTCTCTCTAATTAGTCTCTAAGTTGGTTTAAGCATAATGCGTGAGAGAACAACTGATAATAATAATACTGGCGTACATGGTTGTCAGTTAACCCCATAATGGTTAACTGACTACAACTCCCACTTAGGCTCTGTTTGGTTGTCCTTATAAACTCCCTTTCTAGTTTATTTTAATAAATATCTTATAATATAGTTCATGTCACATATTTAAATTAATTAAATAATCTTACTAAAATCAATTAAATAAAATAGAATAATACTACATTAAATCACATGGTCATATAAATAAAATTCTCATTTATTAATAATGACAATTTACTAAATCTCTAATTAATAATTAAATTAATTAGAAATTACATTATACTTATTTAAATAATGTATTTAATAAAATAAATTCAATTAAACACATACTTTAAATATAAAAATTCTCCACATTAATCTAATTAATGTAACACATATAATTAAATTAATGTACCACAAATTCATCGATTAATCAATTAATTCAACAATCAAATCATCGAAAAATATTTATTTAATCAATAAATATTCAAATTAAGTTACAAAATTCTCGTTTGTCACATGAGATCATCATAGTATCTTGTGTATGATGAGTTATACTTTGACATGTCCCTTAAGACCTTTGGGGTATATCAAAGGTTATGATTGGGTATAATAAGTTGTGCATGGAGATAGGTGAATGATCAACAAAGAATCTACCACGTCTAGTAAAAGATGTGAATATCCTATGTGATTCGATAAATGACAACTCAGTAGTCCTTGGCCAAGGCAGGATGAAATTAGAAAGGAGTTTCTAATTTGCATTATTTAGAGTTGTGCATTTGGGAATCGAAATACATATAATTAAATAAAATAAGACTTGACAGTAAATCCATGTCTTATATTTAATTGGGACATTGTATGGTAGAAATATTGAATTGTACGGTAACTATGCACTGAAAGGTTCTTTTGTGATTAATGTTGAAATCTATATTATCTGGAAAGTCGTTGATCGCTAAGGGGGCTTACCCTTATTGTAGAATAAATATTATTTATTTAAATGAATTAAATAGTTTAATTTATTTATTTAAATAAGATTAGAATTTTTCTAATTAATTTATTCACAACCGGTTTAATATGGACAACCTAAAGGGTTACACCACAAAAGAAAAATATTTATTTAAGAAGTAAATGACATAATTGTAATAATAAGTTAAGTGTATTTAATTTAGTCTATGGGGATAGAATAAATTAAATAGCTTAATATTTATTATTTAATATTTTGAAAATATTGAATTTAAATTAATAAGAGGAGTCTTATTATTATTATTACTATTACTATATTTAATTCCTAATAGGGATTGAGAATTAATTAATAGAAGTACTCTCACATGAATTCCTAATTGGATTAGGAGCATAATTAATTAAAGGAGTTTAATTATAATAGAAACCCTAATCCTAAATAGTTTAGGGAAGGGTTTTCCTACATCTATAAATAAGAGGAGTCTTATCATAGATTGGGGTTACACACTCTTGCATTAGATTGTGGAGAGTACTTGCAATTTCTATAGAGATAGAAACTAGGGTTTTGCCAATACCCAACTTCTTGAATACCTATTCTTCCTTGGTGGAGGCCAAACAATTGGGTGGCTAACGTTGATCAAAAGAAGGAATCTCATCGGTGGAATTCGAGGAAAACGCGAAGGAATTGGAGTTGAACTTGTACCCGAGAAAGTTTTGATCTACGAGGGTATAATTCTTATTCTCTTTCTCTTTCGTTTAATTGATAATTGAACACACGGATAGATTATGGTGATGGTTTGTATTAAAATTTTAAAATTCGTTTTATCACGCTTCAGCTCTATTTGTGTAATTTGATTGCATGCTTGCGTTATATACAAACCTAACACATACATGGTACAAAGGGCTGATCCCTCTAAGTACGAGAAGTAGGGTCCATATAGTCTTACGACTGTTAAAGATTTAAAGTAGAAATACTTGATAACCTAGGACATAGTTCGTGGTCTTGATTCAAAAGCCGAGTATTCAATTATCTGGTATCCATTGATTATTCGCATGCTATTATTATTTTTATTGTGTTACTTCCTAGGCAATTGTTGCTCACCCTTGCATAATAACATTGCATCTAAAGTTGAAAGAGTTGATGAGCCATCCACTAGTAAGGGCAAGGGCAAAGGCAAAGTAAACAAGTGATGAAAACTTATTTAATTAATTGAAAGATGTTATGTAATAGACTTATGATATTATTTTATGTTTGTAACGAATGCAATTTTTGTGATTAAATAAAAATATTTATTGAGTTATATAAATATTTTTATTAATTTATTTATTGAGTAAAATAAATAATTTATAAGTTATGGTGAAAGAATTTATGTTAAATGATATTTAAATGTGATTTGATGAGATTATTCTAATTTAATTTAATAATTAAATTAGATGATTAAATGATTTATTTGAATAAATGATTTATTTGGGTAAGATAATTTAATTGGTATTATAGTTATTGGTTGAATATAATTATTAATTAAATTAGTAAGGTTTAATTCAATTTATTTAATAATAAGTTCAATTAAATTAAAAGTGTGACAATTAAAACTATATGTTATAATGAGTTATTAAAATAAATAGAAAGAGTTTTTATTTCCATCAAACCAAACAAGGCCTTATGACTTTTGGTTGGAAATAATGAGTTATTTCAATTTTGTTTTGCCAAACAAGCTTTATGGCTTTTGATTTTTTTTAACTGATGGTTTAATTAGAGAATATATGTTATTATTTTAGCCATCAGTTTTTATTTTTGTTAAAAGCTTGTCAGTTGTTAAAAGATAAGAAAACACAGAGTTTAAAAAAAGAGAAGGAAGAGTATACAGAGAAGAAGAGAGAATTGAGAAGAGTTTGGAGATTGGAGAGTAGGAATTCTAACAAGGAGAATTGATCAAATTTTTCTAAGCAAATAGAAGGTATAATCATTTTTGAATTCTTCACTTTATTTCTTTTTAATTTACTTCTCTGTATATGAATTCTATTTTCCTGTATATGAAATTTACGTTAAATACATGAATTATTTGTTTGTAATTGATAGTAAACATGTATTAGATGATTATGTGATGATTATAAACTAATTAGAAGGCATTAATCGATGAAAGTATTTATTAGAAGGAAGTTTTTTATTTTTACAGAGTTTTACTTTCATGTATGGTATATATAAATGAAAATTAATGCTTAAATTGGTTACTAATCAGTTAATTGATATTTGGTTATGATAATATGATGAAAAATGAAAAGAATACAAGTAGAATGGATTAAAATGGTTGAAAGATGAAGTCACAGTGTTTAATTTCATTAAAATGGTTAAAATATGAATATTTTATATAAACAGTGAATTTTTGGATTCTAATTGGTTGATTATGTGTTTTATAATGGTTAAATTGGTTAGAACATGTTGGGTAGTTGTTTTCTAGTATATTTGATATTTGAGTAAGTTTAAATTATGTATTGGATGGTAGAATTCAGAAAATTTTGGCCTAAGTTTTCACTAGTTCGCGAACTGTAGGAGGTGACTGCCGAGTTTCTCGCCCCGGCGAGAATATTGAACTGAAAAACCTTGGCCCGGCGAGCTTTTTGTTCAGTAAATTCCCACTCCGGCGAGGGAACAGTAACTGAGATATTTTTATTTTTATTTTATTTTATGCTGTGTACATGTTTAAAGCTTAGATTAAAGTATTTAATAATAAACAAGATACTACAATGAGTGGTAAGCGAGTATTTAATGAATATCAAATGACATTTGATATATTAAATGAAATGGGATAAGAACAAACCCAAAAGTATATATTGTTCTGTAGCTAATTATTGTTACCGTTTTATAATCGAAATGTATAGGTCAATTAAGGAACGTGAATTATTTAAATCTGTAAGCTACGTGCGAGGCAAGTTTTCCTTCCTTAAACTTGTTATTTCATTTAAAGCAAGTTAATTTTCATTGAGCAAGATTATAAACCTTAGCTTATTGTTATTCAAGCAAGGTTGCTATCATGATTAAGAGCTAAAGCTTTATTCCAGTTATTTATTGTTCGATCATTAATCATTATTCAAACTTTGAACAGAATTTCTATTGTACAAACTTTGTCGATGAATCAAATGCTTTAATGACTAGCAAACCCTAATTGATTCAGCTAGTCCTTAGTTGACGAGCGTTCTAAAGACTTAGAATATTTTAATAATTGTTCCAAACCGAGTTCCTTTTGGTATTGATTCTGATGCTAAACTGAGATGAACAACCCTAATATAGGGGATTAATTACGCGACAGCGTTAAAATGTTTGTGCATAATACATTGTACAAAGGGCTGATCCCCCTGAGTACGAGATGGATGGTCCATAGTCTATAAGACTATTAAAGGTTGCGGTAGAAATACTTGATAACCTAGGACATAGTTCGAGGTCTTGTGACCCTCAGATACACTTTTAATCCTGAATCTATACTCAGTTCTTGAGCTAAGCTTTCTATTGAGTTTTCAGATCTTGACTAGTTATCGATTGAATTCAGAAAAACTACTATACCTCAGTTGAAATCTACTTCATTGGTTATTCAATTGTTATTGTTATCACACTTGTGGGAAATTGTTTGCTCACTCTTGCACTAAAACATTGCAGCTAAGGCAGAGAAATCGGACGAGCCGTCCACGAGTAAAGGCAAGGGCAAGATGCCAAAGTAGCATGAGATTTACTATCCACTTGATGTTTATTTGTATCAAAGACTTATTTAATATTATGTTTTATTCCGCAATGATGTAATAGAGGTTAGATAACCTGAAATTTATTTATTTAAGAGATTTGTGATGTAACCCCTTATTGTGGGAAGATGTTTTATTCGACTTAATTTAATTATATTATCTTTATCATGGGTAGTTAGTCGTGAATGTATGGTTTAGTGAACACCAAATCTGTGGAGTTGAAGTACCCAGATTTGGGGATGTCACAGGTTGGTATCAGAGCCGATAGGTTATGAACCTTTAGGTGGGAAAACCTTTGGGTAGTAGCCTTTTAGGAAATAGAGAATATAGAGGTGATAAACTCTTATTGAGTTCTAAGAAATGGATTACGGAAATTCATAAAAGATAATAAAATGATTATGTGTTATGTGCTTATTGTAGACACCCAAATTTTGCATTCCCTATGCTAACCGTGACAGGAGGGCAAAATCATCAATTGGACCAGCCTACGAAAGCGAAGGATGGGCACAAGTAGGGCACTCAACGCCACCGCGACGATTTGCAACCAAAACCGACGTGACAATAAGGTCATCCGAAATGAGCATTCCCGAATGATGTGACACGTCTCCCGGTAATTCTCGGAATGCAAAATACAAGCCTTTCGACGAAACCGACGTCACGACACGAGAATCGAGGCTTGGTGCGAACACCGAGAAAGTCAAACCGTCCAGCCGCGGATTGATCTGCGGCCAATAAGTGCGCCTTCTGAAAACACAGAACTCGAAACCAGGCTGAGTGGCTGGTGGGCGGCCAGCCAGCCGTAGATCAATCTGCGGCCAGCCGCAGATCAATCTGCGGCTGCCCTTGGCAGCCTATTTCAGCTCATTCCTTCATTCAGCATCCAGGAGGTTAGCAGGCGGAGAGAAGAAAAAGAATAAGCAGCAGCAGCTCGGAAAAAGAAGGGAAAAAC
This sequence comes from Aralia elata, assembly GCA_034770075.1. NCBI lineage: Eukaryota > Viridiplantae > Streptophyta > Magnoliopsida > Apiales > Araliaceae > Aralia > Aralia elata. The sequence continues at coordinate 314,884 of JAVJAP010000363.1, read as the reverse complement.
AGCAAAAAACTACAACAAATTAGGAGAGAAAAGAGAGAAAAAGTGAGGAATTGTGTCTCTTTTGTGAGATTATATCCAAGATAATTTCTACTCTATTCGAATACTCAAGTTTGTACACATTTTGGTGATATTTGCAAGGTGAAAAACCTTCTTTAATAGAATTTTTGTTATATCATTTTGTTAAGCTTTTGTCATTTGGGATACATTAAATGTAATCTTTCTTGTATATTATGGTGAATCCATGGATGGAGGACTATTAGTGAGGGTTCCAAATGGAACGAAATTCTTCCTAAAGGCCCGATGATATCCATTTGATGACTTTTAGCTCGTTATAATAATATAGCAATTTTGGATGTGAGCCTAGGAACGCGACCCCGTGCTCCAAATCCGATGATGGACATTTTTGGGTGTATGTAATAGGGCCGATCTACCCTTTATTGTAAATATGTAATTGTTGGGCCTTAAAACGATATCAAGTCGAAAATCGGGTTTAAGGCCCCGTAATAGTGAAATATGTGATTGTGGGCGTTGGGGTTATTTGGATGGCTTACATGCCCATGAATAGCCCCCACGCATTTTAATGTTTGGTTTAATTTGTGACACGAAAAATGATTTCAAAGCTAAACGATGAAGATTTTTCATACAATCAATCAAACTAGGTTATTAGCACCACGAGGCTTAAAATTGAAAATGCTAATGAATGTCGATTCCTATTTAACGAAAAGGCTAAAGGAAAAATCGTTTTCAAACATCACAAAAATGATTTTATAAAAATAAGTAACGTTTTATTAAATCTTTGTGCATAGGGTTAAAGAGATCCTAGAAGTTGCCCATCATTTGAGTTACGAAAGCAACATATAGATCTCAATTCCTATTTTGACGAAGGTTTAGAAAACTCTTGTTTTTGCCAAGACGACACCTAATAAAAAATCTCATAAGTTTTTGACATATAAAATCAAACCTTTCTCATAAAGCTTTCTCGTATAAGCCGAATGACATTCTAAAGCATTCTCAAAAGAAAGCACGACTTTTCATCAAAACCCAAATGGTTTCTTCATGCAAACTCACCATGACATTCACATAGGCACACACACACACACATGCACATACACACACACATTCAAGAATTAAAGGATAGGAAGAGCATCAAGATTGCGGTAACCGTGTTTCACGGAAGTCGGGGGGTGCCTAACACCTTCCCCTCGCTTAAGCAAGCCCCCGAACTCTATGAATCTCGGTTCACAGACCAATTAATTCGGAGTCACACATGAGCCAGCGATTTACGAAAAATGAAACTCGGATGAGTTGGTACATCCATTTCAAATATACCAACTGGCGACTCTGGTTAATTGGCTCATCATAAAAAACGATCTTTTCAAAACCCCGTCGACATTTATGCCGACCTTTTCCCCAAAATCACCTAATGAAAAGGCAAAAATTGGAAAGGGTAACAATCACAAAGGAAGCGATTCCTCCCGGCGTCGACACTTATTTGATAACAAACTTATATGCTCGCGAGTATTATCGAGTAGTAATTAAAACTTAAAATTTTGTTGTCAGGATGACTGATAGAGGAGAACCCAGCCAGGCTAGGGAGGAGGAGTCCCGGGATATTCATGTAGTTTGGGAGCAGCTGGTGCAGAGGCAGCCATCCCCATTGATCACAATTGTAGGTCCCGAGTACGAGCCTGAGACTAATCTTGAGGAGGATCCGGAGGAGGATGAGGAGGAGGAGGAAGACCCTGAGGAGATACCACTAACTTCCTTAGGTGTTTAGATGTATGAGTAGGTGTATGATCGCAACATGGAGTTGCAAGATAGAGTGGAGGAGTTAGAGAGGCAGCTGGCTGAGCGACAGACTGTCTTGGAGCAGAAGAACAGTGAGATTGAGGAGCTAGATATACGTCTTGGGGACGTGGAGTGGAAGCTGGTTCATGTTGAGAGCGAAAAGGAGGAGTTAGGAGAACAGGTTGTGGAACGTCAAGCCGCTCTAGAGTAGAAGGATGTAGAGATCCAGGACTTGTCATCACATCTTGCAGAGGTCGAGCAGAGACTAACCCAGTCTGAGTACAGACGAGGACAGTTATTGGCTAGAAATGAAATTGTACGAGAAGAATTGAAAGAGGAGTCAGCTAAGCGGGTTAGAGCTGAAAACGCTTGGCTGAGGGAGGCTAATCGCGCAGATCGTGTTGAATGTGAGGTGCGGTCAAAGAAGGCCAAGATTGATGAGATAGAGTATATTTTTCACACCACAGTAGATAGAGCTCAGGATCGAGTTCATCGTCATCCAGATATAATGGGTCGAAGGATGGTGACTCGTATTATGGAGCAGGAACACGAGGAAGCTGTGCACCATGGGATGTCATCGTAGATTAGGATTGGAGGTGCTATTATAAAATTTGTGAAGATAATAAGTTGTAAATCCCAGTTTTATATAATGGGATAGAATAATGATGTAGTCGTGGAACCTTATGATTTTAGGATAGATGATTTGATGTAAATAACTATGACGTTATTTTTATTATGTTTTAATGTAGTAAATGAATAAAATGCGAAAGTTTATCAGATGTGCTATGTGTTAAGTGCTGTTTATAAAGGTTTAAGTTAAGACTTAAATGTTTAAGTAATTGAGTAATAATCTAATAACGTAAATTCTTAACAGTAAGATGCCGCCTAGAAGACAAACCCGTCAACAGACCCCTGAGGGATCCACCAATAACAATGAAGAAGCCAACGCTAATCCAATGCAGCAGCTGGTGAATCTGCTAACGGGAGCATTTGCGAATCAACCCCAAGCCCAGGCCACGACTTTTAAAGATTTCAAGGCTGTTGGACCCCCAGAATTTCAAGGATCTATGAATCCGATCGAGGCACAAACCTGGGTCATGGAGATGGAGAAGGTGTTTGATGTCGCTAGGGTCAACGAGGATCAGAAGACTGCATTTGCAACGTTTATGCTCAAATCAGAAGCAAGCTACTGGTGGCAAGCTAATAAAACCCGAGGTGGGCAAGGGATAATACCGTGGGAGCGATTTAAGGAAATATTTTTCGAGACCTATTTTCCGGCAAGCGCGCAGAACCAAATGGAGGTGCAGTTTCTAGAGTTGAAGCAAGGTACTATGAAGGTACCTGAGTATGCTGCACAATTCAATGAGTTGGTGAGGTTTGCGCCATATCAGGTCAACACGGATGAGCGAAAGGCTAGAAGGTTTGAGCAAGGACTGAAGCCCTGGCTGTATAGCCGAGTTTCAATGTTCCAACTGAATTCATTTGCGGCAGTGTTAGAGAAGGCAATAATCGCTGAAGGAGGGAGTGATGCTCTGTCTAAATACAATCAAGAGCAGAAGAAAAAGAAGAGTGAAAATGATAATAAAGCAAGTGCTAGCCATGGTGGCAACAATCAAAAGAGGAAGTGGAGTGATAGTAACTCTGGTGGCAGTCAGCAGGGAAGTCAGAAAAGGAAGGTGGAGATATGCAGTAACTGCGGAAAGAGCCATGTGGGTGTTTGTTTGAAGGGTAAGAGAGTGTGCTTTAACTGCGGTCAGGAGGGTCATATCGCACCGAATTGCCTTAGTCCGAAGAAGGGAGCATGTTTTACTTGCGGGTCGAAGGATCACTTCGCTCGGGATTGCCCTAAGAAAACTACAGGTGGAGCTAGTGCAGGAAAGGGGAACAACAGTGAAGGCAATCTGACTAACACAGGACCGACGCAGCCCAATCGACCTACCGCTCGAACATTCAACATGACGGTGCAGGATGATGTGCAGTCAAAGGATGTAGTGTCAGGTATCATTCCGGTCAATAGTGTAAATGCTTACGTATTATTTGATTCGGGTGCTACTTGTTCATTTATATCCGATGATTTTGCTAGAAGATTAGAGTTACCTCAGGAAGAATTAGATTACCCCATGAATATAGAAATTGCAAATAAGGAAGTGATTCCTGTTAGGTTTGTCCACAAAAACTGTCAGGTAGATATTAAGGGTCATGTGATGACAGTCAACTTGATCCCAATTCGTCTTGGGGAGTTTGACGTTATTTTGGGTATGGATTGGTTGTTCAATCATGGGGCAATTATTGATTGTCAAAAGAAGTGTGTAAACATTATGACTCCGTCAAAGGTAGTGTTTTATGGCAGCAAGTCGCCTAGACAAATGAGTTACCTGACGATGATGCAGGCCAGAAAGATGTTGAGACAAGGATGTGCAGGATATCTAGCCTACATAGTCGATACCCGAAAGGTGGGTGCAAAGCTGGAGGAGATACCAGTAGTTAGGGATTTTGCAGATGTGTTTCCTGATGATTTGCCGGGATTACCGCCAGATAGGGAAATTGAGTTTGTAATTGATGTAGCACCGGGTACAACCCCTATATCAAAAGCCCCGTACCGAATGGCTCCGGTAGAAATGAAGGAGTTGATGGTGCAATTGCAAGAGTTACTGGGTAAAAAGTATATCCAACCGAGCGTTTCGCCGTGGGGAGCGCCGGTGTTATTCGTCAAGAAGAAGGACGGATCAATGCGTCTTTGCATTGATTATAGAGAGTTGAACAAGGTCACGATTAAAAACAAGTATCTGTTGCCAAGGATCGATGACCTGTTTGATCAACTGAAGGGAGCAAGATATTTTTCAAAGATAGATCTGCGAAGTGGGTACCATCAGTTGAAGGTGAGAAAGGAAGACATACCAAAGACGGCATTTCGAACTAGATATGGTCACTATGAGTTTTTGGTTATGTCATTTGGTTTAACAAACACACCTGTAGTGTTTATGGATTTAATGAATAGAGTATTCAAACCATTTCTGGATAAGTTTGTAGTGGTATTCATAGACGACATTTTGGTTTACTCCAAAACTCAGGAAGAACACGTGGAGCATTTGAGGGTGACATTGGAGGCATTAAGGAGAGAGAAATTGTATGCAAAATTTTCAAAGTGCGAATTTTGGTTGGACCGTGTTCAATTCCTTGGGCATGTTATCAATAAAGACGGAATTTCGGTGGATCCAGCAAAAGTGGAAGCTGTGATGAACTGGAATCAGCCGAAAACACCATCAGAAGTGAGGAGTTTCCTAGGTTTGGCAGGCTATTACAGGCGTTTTATTCAAGATTTCTCCAAGATCGCCACTCCGTTGACGAATTTAACAAGGAAATCAGTGAAGTTCGTTTGGACGGAGAAGTGCGAAGAAAGTTTCCAAGAACTAAAGAAGAGACTAAGTTCGGCACCTGTGTTGTCTTTGCCAGATGATACAGGAAATTTTGTGGTGTATAGTGACGCATCGCATAAAGGACTTGGTTGTGTGCTTATGCAGAATGGTAAGGTTATTACATATGCATCGCGCCAACTAAAAGACTATGAAAAAGGGTATCCAACCCATGATTTGGAGTTAGCAGCTGTGGTGTTTGTTTTAAAAATCTGGAGGCACTATCTCTATGGGGAGAAGTGTGAGATATATACAGACCATAAAAGTCTGAAGTATATTTTCACATAGAAGGATTTGAATATGAGGCAGAGGAGATGGATAGAATTGATCAAAGACTATGATTACGACATTCTATACCATCCGGGGAAGGCTAATGTGGTTGCTGACGCTTTAAGTAGAAAAGGTCGGGAGAAACTATTCTTGTTAACTGCTCGGGAGAAGCTTGTAGCGGAAATGGCTAAATTGGAGTTAGAGGTGAAGGGTCTGGCAGAGCCTAATGAAAAATTGTTTCAGATAGAAACCCAACCAACTTTGGTGGAAAAGGTAAAGGAAGCGCAACTTCAGGATGAGGAATGTGTTAAGATACGAAAAAGAGTGCTTGAGGGAGAAGAGCTTAAATATAAAATTGATATTGAAGGGTTGCTGAGATTTGAAGGTAGAATCTGTGTACCGTCAGTGCTGGCAATCAGAGAGGAGATTTTGAACGAAGCTCATAGTTCAAGATTTTCGATACACCCGGGAAGTACAAAGATGTATCAGGATCTTCGCCAACACTTTTGGTGGCCAAACATGAAACGAGAAGTTGCTGAGTGTGTTGCGAAGGGTCTCACTTGTCAGAAGGTCAAAGCAGAGCATCAACGACCAAGTGGTTTGTTACAGCCCTTGGAGATACCAGAATGGAACTGGGAGCATATCACAATGGACTTTGTGGTAGGGCTTCCAACTACTCAGAAGGGTTATGACGCAATATGGGTCATAGTTGACAGATTGACGAAATCAGCTCATTTCTTGCCAATCAAAATCAGATTCACTTTGGATCAGCTGGCAAAGTTATACGTCAAAGAGATTATCTCAAGGCACGGTGTCCCAGTATCAATTTTGTCGGACAGAGATCCACATTTCACATCAAAATTTTGGAGGAGTCTACAAGCTTGTTTGGGAAGGCAGTTAAGAATGAGTACAGCTTACCATCCTCAAACCGATGGCCAGAGCGAAAGAACAATTCAAACGTTGGAGGATATGCTTCGGGCGTGCGTCATGGATTTTAAAGGCAACTGGGATGATCATTTACCTCTGGTCGAATTTGCCTATAACAATAGTCATCACGCGAGTATTGGAATGCCGCCATATGAAGCCTTGTATGGAAGGAAGTGCAGGACTCCGTTATGTTGGGACGAGATTGGTGAACGTCGACTATTGGGACCCGAGCTGGTGCAACAAACTGCTGAAATTATTAAGGTGATAAGAGCCCGATTGTTAGCTGCTCAAGACAGGCAGAAGAAATATGCAGATCAGCATCGTCAAAATCGTGAATTTGAAGTCGGAAGTTTTGTGTTTCTCAAAGTATCTCCCTGGAAAGGAAAAATCAGATTTGGTAAAAAGGGTAAACTCAGTCCGTGGTTTATTGGACCCTTCGAAGTGCTGAAACAAGTCGGTGAGGTAGCTTATGAGGTAGCTTTACCTCCCGAGTTAGATCACATTCACAATGTTTTCCACGTATCAGTGTTACGACCGTATAAGCCTGATTATAAACATATAATAGAATATGAACCAATACAGTTTGAGAAAGATTTATCCTATGAAGAGATACCTGTACAGATAGTAGACAGGAAAGAGCAGGTTCTCAGAAATAAAGTAATACCTTCTGTTAAGGTAATCTGGAGGAACCACAGTGCTGAAGAAGCTACGTGGGAACTCGAAGAGAAAATGATGCAGAGTTATCCTCAATTGTTTGTTTAATCTTTGTATCGCGATTCTGGGAACAGAATCTTTGTAAGGAGGGGAGAATGTAGCGGACGAATTTATTGTGTTGTGATTCTAGGGACAAAATCCTTTTAAGGAGGGAAGGACGATTAACGTCAAGTTATTAATGCACGTACAATCCTTTTAAGGAGGGAAGGACGATTAACGTCAAGTTATTAATGCACGTACAAGCAAGTTTCCTAACTCATACAACTCCTATTTAATTGTGTGAGTTTTCCTTACTCGATTTATTTATTGGGCAAGTTTCGAATTCATTTATCTATCGAGCAAATATTATTTATTGAGCAAGCTTATTGAGCTTCTTGACTCCGTTCAAATTACTTATCAATTTAGCAATTAATGTGCTAATATTCATACTTATATTCAAGTATTGCAATGAAAGCCCATTTCATGTAATGTTATATATTGTGTGATTCCAAAGATTATGAATTTTTATTCATTCAAGATATTTTTAAATGCTATCATGCATGTTGTTGAACCTTAAAGTTCTTTATTCCATAGACTGTTTAAAAGCTATGTCAAGGCTAATTGTTTCAGCTAGACACTTATTGATTTGGTTACTAAAGTGAGGTTAAAGTCCTCCAACTATTATTGTTGTTAAGTAAAATTGTCCGATCAAATTGTTTTGGTCTGGACTCCCATGTAAAGCTGAGTGGAACAACCCTCACAGCAGGGGAAATTGTATAAACGTCGGGGAACCGACACGCGCGTAAATGGAAAATGTAAGGCTTATGCATAACGCCAGGTATTTTAAGCTGATCACCTATTGTACCAGTTTTGTGGATTATCGGATGAATTTCTAGTAATTCTAGAATAAAGTTCTGTGCCTTGGTGCACCCTCAGTATTGAATAGTTCCCTTCTTCGGGAAACTTTGAAATCCTTGGATACTTCAGAAATCCTTCGGTCCTTAGTGGCCACTATAACGGTGATAAAAAGAAGTTGTTTATTTCCTTGGTTCAGATAAATTTTTACTCTTGTGAGCTATAAAGTTATTCATGTGATTATTCATTGCTATTATACTTGCGGGGCAAATTGTTGCTCACCCCTTGCTCTCCTTAAAAACATTTCAGTTAGTGCGGCACGTGGCGAGAGCTCTGGAAAAGATAAGGGAAAAGGGAAAGCTACGGAGTAGTTGTAAATTGTTGTTCTAGAATTACCGTTTGTATTAAGACTTATTATTGACGTCGTGTATTAAGACATATTTACCCTTTTGTATTATGTTATGTTTTGTAATAGTATTGGTTTCGAGACTTGGGACAAGTCTATTTATGTTATATCAATGTAAATATTCCTTTATTCCGCTATAAGTTATCGATTGTATCATTTTGGTATTGGATAGTGATGAACCAGGTCCGTGGCTCAGGTGACCCGGATTTGGGGGTGTCACATGGCCTCTAGAGGTGATCCACCAAGGAAGAATAGGCATTCAAGAAGTTAGGTATAGGCAAAACCCTAGTTTCTATCTCTATAAAAATTGCAAGTACTCTCCACAATCTAATCCAAGAGTGTGTAACCCTAATCTATGATAAGACTCCTCTTATTTATAGATGTAGGAATAACCCTTCGCTAAACTATTTAGGATTAAGGTTTTTATAATAATTAAACTCCTTTAATTAATTATGCTCCTAATCCAATTAGGAATTCATGGGAGAGTACTTCTATTAATTAATTACCAATCCCTATTAGGAATTAAATAATAGTAATAGTAATAATAATAATAAGACTCCTCTTATTAATTTATATTTAATATTTCCAAAATATTAAATAATAAATATTAAGTTATTTAATTTATTCTATCTCCATAGATTAAATTAAATACACTTAACTTATTATTACAATTATGCCATTTACTTCTTAAATAAATATTTTCTTTTTGTGGTGTGACCCTTTACGTTCTCCATATTAAACCGGTTGTGAATAAATCAATTAGAACAATTCTAATTTTATTTAAATAAATAAATTAGACTATTTAATTTATTTCAATAAATAATATTTATATTCTACAATAAGGGTAAGCCCCTTTAGCGATCAACGACTTTCCAGATAATATAGATTTCAACATTAATCACAAAAGAACCTTTCAGTGAATAGTTACCATACAATTCAATCCTTCTACCATACAATGTCCCAATTAAATATAAGACATGGATTTACTGTCAAGTCTTATTTTATTTAATTATATGTATTTCGATTCCCAAATGCACAACTCTAAATAATACAAATTAGAAACTCCTTTCTAATTTCATTCTGCCTTGGCCAAGGACTACTAAGTTGTCATTTATCGAATCACATAGGACATTCACATCTTTTACTAGACGAGTGTAGACACCCAAATTTTGCACTTCGTATACTAACCCTGACAGGAGGGCAAATTCGGCAAATGAACCGGCCTGCGAGAGCGAAGGATGGACAAGGGCCGACCAACGGTTAATCTAGTTAGAACCGGTCCTAAGATCTGGGTAATAACCAGCGATTGGGTAAAGATTCTTCTATAAATAGGGACCCCGATTTCTCTTGTGGAGCTTGCTGAGTTATTAGTTCTAATACAATAAAGACATTGTGAGTTAGGAGAGTAAGAGTAATGTTCAGGAGGAGTTCTTGCCATTCAGAGAGGCAAACAGAATCTGAAAAGCTAGAGAGATATCAATCGAAGCTCCGGAAAGGTGAAACCCATTTTTATGTCAAGCATTAATCTTTCCTTGTACAGTAGATTTCCTTCTGTTTAAGTCAGTAGAAGTTGAGTTAAGCATGATTAGTGGTAATGCTATAGTAATGTTAAACTCTGGAGTCGTAGGGTAGCTGTACCGGAACTTCATACTATAAATATATATGGGACCGGATAGTAACTTAAACCAGAGTCGTATTAATGACCTTACCCATATTACCTAGTTAATATTGGAAGGGCCAAAGTTGTTCCGATAAGGTTCGTCACCTCACTCCAAACCCATGGACCTAAGGAAAGGGGTTAGACATCGGTGGTTACTCGACCCCAAACTATAGAGTGATTTCTGAACAGAAATCCGTAAACGAACCTGAAGGTTTTGATAGCCTTTGAGGGTCTGGTTCAGTGCTGGACCCGAAGTCAAGAACCTTTTATACCAGTAAGGCTCAGACCTGACTCCCAAAGTCACTACTCCGAAGCCGAAGTTCTAATATGACCCTGAGACCCAAACCTTTGGTTTCCCAAAGCCAAACGCAAAGTACATCTGAGTCCAAAGAAATTCCCGAACTACGAAAGGTTCAGACCTGTAGCCGAAGCCAAAATCTTGTCGACAGAGGGTCGGCCAGACCCAAAACTATATTTCTAGACATGATTGACCTTAGATGAATCGGCGAAAGGATATTCCTTGAGCTGATACTTGAACTACTTCTAAATCCCAGGGGATCATAAGGAAAACTCTACGATCGTAGAGTGGTCTCGCTCCGAATGTAGAGTTTCACTCGGCCATCGTAAAGTGGACTCTGCCGATTATAGAGTTCCACTCGGTAATCGTAGAGTAAAATAGCCGAACTCCTTGGCCATCGTAAAGTGGACTCTGCCAATTGTAGAGTTCCACTCGGCAATCGTAGAGTGGGTCAGTCGGACCACTCGGCAATCATGGGGTTTCTCTCGTATGTCGTAGAGTAAGTTTGGTCGGTCCCCGAAGGGTTCGTAAAGTGAACCTTGCGATTGTAGAGTAAATTCTTTCGATCGTAAAGTCTCATTAGCCAGTCGTATGATGAACTCTACGGATCATAGAGCCACACTAAACAATCGTAAAGCTTCATAAGCGAGTCGTGGAACCTAGTTAGTGATCGTAGAGTCACCCCACTGATCGTAGAATGACTCTATCGACGGTGTTCAAAGCCCTACTGACTATAGAGCTATTCTAGCAGACCGTAGAGTACTGGAGTGGACTATAAAGTAGACCGTATGAGTCACTTAGGTAATTTATCTAGTATATTATCAATGCATAACTATGTCTGATCAGAGAGTAAAATTGTAATTCCTGTAGGATATTTGCCAAGCAGAAACGTAGAGTAATCATTAAACAACAGACCAGACAAGTTTTCGATCCTATCTTGTGCAAGTTTTCTCTTTGAGCCAGTTACTTATGATTACATATATATATATAAATCGAATTGCCGGTTTTCTTGAATTAGATTTGAATTATTATTCCTTATTCATATTAGGTGGTGTAATTATCGAAAATTATTCCATGTCGTTGATATTTATTGACATTCGCACGATGTGCATTTGGAAATTTGATTTTGTCATTGAATTGTACCATTTAAAGTTCTGTTATTCACGAACTATCTAGGAGAGGTCTAAGTCATTTGTTCGACTAGACTTATACAGGTTAAAAAATTTAAAAGCTATCCAAACCAGTAGTTTGGTGCGTATTCTTAAACTGATATGAACCAACCCCGTATAGGGGAGTTTCCTAAGTATCTGAAATACGATACAAAGCAGAAATAAATGTTATGCATATACATGGTGTACAAAACTCTGGATTTAGCAACCTAATAAGGGTCAGTCAATGCGACTGATTCCTTAAAGCAAGTTCATAGTCTATTTGACTGTCAGCAGTAAATAATCAATCTTCATTCCTTCTTTTGAACTTTGATTATACCGTTCGTTTGTTTCATCAATTATTGTTAAAATTGTTGAACTATGCTACTATTACCCATATTCATTCATGATATATCTCTTTTATTCATTTTAAACTTGCTAAGAAAACTTGTTGCTCACCCTTGCTATATCATAAAATATTACATCTAAGCCTGAGTGCTCGAGCAGAGATAAGGGCAAGGAGAAGATGAAGTTCTAGACTTCGGATGGACATGATTATGTGTTTTAATGTTCTGTTTAGATAACAATTATGTAACACGAGTCCTAATAGCTATTTTGGAACTTTGTGATGTATTTATTAAGGTTTTAGACCTTGGGACCGTTGTAAACCTTTTGTAATGATCAATATATGATTATTCATTCCGCATTTAGTTGTCATATGTTGATTGAAGGTGAACAAACGTTGTTTATCATGAGCACCAAATTCGAGGTGTTGGTACCTAAATTTGGGGGTGTCACAAAATCCTTGAGGCCATATATCAATTTCGTATTGATTCATTACTTGAGTAATTGGGTGTTAGAGGTATTTTTGTGTTTTTAGTCTTTTGCTTGAGGACAAGCAAAGATTTAAGTTTGAGGGTATTTGATGAATGGGTTTCAGAGCTACGAATTGCATCTTATTAGACTTGGATTATTGTTAATCTTTATTGTTTTGTGTTACATTTCATATATTTTAGGTTGTTTTGTAGATATTAAGTATAGGTGTGACAACCCAAATTTTCGAGAATTATTATAATAAGAATTTAATATAGAATAATTCTTATTATGATTCGAGTTTGAATATATATGTGTTATATATATATATATATATGATTTATTTTGTGAGCCTAGTATGTATATATATAAATGTGAAATATATACATAGATTCAGAATGAATGAGGTAATAGTTAATATTTTTAACGATCGCGAGTCGTGGATAGCTTGGTAATTCGAGCTTATGGATATTATTGAATAAAATAGACTTTTATTAATAATATTATGTGTTAAGAGTTTAGAGGTTATACTATAACCTAGATTATATGTAGACGATGATTAGTAAGTATGAAAGTTTTCGTATAAGCTAATTTGGTGGTTGAAGGATAATATTATTGAACGAGTTATTTGTTGTAAAGACGCTAACCCGAATTATGGGCGAGATATATGTGCAATGATGTATATAATTATGGGGAGTTAATCGTGAAGAGCAGCGATCGCAGATCGTGAATACCCTTGTAATTTGGGTTTATTAATATTATTAAATGGATTAAATATTATTTTTATTCTATTATGTGATGTCCTTTAAGGTTATTTTATAACCTGGATAATGTCAATGTATGAATTTTTATGCGTTATTGAACCACAAGAGTGAATAATTGATTTCGCCAAGAATCGCAAAATCGCTATTTGCGGGCACGTTTCTCGAGGCACTATTCACGCCCAAATATTTTTACGTCTTTTTCGATTTCTATTAATTTCGTTAAGACGTGTACGCGAAGAAATAATTTTTTCAAGTGTCAGAAATTTTATTTGAGCTGATGCGTTATTTTATCCGTATCCGAAATGTATTATATGAGTGTTCTGAATAAATGGACAAACCTCGTATTAATTATTTTTACCCATCCCAATAATTTATGGGATAACCCATTTTAATTTTGGGTAGAGTTATTTACCAAATTGGGTACAAAAGTAAGAGTATTCGGGTATGGAAGAGACCAATTGGGTGTTTTAATTTGTGTGTGTTGCTGATATGGGGAACCAACCTAACCCATCAACCAATCAAATGAGAGAAGGAAGGGAAGTGTCGGCAACATGTTGCATAATGCAAGGGCCTAGGCCTTGATACCCAAAGGAGGGACATTATTCTTAGATGAGAAACCCACTTCCCCTCTCCCCATTCCATCCGTTACACCCCTCAGCTTCCCTATTCAAGCTCAGCCATTCCTCTTCTCCCAATCCTTTTCCAAGTTGATTCCTTGTTGCTGCAAATAGTAGTGTATGAAGAGAAAAAAGAGAGAGTTGCAGTAGAAAGAGAAGGGAGAAGAAGGAAGATGTTCTAGAGAGAGAAGAAGAAGAACAAGGACAAGGAAAAAGAAGGGAAATAGTGCACGGGTGAGGAGGGAGAAGGAACCAAGCAAAGGAAGGGACTCAAGCAAGGAGCCTAGCTGATTATCTTAGCCTTTAGAAGAGATTTATAGAGGTAAATAATCAACCAAAACTGATTTCATTTGATTTTGTGAAGATTTTTGAGTTTTGAAGGTTTTTGGAGCTCTTCAGCTTGTGAGATGATTTTGTTGAGATTCTTGTTGTTGTTGTTTGTTATGAACGGTTTATAATATTGTCAAAAGGTTATGTAAGCCATTAATAACATCAAAGTAGAACAAAAATGGAATAAATCCGTACCTTTGCTTAATGGAGGAAGAACTTTGGACAAAAATGGAACTTTGGACCTTCGGACGAAATTTAGAGGATTTGGAACTTAGATTCCGTGTTGTTTTAATTTGTTTGATGTTATGGAAGTGTAGTTCCATGGGTTACGAAGCTAACCCAACTGGAACGGAATAAAAAGAAGTTAAAACGAAGATTTGGTTTTGATTCTAGTGAAGAACCCCAAGAACACAAAAATATAACATGAGTTGATACTTTGGCCTAAGATTTGGCCATGTTAATGTTAATGGGTAACTCTAAATTTTTGATATGTTGTAGCTCTATGTCTTAGGAGTCCATAGAGTCTAGAATGGACCAATTTGAACGTGTATAGAAGAAGTTATTAAGGTTGGAGTGAAGAAAGCTCGTTGGTCACTGGCGCAGCCTTCGTGATTCTCACGGAGGCCTTGCTACCTTGTTGGCGCAGCCTCCGTGATTCTCACGGAAGCCCCGCTTACTGCCTGATTATACAATTTTTAACATGAACACTTGTTGGTAAAATGACAATAACTTTCCCATACGAACTCGGATTAGGGCGATTCAAGATGATCCGAAAAGCTTAGAGATAGACCTACAACTTCCATTAATTAGAATTGAAATTTTCTACCTGGACCAATTCTAAAATTAACCATCTTTAGACCTATTATGCGATTAGAGACAATCAGAGGGCGTTGGACATGCACGTGTGCAATGTGCAAAGTTTTCGACGCTATGTTATGATGTTCTAAGTTCTAAAACATGAATGTTATAAATGATAATGATACTTAGCATTATTCAATGAGTATTAGATAAGTCGAATGAGCGTGCTAAGCATACGCAAGTCCATGTCGCTTAGGCGTTCGAATAGACAAGTTTGGCGTATGGGCGTGTAAGCGTCGTAACGCCGTAACAAGTGTGTATAACTTTGTTTAATATTTTGTTTCTAATAATAATGAAACATGATAGAGTGTTATAACCCAATGTATGAGCATGTTAAGCACATGCAAATAAGGTGAATTAGGTGTGTGACGTGTAAACATTGAAACGTCGCGTAAAGTGTTAAAGAACTTAAATAGTGTTTCGATTCAAATGAAACGAACATTATAAGATATAGAGTAGGATTATTGTAAGCCAATAAGGATTGATGATGATGAGGGTCATAACGTTTTCAAACGACGCGACGACGAGAAATGTTTTAATATTAATCGCGTTAATTGACTATAATGCACGAACAATAGGAGATAAGAATTATTAATAATGTAAACCATTATATGAAGCCTTTTATGTGGCTAATTGGTGTTTTATTGTTAAATAAATTGTGTAGGATATTGAAGGACGAGCCATCATAATTTGGCAAGGAACACTTAAAGGCAAGTTCTTTCAGTAACTTGTTGACTTGTTTAAATGTATTGACATACATGACTTGATTACTAAATCATTCACTATTGTGTGGATTATATGCGAGCATGATTAAAGTGTGCACAATGTGCAATTATGTGACTATATTTTTCTATGTGGAACTTGAATTATTGTAAATATACAATGTGAGATGCATGAGGTATGCTATGAGATACATGATGCATATATATATATATAGATGAATTGCATAAGATTTATAATGCATGAGTAAGATGCATAGTATGAGAACCATGATGCATGGATAAATGCAAACTTATGTGTTACGTGAAGCATGAAATGTGAAAACTGTTGGTTCTTGCTGAGCCGTCGTGCTCATTCTTTCAAAAATGAAACTTTTGCAGATTTACGATGCAATGCAAGTATCTTGATATCGTGATGATAAGGAATAGAGGCGCAGGGATATAGGAAGGTTGCTAAATGTCCCTTTATTGTAATTATTTAGCTGTGATAACGGTATCTGATGTACGTGAATTTGGCTATATAAACCTTGCGTTAAAATAAAGGTTATCCATCATAGTAGTTAAGACATGATCATGTTAGTTACTTGTTATAGTAAACTACAAGGATGCCGATGATGAATAAAGGACACTTTTAGAATGATTGTTTGGTTATTGAATAACCTTGCGAATATTCAGGAATTGAATAAGTCAAAATTTGAACCCTGCGTTCACATATGAGATATTGTAAAGAATCATGGTATTTATTCAACCTTGATCATAAGTTTAGTATTTAAAGGTTACGAAATCTGGAATTGTAATAAAGAGTATGATGGTAAGTTTTAATACTTATTGTTGTACAGTACTGTTATGTACAACATGAATAGAATTATATTTGTAATGATTATTAAATGATGTATTAGTTAAGGTCTCCGTACCTAAGATTAGATGGGGAACATGTTGTAATAATCTTGTAATTAGTTTCATGTAGTAAGATCATGTTTTAGTTATGGTTTCGAGGCTTGGGACGATAATATTTATATTATATCAATGTAAATATGTTATTATTCCGCATTAAGTTATTGATAGTATGATGTACGAGTTGCCTAGTGATGCACCGAATTCGTGGATAAGGTAACCCGAATTTGGGGGCGTCATAGGTTGGTATCAAAGCTGTAGGTTATAAACCTTAGGCGGGAGTACCTTAGGCTATAACATTAGAGAAGAAAGGTGTAGGTGATAAAGAGATAAACTCAGATAGAGTTTGAACAATAAGAAATAGATTTAGAAAATTCCTACATAGAGGAATCAAGATATATGAGGAGGTTCAAGGAAGAATCTTGAAGAGTTATAGAAGATGAGAATTTGGAGTTACCTGACTCTAGTAATATAGATGATTAGTATAGATCAATAGACGAGGTCTATAAGGCGTAAAGGCATAAAAATCATATAATATGATTGAAGAGAAGAGTAAAGAAAATCGTAGGATGAAACGATCATAAGGTACGAAAGATCGTAATGTAAAACGATTGTAGAATAAGATCACAACGTGATCCAATTGTGTTACAGAATGACAGATGGTCTGTTGAATGATTGGAAAGTTATAGCTGACGCTATGAAGGGAAGGAACTATGAACTAGTACGATGAAAACTCTGAAAGAGTTATAGATGATAAATACGGATTAAAGAAAATTCGTATTGAGCAATGAGAAGACTAGAATTTTGTGGGATTTCAATTGAGGACTCATGTGATAGCTGAGTGTACAAGCCTTTGTATGGGCAGGGGTTTTGTGTTTCGTTTAACGACTACTTAGTTTATCACATTGATAATCGTTGAAATGTTGGTATCGCGCTATCGATGTACATATGATGAGAAGGTGATTCTTTTCTCATATCTATATTTGATGGTTAGAGAATAATAAGATTAGGTGCGAGTTCTTGAAACTCATACTTATGATAAGTTTGTGACTCATAATCATATGGTATGTTTTGAGCCCCTCAGCGTATGGCCAGTCGTTGATTTGTTCTTGGACTACGTATTGCTAGGACAAGTTCCTAAACTCATATTATTGTGGCAAGTTCCTGAACTCATAATGTGTGGTAAGTTTGATGAACTATATTGGGGTATCGGAAAGTTGTAGAGCGAGAATTGTGAATTCTCAAAATGATGGGCATTGGTGATGTTAGAAATAGATAGAATTATTAAGTAATGATACGGTGAAGGAAAATTGAAGTTGATGAGGAGAAATGGATACTCCAAATCTTCTAGCTATGCTAGATTTCGAAATTTATTGACATCGTGCTGATATTTGTACTTTTGTGTTTTCAAAAAATATGTTGGATCAATTTTTGAACCAATAAGTTTTAAAAATGATCCTATGATTCATATGTCTATGCTAGTAGTTTCGGCTGGACAAGTTGATTTGAAAATATCAAAATGTATTTCTAAATAGTCATCAATGCATCATGGAACCTGGTGTAGAATGACAGATGATGGAGTCATCAATGCAGATTAACGTAGTGTTGGATATGATCATAGGATCGTCAACCCACTATGGTATGATGTAGTATGACAAAGTCACAAAATAACGGAATCCTCAACGGACTGTAGAAACAGTGCGATATCATGACGTCATAAAATGTTTTTTTTGTTTTCTTTAAAGTATGAAAAAGTATGCCAATTGAGTTGGCTAAAATATTTCGATTGATGTCTGAACTGTTAATGTAAGTCTAAGCTATTTGATTCGGCTAGACAAATATTGAAATGTGTTATTGTATGTTTTTGAGTTGAGGTGAACAACCCTAATATTGGGGTATTTTATGTTGGAAAAACCCTGACTGTTTGGCTAGAAAGTTGTGCACAACGCAAGAGTACGACTGTGACGCCCCCAAATTCGGGTCTCCAGATACCCGGATCCGGTCATCACGATCCAATACCAACATTCACCTCTAACAACATATGGTAACTAAAATGCGGAATATAATAAACATACGTTGTTCATTACAAAGGTGTTACTAGTCCCAGAATACGATAACCTTAAACACTTACACAAATCCATACTCTAAATAAATGTCAGGGTTTAAATTACATTAACAGAAATTAACTACACATAAATTTAAAATCTGCTACATGAAGTCTATCACTTCATCTTTTCTTTCCCTTTGTTCTTCCCTGACGTCTCGGGTTTAGCTGCAATGAAGTCATGATATAGCAAGGATGAGCAACGAGTTTGCTCAGCAAGTTTAAAGTACAACAATAAGGATATATCATGATGAAAGGGATATAGAAAGAGATTTCAACAATAGAATTATCAGAAGCAATAACAATAAATGCTTTTAGATCAATTGATAGTCAAATAGACTTGAGCAATAACTTCCAAAGGAGTCAATAGCTAGTTGACCCTCTGGTTACTGGCTACAGAATAAGTACTTGAGGGGATCAGCCTCACGTACGCTATGTGTATGCATAACATTTAATTCTGCTAGTTGTACCTTATATACGATACCTGGGGTACTCCCCTATAATAAAAGGGGTGTCCATTTAGTCTAAGAATCCTTACCATCGATTGGTTCGGATAGCTTTTATAAATTCTCACATACTTGCCTGACCGAACAAGGGTTCAAACTTAACCATGAATAGTTCACAAATTTCTGAACTTAAATAAATATACGAATTCAATTTCACGAGTGCGAATGTCAATAAATACAAAGATGTGAAATAATTTTAAAAGTAATTAGACCACTTAAGGCATGCTTGGAGATAAGATTCAAGCTTAAAGAATAACTTGCAATAATATATACCTTTTGCACGAATTAAAAATAATGCATAAGGTTTAGAAATATTGCTCAATGTAAAAGTGGAGTAAGATAGAACTTGCATTCATTATACTGAAAGAATGAAGTTAGGGAACTTGCCTGTTTGCTCAGCTACAATAAATCTTAGCTTTAACTAATTGACCTTGGATAACCTATCAGTTGATAAAGTCGGTTTACCCATTAGCATTGCAAAACTGTATATCGATACACTCACTTATGCTATTTTTTTAAAAGATAAACAATTCACCACATACATTTAATTTCTGTCTAATCATTAGCTAAACAGAATTTAACTTAATGACCTTTAGCTATTAAAATAATTGATAACTAATCATGCACACTTATTCTTTGAATACTCCGATTATTACCCTTACTTATCTCTAACTATGGGTTAACACCCTTTATTTATTATTAGCATAATAAATCTAGCATGATTTAATAACAACTAAATAATGGTTGATCTCTTACTCAATCTTTTATTTGCTTAATCACTATTTACCTTAAGGGTAATTTAGTAATTATTATACTTGTTCTTTATTCAACATTAATTAAATACTCAATGTATTAATACCACACACACTTAATATTATCATTAAGTGTTTATTACCATTATTTATTAAGGCCAAAATAATTAACTTATTGATCTTCCTCATACTCAATCATTATTCCATTAATGATTAAGTAATTGTTATCCTTATTAGCTTTATTCATACCTAATTATAATAATTAGATATTTATTATCTTCATTTATTGTTTAATGTTGAACAATAAATAATTATTACATACTTGTCATCTTCATTTTAATAAATAACGAATAATTATTTTATTACTTTAGCTCATACTTAATTATTATTCAATACTAATTAAATAATAATTAAATATTTATTGTTTATCGATAAATGACCTTATTCATACTTAATTAAATATTTAGTATCTTTATTTGATAAACAATAAGTAATTACTTTTATTACTTCATTCATACTTAATTATTATTTACTATTAAATAATACTTAAATATTTACTAACTTTATTTATTATTTATTGATAAATAATAAAGGATTACTTTTATTAACTTTATTCATACTTAATTATTATTTATTATTAATGAAATAATAATTAAATATTTGTTATCTTTATCTATCACTTACTGGCAAATAATTAAATTATTAACTTAATTCATATTTGATTATTATTTAATAGTAGTTAAACAATGGTCAAATATTTATTAGCTTTATTTATTATTTAAAGATAAATAATAAATAATTAACTTATTAACTTTATTCATATTTAATTATTATTAAATAATAATTAAATATTTATTATCTTTATTTATTATTCATTGGTAAAGAATAGTTAATTATCTCGTTAATCCTATTATTATTTAATATTAACTAAATAATAATTTAGAACTTATTATTTTATTTATCAATTATGGATAAATAATTATTATTGCCTTATCACTTACCAACTGATTCCCAGCCACCAACAATTCACTAGAGTTAATAGGCCTAACGAATCCTGAGTCTAGCAAGTCATGGATCACAAACTGGGCAAAGCTACAAAATGGTCCTCATAGACATTTCGTCGAGCACCTTGTGGGCGTACCAAAGGTCGACACTGGCTTAGTTCCTAGGCAAAATTGTGCTGCCGAACCTTATGGTTCTTATACAGTCTCAACCAAGCAGTAAACCCAAGCAATACCAAAACAATTAAATTGATTACAGGAAATAAACATCCCAATACAGAGAATAGTTTGATTAAATATGGTACCTAGAACAATTGATTTCAATACAGAGAACAATATACTCCAATACAGAGGAAGGTTTCGGTTCAATACCATACTCAGAAACAAATTACCCAATGCAGTGCAACCAATACAATACAATACTACTATATGTTTAAATCCCACAATAGTACAGTCCCAAAACAGGGGAACAACACAACCCCAATCACAGAAGAAGAAAATGAATGAACTAACTAATTTATCACAACTCATATACCTTCCTGCCGACCGATTTGCTTGTCGCCTTCTTCTCCCAAAATAATCAACCCAACCGGACATTCACAGTGGCTTCCCGCTGAAATTTCTCTCCATGAGGTTTCTAAATTTTCTAATTTCAAACCCTAATTTGGGACTCACAAACAAAGGGGTTCGACAGCTTTGGGTTAGGGCTTGGGGTGTTCAATTTATAGAAGTAAATTTACCCCAAATTATTTGGGTATTACCCTAAACGACTGGGTCAATGACCGGCGGTAGGAAGAGTGGCTGTCCGACCGATCTCATCACGCCGACCTATGACCTCGCCGGCAATTTCCTCGAGCATCGTACCTCCATCGGTCGCGTCGCTGAAATTCTGGGACCCTTGGTCCAAGCGATGCTTGCTCGAACGCCCCCTCGAACCCTTAATCAATCCGCCAGTCGGCGCAAGCTGTCGCCGCCGATTGACAGTTCTTTTTCTTTCTCCCGTCTCTCGCACGTTCGATTGATGGATGGTTTGGGTCTAGCTAGGTTCGGCTATGTGATTTGAGGGTTTGGGGGTTGCTAGGGTCAACTAAGCCTACTCCTTCTTCCTCTCGATTGACTGATTGAGGGTTTGATTTTCCCCCCTTCCCTTGGTCGGTTATTACTCCCCCAAATCAATTTTTCTCTTCTTGCCGATTTGAACCCAGCTCTGCTCCCAATTGGTTTTACCGTTTGCCCCAAACGGATCCAACCCGGCTGGCAATTCACTTGGGCTTAACCCAATAGTTGGCCAACTGATTTAATTAAAACGGTGGCCCAACTGGAAAATAAGAAGACCTTGGGCTCAGCTCAAATTGGTTTGGCTAAATGAATGGGAAGCAGCCCAATAGGAAAATGATAAGAGGATTGGCCCAATCGAACTAAATAAAAGAAATGGGCCATCCTAAATAAAAGAAAAAGTGGCCCAAATTAAATTAACAACATTATATGCTAATATTTAAACTTAATATTTA
Organism: Aralia elata; assembly: GCA_034770075.1. Classification (NCBI taxonomy): domain Eukaryota; kingdom Viridiplantae; phylum Streptophyta; class Magnoliopsida; order Apiales; family Araliaceae; genus Aralia; species Aralia elata. The sequence continues at coordinate 292,557 of JAVJAP010000363.1, read as the reverse complement.
ATTATTTATTTGAATAATTAGTTCACCAATAATTCCTCATTTGAATTATTTAATCCGACAATAGTAAAATGAATTTATCTATTAATGGTTCCCAAATTCTTACAAATTAAGTCTTAGGGTTAACTCACTAATTTAAATCAACTATTAATGAGTCCCTTTAATGCAAGTAAATTAAATAATAATTCTTACATGGATCCAATTAAATTCATAAAATTATATAAATACGAATTTCATATAATAAAATAATTTAATACCATACCTAAAATTACTGGACATTACATCCTCTCCCCCTTATAAAAATTCCGTCCTCGGAATTTCAATCTAAGGTTACACAAATAACTGAGGGTAATTTGCTCTCATCTTTTCTTCGAGTTCCCACGTGGCTTCTTCCACCGCGTGGTTTCTCCAGAGAACTTTAACCGAATGAATGGTTTTATTCCTCAGCGTCTGTTCCTTTCTATCCAGTATTTGAACAGGAATCTCCTCGTACGATAAGTTCTTCTCGACTTGAATTGGCTCATAGGAAATAACATGCTTATAATCTGGCTTATACGGACGCAACACTGATACATGAAACACGTTATGAATGTGCTCAAGCTCAGGGGGTAATGCTACCTCGTACGCCACTTCGCCGATCCGTCTTAAAATTTCAAAAGGTCCTATGAACCTAGGGCTCAGCTTGCCCTTCTTCCCAAAACGAATCTTCCCTTTCCAGGGAGATACCTTCAGAAACACAAAGCTACCAACTTCAAATTCTCGTTTCTGACGATGTAAGTCGACATACTTCTTCTGATGATCCTGGGCTGCTACTAACCGCTGTCTTATTACTTTAATGATTCCCACGATTTGTTATACCAATTCTGGTCCCAACAATCTCCGTTCACCAACTTCATCCCAACACAACGACGTTCGACACTTTTTTCCATACAACGCTTCGTACGGTGGCATACCGATGCTAGCGTGATAACTATTGTTGTAAGCGAACTCTACCAAGGGCAAATGATCGTCCCAGCTGCCCCCTAAGTCCATCACAACTGCCCGGAGCATATCCTCTATGGTCTGAATTGTTCGCTCACTCTGACCATCAGTCTGAGGATGATACGTCATACTCATTCGCAACTGTGTTCCCAGTCTCTCCTGTAGACTTCTCCAAAAATTTGACGTGGAGTGCGGATCTCTGTCAGATACAATAGACACCGGCACTCCATGTCACGATACTATCTCCTTCACGTAAAGTTTCGCCAACTATTCCAATTTGTACCTGATCGTGATCGGTAGGAAATGGGCAGACTTGGTCAAACGATCTACGATCACCTAGATGGCGTCTAGACCCTTCTGTGTTGCTGGAAGTCCTACCACAAAATCCATTGTGATGTGCTCCCACTTCCACTCGGGAATCTCTAAGGGTTGTAACAATCCGCTCGGCCGCTGGTGCTCTACCTTGATTCTCTGACAAGTTAAACACCGGCTGACGAATTCTGCAACTTCCCCCTTCAAATGCGGCCACCAATAATGCTGACGAAGATCTTGATACATCTTGGTGCTACCCGGATGTACCGAGAATCTCGTATTATGGGCCTCTTGCAAAATTTCTTCCCTTAAGTCTAGTACATAGGGTATCCAGATCCTTCCCTCGAATCTCAACAATCCTGTGCTGTCAACCTTGTACTTCGATGTCTTTCCCTCCGATAGTTGCTTCTTAATGTCAATGCATTCTTCATCAAATTCTTGAGCCTCCTGTATCTTATCCAGTACAGTCGGACCTACTGTCACGGTGAACACTTTTTCATCTGCCTCCATTGGATACCTAACCTCCAGTTCCAGACGTTCAAAGTCCTTTTATCAATTTCTCTTGAACTGTCAGCTGCATCAATTTCACCTTGCCTTTCCCGCTTAAGGCATCAGCCACTACATTTGCTTTGCCCGGATGGTACAAAATTTCACAGTCATAGTCCTTGAGCAATTCTAACCATCGGCGCTGCCTCATGTTCAGCTCCTTTTGAGTGAAGATATATTTCAAACTTTTGTGATCTGTATATATCTCGCACTTCTCCCCGTATAGGTAGTGCCTCCAAATCTTCAAGGCAAAAACTACCGCTGCTAACTCCAAGTCATGAGTCAGATAACCCTTCTCATAGTCTTTCAGTTGACGTGATGCGTACGCCACGACCTTACTGTGCTGCATCAGCACACAGCCAAGACCTTTGTGTGACGCATCGCTATACACTACGAAACCCCCAGTGTTGTCGGGTAAGGTCAACACCGGTGCTTGGCTGAGTCTCTTCTTCAGCTCCATGAAACTTTCCTCACATTTTTCCGACCAAACGAACTTAACTGTTTTCCTGGTGAGGTTGGTCAACGGCGATGCTATCTTTGAAAAATCCTGTATGAACCTTCGATAGTATCCCCCTAGTCCCAAGAAACTCCAGATCTCTGTTGGCGTCTTCGGTTGTTCCCAATTGATAACCGCTTTTACTTTTGCTGGGTCCACCGAAACACCATTTTTGTCGATGACGTGACCTAGAAACTGTACCCTCTGCAACCAAAATTCACGCTTAGAAAACTTCGCGTACAACTTCTCCCTCCTGAGAGCTTCTAATACAATCCTTAAATGTTCAGCATGTTCCTCCTCTGTCTCCGAATACACTAAGATGCCATCGATGAATACAACTACGAACTTGTCCAAGTACTGCTTGAACACTCTGTTTCTACAGTTCGCGAAGAACGCAGAAACAGGCCAAAATTTCCAATCTTGTTATTCTAATCGTCAAATTAAACATACCCAGACACTATAATTCAAATATAATTGTTACCCAAGCTTTCTAACATGATTCTAACAACTTAATATGCATAAACTATGAATCTAAGGATCAAAATTGGTGTTTTTATCATTTTATCAAAGCTTCTACGAAATCAATAAAATTACACATAACAGGTTCGTTAAAACACCAAATTGAACCGTTTAAAACTTGTTTTCTTCATTTATACATGCATAAACAAAATAAGTCATCAATTTTAAGTTAAACAAACAATTTGAAGCATACAATTTGTACATAAGGGCCAGATATACAACTTTCATACTCTGTAACTTTTGAAAACTCAATTAAAACATGATTTTATGAAGTTAATTGCTCTAAATCACATATACATCATATAAAAGACGCTTATACATGCTTTCTAACGTCTAATCATCAATTTATAAGGATTTAATCATGGAATTCAATTTACAGAAAACTCAGTGTACGTTCATGGAGAAAATTTAAAAGATCATAAAGTTAAAAACCTTAAATTAGAAGAATTACCTTCAAATAAAAGCTTTAAATTAAGGAAGCAGATGAATGATTTCTTCAATTCTCCAAATTTCTCTCTTTTTCTTTCTGATTAGTCTCTAAGTTGGTTTAAGCATAATGCGTGAGAGAACAACTGATAATAATAATACTGGCATACATGGTTGTCAGTTAACCCCATAATGGTTAACTGACTACAACTCCCACTTAGGCTCTGTTTGGTTGTCCTTATAAACTCCTTTTCTAGTTGATTTTAATTAATAGCTTATAATATAGTTCATGTCAAATATTTAAATTAATTAAATAATCTTACTAAAATCAATTAAATAAAATAGAATAATAGTACATTAAATCACATGGTCATATAAATAAAATTCTCATTTATTTATAATGACAATTTACTAAATCTCTAATTAATAATTAAATTAATCAGAAATTACATTATACTTATTTAAATAATGTATTTAAACAAATAAATTCAATTAAACACATACTTTAAATATAAAAATTATCCACATTAATCTAATTAATGTAACACATATAATTAAATTAATCTACCACAAATTCAACGATTAATCAATTAATTCAACAATCAAATCATCGAAAAATATTTATTTAATAAATAAATATTCAAATTAAGTTACAAAATTCTCGTTTGTCACATCTTTCCCCCCTTAAAAGGATTCTGTCCCCAGAATCACGACTCAATTAACTCGTCCCGTTACATTTTCCCCCCTTACAAAGATTCTGTCCCCAGAATCGCTACACGTAGATTAAACAAATAACTGAGGATAATTTCTCATCATCTGATCTTTTTCTCAACTTGCAAGGGTTCATACTCTATTACATGTTTGTAGTCGGGCTTGTATGGTCGTAACACCAAGACATGAAAGACATTGTGGATGTGTTCCAACGCTGGAGGTAAAGCTATCTCATACGCGACCTCACTAACTCGTCTTAACACTTCAAAGGGTCCAATGAACCTCGGGCTCAGTTTTCCCTTTTTACCAAAACGAATCTTCCCTTTCCAGGGAGATACTTTCAAGAAAACATAGCTACCAGAATCAAATTCTCGATCCTTACGATGTTGATCGGCATATTTCTTTTGTCTATCCTGAGCTGCTATCAATCTTGATCTGATCACTTTGACAATTTCTGCGGTTTGTTGTACCAGTTCTGGTCATAGCAATTGCCGTTCGCCAACTTCATCCTAATATAATGGAGTTTTACACGTTCTGCCGTACAACACTTCGTAAGGCGGCATGCCAATACTTGCGTGGTAAGTGTTGTTGTAAGCAAATTCAACCAATGGTAGATGATCACCCCAATTTCTTTTGAAGTCCATAATGCAAGCTCGTAACATATCTTCCAATGTATGAATCGTTCTTTCGCTATGTCCGTCGGTCTGTGGACGATATGCTGTACTCATACGTAACTGCGTTCCCAAGCATTCCCGTAGTCGTTTCCAGAAGTTCAATGTGAAGCGCAGATCCCTATCTGAGATAATAGATATTGGAACATCGTGCCTCGAAACAATCTCCCTGACATACAATTTCGCTAACTGATCTAGGTTGAATCTGATTTTGATTGGCAGAAAATGTGCTGATTTCGTCAGTCGATCCACGATAACCCATACTGCGTCAAAACCTTTCTGAGTCGTCGGAAGTGTCGACGACGATTTTTCGTCCTTAACGTCTTTTCCGATTTTGTCCTTTTGATTTAATGATTTTTGGGAAAAGATCGGCATTAATGTCGACGGGATTTTTGAAAGATCGTTTTTTATGATGAGCCAATTAACCAGAGTCGCCAGTTGGTATATTTGAAATGGATGTACCAACTCATCCGAATTTTCATTTTTTTATAAATCGCTGGCTCATATGTGACTCTGAATTAATTGGTCTGCGAACCGAGATTCATAGAGTTCGGGGGCTTGCTTAAGCGAGGGGAAGGTCTTAGGCACCCCCCGACTTCCGTGAAACACGGTTACCGCAATCTTGATGCTTTCCTATCCTTTAATTTCATGAAATGTGTGTGTGCTTGTGCGTGTGTGTGTGTGTGTGTGCCTATGTGAATGTTGTGGTGAGTTTGTATGAAAGACTCATTTGGATTTTTAGGGAAAGTCGTGCTTTAACTTGAGAACGCTTCGGAATGTCTTTCGATTTATATGAGAAAGCTTGATTCTTTATGAGAAAGGTTTGATTTTAATTGTCAAAACTATGAGATTTTCATTAGGTGTCGTTTTGGCAAAAACAAGAGTTTTCTAAACCTTCGTCAAAATAGGAATCGAGATCTATATGTTGCCTTCGTAACTCAAATGATGGGCAATTTCTAGGATCTCTTTAACCCTATGCACAACGGTTTAATAAAACGTCATTTATTTCACAAAACCATTTCTTGTGATGTTTGAAAACGATTTTCTTTAGCTTTCTCGTTTACATAGAAATCGACATTCATTAGCACTTCTCATTTATTAACCTCGTGATGCTAATAGCCTAGTTTGATTGATTTTATGAAAATCTTATCATTTAGCTTTGAAATCAATTTCGTGTCATAAATCAAATCAAGCATTAAAATGCGTTGGGGCTACTCATGGGCATGTAAGCCATCAAAAATAACCCCGAACGCCCACAATCGCATACTTTCACTATGACGGGGCCTTAAACACGATTCTCGCCTTGGCGTCGTTTTAAGGCCCGACGATTACATATTTACAATGAAAGGTACATCGAATTTATTACATATATCAAAAGATGTCCATCATCGGATTTGGACCACGGGGTCGCGCTCCTAGGCTCACATCCAAAATCGCCACACACCCACAAGATCCTCAAAATAGCAATCTAAACAATCTATGCACGATACATCATTACAACGAGCTAAAATTCACCAAATGGATATCATCGGGCCATTAGGAAGAATTTCGTTCCATTTGGAACCCTCACTAATAGTCCTCAATCCATGGATTCACAACAATATACAAGAACAATTACATTTAATATAATTCGGATGACAAAAAGCTTAACAAAAATGGTAAAACAAAATGCTATAACAAGGGGTTTTTCACCTTGCAAATGATCCTCATAATATGTATGAACTAATATATTGAGTAGAGTAGACAATATATGATATATAATCTCACAAAATGGATACAATTCCTCACTATTTTCTCTCTTTTCTCTCTTGATTTTCTCTTATTTTCTGCTATTTTCTCCTTTCTTTTCCCGCTGCTGCCGCCGCTGCTTCCTTCTCCTCTTTGTTTCTGTATGCAAAATGGCCTGATAAGGGGCTGCCCTAGGCAGCCGCAGATTGATCTGCGGCTGGCCGCAGATCAATCTGCGGCTGGCCTCGGTTTCCTCGCACCCGCCGCGCACTTTAGTCGTCTCGCGCACTATCATTATTTTAATCGTTTGGCCGCAGATCAATCCGCGGCTGGGTGGGCTGATTTTCTCATTTTCTGAACCGCACCTCGATTCTCGTGTCGGATCATTGGTTTCTGCTGAACGGCTTGCATTTTACAGTCCAAGAACCGCTGAGAAAAGTGCCACATCATTCATGGGTGTTTGATTCGCCCGTCGTCGCGTCAACCTTGATCACAAGTCGTCGTGGTGGTTTTGGGTGTTCGCACTTATGTCCACCTTCCGTCTCGTAGGCTGGTTTAATTGACGATTTTGCCCCTCCTGCCAAGGTTAGTATAGGAAATGCAAAATTTGGGTGTCTACAGCTGCCCCTCTTTATCATGTTTATGAAATGTTAAATGAAATGAACATGATAAAGAAGTAGACACACGATGCATGAATGACAGTACATACATGATGCAACACATGAGCTTAAGATGCAACACAAGATATAATGTATGCAAAGCATTCGTAAGGGTGTCAATGCCTTACGCAATCCTCTTGTCCGCGCCGGGTTTCGTCACCGGTTGATTGTCTCGTCTCGTTATCACCGGATATCGTCACCGGTTGATTGTCTCGTCGGGGCCGGGTATCGTCGCAGGTCACCCATCTCGTAACCGCCGGGTATCGTCGCCGGTCGATTGTCTTGTCGGGGCCGGGTATCGTCGCCGGTCACCCATCTCATAACCACCGGGTATCGTCGCCGGTTGGTTGTCTTGTCGGGGCCGGGTTTCGACGCCGATCACCCATCTCGCAATCACCGGTTATCGTCGCCGGTCGATCGTTTCGTCGGGGCCGGGTATCGTCGCCGGTCACCCATCTCGTAACCCCCGGGTATCGTCGCCGGTTAGTTATCTTGTCGGAGCCGGGTTTCGTCATCGATCACCCATCTCGCAATCGCCGGTTATCGTCCCCGGTCGATCATTTCGTCGGGGCCGGGTATCGTCGCCGGTCACCCATCTCGTAACCCCCGGGTATCGTCGCCGGTTGGTTGTCTTGTCGGAGCTGGTTTTCGTCGCCGGACATCCATCTCGTAATCGCCGGTTATCGTCGCTGGTCGATCATCTCGTCGGGGCCGGGTATCGTCGCCGGTCACCCATCTCCTAACCCCCGGGTATCGTCGTCGTTTGGTTATCTTGTCGGAGCCGGTTTTCGTCGCCGGACATCCATCTCGTAATCGCCGGTTATCGTCGCCGGTCGATTATCTTGTCGGAGCCGGTTTTCGTCGCCGGTCATCCATCTCGTAACCCCCGGGTATCGTCGCCGGTTGGTTATCTTGTCGGAGCCGGTTTTCGTCGCTGGACATCCATCTCGCAATCGTCGGTTATCGTCGCCGGTCGATCGTCTCGTCGGGGCCGGGTATCGTCGTCGGTCACCCATCTCGTAATCGCCGGTTATCGTCGCCGGTCGATTATCTGGATCTCAGGATATCAGCCCTTCCTAGGGTTGCTCGCCATCTTGTCGTGGTTCGCTTGGATCTCAGCCCTTCCCGGGGTTTGTTGTTTTTTGTCTTTTTTCTTTTTGTGGATATCAGCCCTTCCCAGGGTTGCTCACCATCTGGTCGTGGTTCGCTTGGATCTCAGCCCTTCCAAGGGTTTGTTGTTTTTTGTCTTTTTTCTTTTTGTGGATATCGGCCCTTCCCAGGGTTGCTCACCATCTTGTCGTGATTTGCTTGGATCTCAGCCCTTCCTAGGGTTTGTTGTTTTTTGTCTTTTTTTCTTTTTGTGGGTGTCAACCCTTCCCAAGGTTGCTCACCATCTTGTCGTGGTTCGCTTGGATCTCAGCCCTTCCCAGGGTTTGTTGTTTTTTGTCTTTTTTCTTTTTGTGGATGTCAGCCCTTCCCAAGGTTGCTCACCATCTGGTCGTGGTTCGCTTGGATCTCAGCCCTTCCCAGGGTTTGTTATTTTTTGTCTTTTTTCTTTTTGTGGATATCAGCCCTTCCCAGGGTTGCTCACCATCTTGTCATGGTTCGCTTGGATCTCAGCCCTTCCCAAGGTTTGTTGTTTTTTGTCTTTTTTCTTTTTGTAGATGTCAGCCCTTCCCAGGGTTGCTCACCATCTTGTCGTGGTTCGCTTGGATCTCAGCCCTTCCCAAGGTTTGTTGTTTTTTGTCTTTTTTCTTTTTGTGGATGTCAGCCCTTCCCAGGGTTGCTCACCATCTGGTCGTGGTTCGCTTGGATCTTAGCCCTTCCCAGGGTTTGTTATTTTTTGTCTTTTTTTCTTTTTGTGGATGTCAGCCCTTCCCAGGGTTGCTCACCATCTGGTCGTGGTTCGCTTGGATCTCAGCCCTTCCCAGGGTTTGTTGTTTTTTGTCTTTTTTTTTTGTGGATGTCAGCCTTTCCCAGGGTTGCTCACCATCTTGTCGTGGTTCGCTTGGATCTCAGCCCTTCCCAGGGTTTGTTGTTTTTTGTCTTTTTTCTTTTTGTGGATGTCAGCCCTTCCCAGGGTTGCTCACCATCTGGTCGTGGTTCGCTTGGATCTCAGCCCTTCCCAGGGTTTGTTGTTTTTTGTCTTTTTTCTTTTTGTGGATATCAGCCCTTCCCAGGGTTGCTTACCATCTGGTCGTGGTTCGCTTGGATCTCAGCCCTTCCAAGGGTTTGTTGTTTTTTGTCTTTTTTCTTTTTGTGGATATCATCCCTTCCCAGGGTTGCTCACCATCTTGTCGTGGTTCGCTTGGATGCCTTCCCAGGTTTGCTCACCACCTTGTTGTGGTTTGCTTGGATGCCTTCCCAGGTTCACTCCCTGTTAGGATACCAGCCCTTCCCAGGGATCATTAATTGTTTGGATCTCAGCCCTTCCTAGGGTGTTCATTGATTGGTTAGATACCAGCCCTTCCCAGGGGTCGTTGATTGGTTGGATACCAGCCCTTCCCAAGGGTCGTTGATTTGATTTGAGTGATTTTTGCAGTGGGATGTGTGATCGGCTTCTGTCCTGGATCTCCCATCAACATCGTCCACGTACCATGCCGCAAAAGCCATCACAGTCTGATCATTTGTGAGGTGGAAAGCGACGTGCTTGTACTTTCCTGAAGATTTTCATTTTGATCGTACCTGCATGCATGAAAAAGATGTTACGCATAACCTGGCAGATATGCTATGGACAGATGCATGTGCATATGTTTTAGATAGAAATGACCCCTGTCCAGTCAAATGATACGATTCAACAGTCGTCGTTTGTTTGCCAACATTTGATTGGATCACGCCTCGTCGTGAAGTGTAGTTTCTAGACTTCAACATTGGTTTTGTACTCTGCCTGCTCTTGGTCGTCTTCATTTCATCGAGTTGAGGCAGTTTGTTTCACTCTCAGTGATGATCGACAACTATGTTGGGCTCCTTGGCCTTTTGATCATTTCTGCTGGCCGATATGCTGTCGTCCCGCATTATAACGTCCCTGTATATGCTCATGCACGTTGATCATTGGGATGTCGAGGCAGTGATAGTCAGGATTGGGGAGAGGCCCAATGACGAGAAGTTCTGTCCAGCCTCAGCTTCCTTCCATTTCACGATTCTTAACTGCCCCTGCCTTGGCGCGTGTCGCTACCAAGAATTTCTATCGAAAACTCGCGATGATGATCGTACTGAGTTATCCACAGCTCTGCAAGATCCTGCATATCAGATGACTAACAAATGCCAAAACTTGAAGGCTCGGGCCGTTAGTGTTAGTTCAACACAAATATATTATAATCTCGACAAAAATGCAATTAAAGCACATGAAATTGAATATCTGTTGATCGCACAATCTAGCAAGTTGTGAACCGTGAATGTACTAGATTGGAATTTATTTTCAATCCCTCGTGAGTTGATGATTTTCTATTTAACGAGTTATGAAATTGTAAGAACACCTTCAAGCATTCATGGTCATTGTACGTGAGTAGGGTCGAATTCAAAAGAACTACCTTCCCTCGTCAAAGGTATCCTGTCTTCCTTCTCGACAACGCTCTTAGCAGGATTGACGTCATATGACAAATGCACTATGCGATGCAGCACTCAGTAGGGGTTTCTCTTCTATGACTCATTGTTTAAGGCCGAGAGTTTTTTTTTGTATTATCTTTTCTCTTTATTAGCCCACTTCACTTGTCTCGTTTTCTTAGGCTATTCAAAGTTACCCATTTAACGAGTTTTGGACTAATGACTCCCAAACCAGACGGTTTTGGGGCATTAGGTGTACAGACACCCCTTCAGATTTATTTACTCAAGTAACAAAGGCCACGGTTCGAGACAAGCGGGTGGTCTGCACCATTTATTCTTTGCTAGACCTTGCGCAAGATTCGTTTTCTTAGGCTTGAGTTACCCATGTAGCGAGTGTTAGGCCGGTGACTCCCAAACCAGACGGCTTTAGGGCACCAGATGCAGAGACACCCCTTAGGCTTAATTACTCGAGTAGCCCATGCCACGATTCGAATCTGCTCGGCCTCCTCTACTGTAATGTTCGTTTTCTTAGGCTCTGAGTTACCCATGTAACGAGTGTTGGGCCAGCGACTCCCAAACCAGATGGCTTTAGGGCACCAGGTGTAGAGACACCCCCCGGGCTTAATTACTCGAATAACCCAGGCCACGATTCGAGACATTAGCTTGATGATCATTTATCATCTGACTTCTTGATTTTAGCTTGATAATTATTGACTGTCTGACTACGTGTTAATCGCCATCAACGTCGTCATAGTTTTATACACCACACCTGAAAGTTTGTGCAAATGCAAAGTGAAGGCTGTCACATGAGGTCGATTCTGTCGCAAACGTTGCTTTGAATTAAGGCTTTGTACCCGATCAAAAGGTTGAATAGCCTTCTTTGTCTAATCATACTCACAATTGTGCTCCACGGTTGCTTGTCAGAAATAATCCGATTCCTATCAGGCCAAATAAAATCCCCCTTTCACGTGGGTCATCATATCCTGGGAAAACTATGCTTGACAAATGCCAGATGATCGTACCGTTGAAGATTGAAATGACATGAGGTAGCATTTGATGATGCTGGTGCATGTTGATGGGATTGTTGCATGGGTGCCAACTTGTACGTCGTCATTTCCTGGGTGGTTGACAAATGCCCCAGTGTTAAGTTGCTTTTCTTGTGATCTCCCTCGTACTGGTTGCATCGGTATCTCGCTGGGCTGACAAAAGACCCGGCCCTTTGACTTGTTGAAAGGTTTGGGGGATTTTTGATTTTTTTGATTTTTTGATTTCTGATTTTTTTTTTCACAAGGTCGTTTCACAGAGTCAGAATTAACGGGTTGGGGAACGCCTTTCCGTCCATTCCTTGTAAGATGAGTGCTCCCTCAGAGAGGATTTTTTTATCGTGACGGCTCCTTTTAATTTAGAGCGAAATTCCCCATAGCTTCGTCTTGGCAGGGCGTGATCCTTTTGAAGACTAAATCGTTTATTTTGAATTCCCGGGATCGTACCCTCTTGTCGTATGCCCGGGAGATGCGTAAGGGGCTGCCCCTGTAAATGTGCGAACTGAGGTTCGATAGGCAAACAGGGTGAGCGACAATAAATCCGGCCATCCCTGATGATTGGCGGACATTCTTCCTATGATCGTCCCTGTGTTTTAATTGCAGCCCCCACTGCCCCATTCATTTTGGGCCGGTAAATGACTGAATCAAAATGTTTGATCTTGAATTTGTCGTATACCTCCTCCTTGAGGGCATCGTTCAGATTTCTATAGTCGATGCGGCCCCTTACCTCTCCTCCAGGCTGTGGTACTGGGATTCTGTCGGAAAGTCATTCAGGGTAAATAGACACCGTGATGATTCCTGCTTTAAACCGCTTGACAATCTCGTCCTTTATTTTCAACCTCCATTCAGGCTTCAACGTTCTCAACTTTTGCTTAATTGGTCGGAACCCTCCTTGAGGGGCGGTCGATGTCCTATAACGTCTGTGGACAATCCACTCACGTCGCCACGGGACCAAGCGAACATATCTCCATACAGGCTCAATAACTCGACTTTTTTTTCTTCTTTTTTTTAATGTCGAATTTGCCCCTACTCCGGGTTCTGTGTGATCGTTAGGGGTTCTAATGTTTGATGGCGATGGCTTGGTCTAAGTCGGGTTTGGGTTTATCTTTAACCCATCCTTTGATCTCGTCAGGCGTATTATCAATATCTGTCTCGTCCTGCTCAATCCCCATCAGATCGAAATCTAGCTTTATACCAAAATCGTGATCCTCCTTCAAATTTGGCCTATCCCTTGTCAGGCTAGACTGCCTCAAATCGGGGTTCTCTTGGATTTACCCCTTCCTGGATATCACCTGCTGCATGGTCCAACTGGCCACGGTGAGGTCAAGCAATGGAGCTCATTAGGAGGTGCATGGATCGCATTGGCATGGACCTGGCATTGATGGTATTTCCTGACATGAGCATCGCAGTCAGTTCTCATGGTTAGCCAGTAGTGACCCGTTCACATGATTTTCTTTGCCAAAAAATGTTCTGCTCATATGGGCTCTGCACACATTGACATGTACTTCGTTCATTTGTCTGTGGGCTTCTTCGGCTTCCAGATATCTCAGCAGTCCCATAGCTAGGTCCCATTTATGCCCTTTGGTGATGTATATTCCCATGGTCTGCCGGATGACCAATTCGAGTCTCCTACTACTATCATCTTTTTTTGATTCCCATTCCCAGGGCTAATCTCAATCCTAGGATGAATCCCTCGTATTCGGTCGTATTGTTGGAGTGGTAGAACTGTAATTTCATGGCTATCGGCCTCTGTCATTTGGATGGATGGAGTATGGACTTTACGGCCACTTAGTTGGGTCGTAGGGGCAATTCCGGGTTCTTTGTGATCGTTAGGCCACGCTTTCACGGTTCTCTAATCTTATCCTACAAAACAAGGTCAGTGTTTGATGACAGGATAGTTTTTAGAAAACCTCGGAACGTGGTATGGATTGCCCTCCTGCAAAACCATGTCAGTATTCTCTTTATATTTGCAGATGATGTAATCACATGATACAAGACATATTTATTGCGATGGTATGACAGTTGTATGCCATTTACATGACATTTATTTATTTGACTGAATCGATAAAAGGGCATGAAGAAGCTTCCCTTTCGTTAGGTTTATCGGAGGCTGACCTACCCTAGGGTTACTCTCGCGGGCTTTTCGGCATGAAGGTCCCCAAATCTTCGCAATCTACTCGTCTGAATCCTTTCGATTGGAGCGGATTTGGGTGGTGCGTTTCCTGAGCCATCTCCGGGGAGCAGCCCCTTCGAGTCCAGTAATAAGCAACCGACAGGTTCGCCTCAGGGGGAGGTACTCTCTCAACATACATTCACATTCATCGTCCTCACCGCATGCATATGATTACTTTGAAGTAAAGCAATTCCATTCAACCATTCATTTATTGGTAAAACACCTTCACACAACAGCAGGTCAAAATATCGCACGCACACACATTCATTCATGAATTTTAAAGGATAGGATAGCATCAAGACTTGAACGCGGCTTAAGCCCTCTAATGTCCCCAGCAGAGTCGCCAGCTGTCGACGCCGGTTTTTCGTCCTTAATGTCTTTTCTGATTTTGTCCTTTTGATTTAATGATTTTTGGGAAAAGATCGGCATTAATGTCGACGGAATTTTTGAAAGATCGTTTTTTATGATGAGCCAATTAACCAGAGTCGCCAGTTGGTATATTTGAAATGGATGTACCAACTCATCCGAATTTTCGTTTTTTTATAAATCACTGGCTCATATGTGGCTCCGAATTAATTGGTCTGCGAACCGAGATTCATAGAGTTCGGGGGCTTGCTTAAGCGAGGGGAAGGTGTTAGGCACCCCCCAACTTCCGTGAAACACGGTTACCGCAATCTTGATGCTTTCCTATCCTTTAATTTCATGAAATGTGTGTGTGCGTGTGCGTGTGTGTGTGTGTGTGCCTATGTGAATGTTGTGGTGAGTTTGTATGAAAGAATCATTTGGATTTTTAGGGAAAGTCGTGATTTAACTTGAGAACGCTTCAGAATGTTTTTCGATTTATATGAGAAAGCTTGATTCTTTATGAGAAAGGTTTGATTTTAATTGTCAAAACTATGAGATTTTCATTAGGTGTCGTTTTGGCAAAAACAAGAGTTTTCTAAACCTTCGTCAAAATAGGAATCGAGATCTATATGTTGCCTTCGTAACTCAAATGATGGGCAATTTCTAGGATCTTTTTAACCCTATGCACAACGGTTTAATAAAACATCATTTATTTCACAAAACCATTTCTTATGATGTTTGAAAACGATTTTCTTTAGCTTTCTCGTTTACATAGAAATCGACATTCATTAGCACTTCTCATTTATTAACCTCGTGATGCTAATAGCCTAGTTTGATTGATTTTATGAAAATCTTATCATTTAGCTTTGAAATCAATTTCGTGTCATAAATCAAATCAAGCATTAAAATGCGTTGGGGCTACTCATGGGCATGTAAGCCATCAAAATAACCCCGAACGCCTACAATCGCATACTTTCACTATGATGGGGCCTTAAACACGATTCTCGCCTTGGCGTCGTTTTAAGGCCCGACGATTACATATTTACAATGAAAGGTACATCGAATTTATTACATATATCAAAAGATGTCCATCATCGGATTTGGACCACGGGGTCGCACTCCTAGGCTCACATCCAAGATCGCCACACACCCACAAGATCCTCAAAATAGCAATCTAAACAATCTATGCACGATACATCATTACAACGAGCTAAAATTCACCAAATGGATATCATCGGGCCATTAGGAAGAATTTCGTTCCATTTGGAACCCTCACTAATAGCCCTCAATCCATGGATTCACAACAATATACAAGAACAATTACATTTAATATAATTCGGATGACAAAAAGCTTAACGAAAATGGTAAAACAAAATGCTATAACAAGGGGTTTTTCACCTTGCAAATGATCCTCATAATATGTATGAACTAGTATATTGAGTAGAGTAGACAATATATGATATATAATCTCACAAAATGGATACAATTCCTCACTATTTTCTCTCTTTTCTCTCTTGATTTTCTCTTATTTTCTGCTATTTTCTCCTTTCTTTTCCCGCTGCTGCCGCCGCTGCCTCCTTCTCCTCTTTGTTTCTGTATGCAAAATGGCCTGATAAGGGGCTGCCCTAGGCAGCCGCAGATTGATCTGCGGCTGGCCGCAGATCAATCTGCGGCTGGCCTCGGTTTCCCCGCGCCCGCCGCGCACTTCAGCCGTCTCGCGCACTATCATTATTTTAATCGTTTGGCCGTAGATCAATCCGCGGCTGGGTGGGCTGATTTTCTCATTTTCTGAACCGCACCTCGATTCTCGTATCAGATCATTGGTTTTTGCTGCTGAAAGGCTTGCATTTTGCAGTCCGGGAACCGCTGGGAAAAGTGCCACATCATTCATGGGTGTTTGATTCGCCCGTCGTCGCGTCAACCTTGATCACAAGTCGTCGTGGTGGTTTTGGGTGTTCGCACTTATGTCCACCTTCCGTCTCGTAGGCTGGTTTAATTGACGATTTTGCCCCTCCTGCCAAGGTTAGTATAGGAAACGCAAAATTTGGGTGTCTACAGGAAGGCCTACTACAAAATCCATGGTGATGTGCTCCCATTTCCATTCTGGGATTTCTAACGGTTGTAACAGTCCACTTGGTCTCTAATGTTCGGCTTTAACCTTCTAACATGTCAAACACCTGACCACACAATCGGCAACGTCTCTCTTCATATTCGGCCACCAAAAATGCTGTCGGAGATCTTAGTACATCTTCGTACTACCCGGATGAATCGAATATCTTGAATTATGAGCCTCGCTCAAAATTTCCTCCTTAACCTCTTGTACTGGCGGAACCCAAATTCTTCCCTCGAATCTCAATACTCCTTCATTATCCATTTTGAATTTCACTTCATCACCTCCAAATATTCTTTTCCTGATTTTCTCACATTCTTCGTCCTGATTTTGTGTTTCCTTAACCTTATCCACCAAAGTTGAACCGATTCTCAACTAAAATAATTTTTCGTCACACTCTTCCGGAAATTTTACCTCCAACTCCAGTTTTGCCATTGCTGTGATTAGCTCCTCCTGAGCGGTTAACATGACTAGTTTCTCCCATCCCTTTCTGCTTAAGGCGTCGCCCACAACATTCGCTTTACCCGGATGGTATAAAATTTCGCAGTCGTAATCCTTTATCAATTCCAACCATCTCCTCTGTCGCATGTTCAGATCCTTCTGTGTAAAAATATATTTCAGACTTTTGTGGTCTGTATATATTTCACACTTCTCTCCGTAAAGATAATGCCTCCATATCTTCAAAGCAAACACCACCGCGGCCAACTCCAACTCATGGGTAGGATACCCCTTCTCATAGTCCTTTAATTGTCGTGACGCATACGCAATGACCTTACCGTTCTGCATAAGCACACAACCTAGTCCTTTATGCGACGCATCACTATACACCACAAAATTTCCTGTGCTATCCGGTAGAGACAACACAGGTGCCGTACTCAACCTCTTCTTTAATTCTTGAAAAC
The DNA here is from genome assembly GCA_034770075.1 of Aralia elata. NCBI lineage: Eukaryota > Viridiplantae > Streptophyta > Magnoliopsida > Apiales > Araliaceae > Aralia > Aralia elata. The sequence continues at coordinate 275,395 of JAVJAP010000363.1, read as the reverse complement.
TTTCCTCACTTCTCCGTCCAAACGAACTTCACCATCTTCCTAGTCAAATTCGTTAACGGGGTCGCGATTTTGGAAAAATCCTGAATGAATCTCCTGTAGTAACCTGCTAATCCGAGGAAACTCCTTACTTCCGATGGCGTTTTCGGCTAATCCCAGTTAAGCACTGCTTTAACCTTTGACGGATCCACCAAAATCCCATCATTATCAATCACATGTCCAAGAAATTGCACTTGCTCTATCCAGAATTCACACTTTGAAAATTTAGCGTACAACTTCTCTCTTCTTAATGTATCCAATGTCAACTTCAAATGTTCTGCATGCTCTTCCTTGGTTTTGGAATAAATTAGAATATCGTCAATGAATACTACTACGAACTTGTCCAAAAACGGCTTAAACACCCTGTTCATTAGGTCCATAAATGCTGCAGGAGCATTTGTTAGACCAAATGACAACACCAGAAACTCGTAATGACCATAACAAGTTCTGAACACTGTCTTCCGTACATCTTCCTTCCTCACCTTCAACTGATGATACCCACTCCTCAAATCTATCTTCGAGAAATATCTAGCTCCTTTCAACTGATCAAACAAGTCGTCGATTCTTGGCAACGGGTATTTATTCTTAATCGTGACCTTGTTTAACTCTCTGTAATCAATGCAAAGTCACATCGATCCGTCTTTCTTTTTAACAAACAATACCGGCGCTCCCCACGACGATATGCTCGGCTGAATATATTTCTTATCTAAAAGTTCTTGTAACTGTACCATCAATTCTTTCATCTCTACTGGGGCCATACAGTACGGAGCTTTCGATATCGGGGCGGTTCCTGGCGCCAAATCGATTACAAACTCAACTTCCCTGTCTGGCGGAAGTCCTGGCAAATCATCCGGAAAGACGTCTACAAAGTCCCTTATAACAGGTATCTCTTCTAATTTCGGACTCTCTCTTCGAGTATCAACTATGTAGGCTAAGTATCCCACACAACCTTGTCTTAAAAACTTCTTGGCCTGCATCATCGTCAAACAACTCGCTTGTCTAGGCGATTTGCTGCCGTAAAATACTACATTTAACGGAGTCATAAGGTTAATACGTTTCTTTTGGCAATCAATTATCGCTCCATAATTGAATAACCAATCCGTACCCAGAATAACATCAAATTCCCGAAGTTTGATTGGGATCAGATCTACTGTCATCACGTTTTCCTTAATGTTCACTCTACAGATCTTGTGTACGTACCTAACAGGAATTATTTCCCTATTCGCAATTTCTATGTTCAAAGGGTAATCTAATTCCTCTTTAGGCAAATCTAAGTTCTTAGCAAAGTCATCGGATATAAATGAACAAGTAGCACCCGGATCAAACAATACATAAGCATCTATATTATTGATCAGAATGATACCAGACACCACATCGCAAGACTGCACGACATCTTGCACGGTCATGTTGAAAGTCCTAGCAGTAGGTCGGTTTGTTGGTGCTGATCCAGTTATAGCCAACGTACTACCACTACTGTTTCCCTTATTTCCTCCCGGTCCTGTTCCTGCTGCTGCTTTCTTGGGGTTATCCCTAGCCAAATGATCCTTCGATCCATATGTGAAACAAGCGCCCTTCTTTGGATTCGGACAATTCGGTGCTATGTGGCCCTCCTGGTTGTAATTGTAGCACACCCTCTTCCCCTTCAGGCAAATCCCTATGTGATTCTTCCCACATGTAACACACGCTTCTATCTTCTTCTTCTGACCTCCCTGTTGATTTCCAGTAGATCCATTATCATTCCACTTCATCTTCTGGTTGTGACCACCACTGCTACTACCACTTGCCTTATTATTGTAATTTTACCCTTCTTCTTCTTCTGTTCTTGGTTATACTTGGTTAGGGCATCACTCCCACCTTCTGCGATGATCGCCTTTTCCAACACTCCAGCAAAAGTGTTCAATTGGAACATTGACACCTTACTATACAACCACAGCTTCAACCCTTGTTCAAACCTCCTCGCCTTCCTCTCATCCGTATTCACTTGATAAGTTGCGAACCTAGCCAACTCATTGAACTTCGCCGCGTACTCTGGTACAGTCATGGTACCTTGTTTCAGCTCTAAGAATTGAATCTCCATTTGGTGCGAGCTCGTCGGAAAGTACATCTCGAAGAACATTTCCTTAAATCTATCCCATGCGATTATACCCTGACCTCCTCGAACCTTATTCGCCTGCCACCAATAACTGGCCTCCGATTTAAGCATGAACGTTGCAAAGGCAGTCTTTTGGTCATCACTAACCCTGGCAACGTCGAATACTTTCTCCATCTCCATCACCCAAGTTTGGGCTTCGATCGGTTTTAGGGAACCCTTAAATTCTGGCGGTCCTACCGCTTTAAAATCCTTACATGACGTCACAGGTGGAGCTTGCGGCTGATTCGCAAGTGCTCCAGCCAAAAGGTCCACCAACTGCTGAACGGGATTAGCATTGGCGTCGTTGTTATTGGTAGAGCTCTCCTGAGCTTGTTGACGTGGTTGGCGTCTCGGCGGCATTTTCTGTTCAAGAATATGCACTTATTAGATCATCACTCAATTTCTTAAGTGTTCAACATTTAACTCAAACAATTCATGTTAAACATTTAACACATAACTTCTTCAAATAAAACTGATATTTCATTAATTCAAAGGTCTTAAACATAAAAAGATAGCATCACTGCTATTAACATCAACTATCCTAGGATCAAACAATCTTTAGGATTAAATAATCATATTCCATTGTGTATAATCACGCTGGAATTTACATCATAAAACATCATAAATATTTACACATAATTCAAAAACTTCTCCTATCACGGCCTACTAAGGCGTCGAACTACCTGTCTACTTTCTTCCTCCATGATACGGCACATCGTCCTGCAATCCAACATGTACCATGGCAAGTCCTCGAACTGAACTAGATAGTGGAGAACTCGATCCTGGGCCCTATCAATCGCAGTCTGGAAAGTATAGTCTGTCTCCTCAATCTTGGCCTTCTTTTCCCGTTCCCCTTCTTCGGAAATTTCTGCACGTCGAGCGTTATTCATCCAAGCATCCTCTGCTCTAGCACGTTCTGCTGACTCTTCACTCAAATCATCCTTTAATTTCTGAATCTCAAGTTTCATCTTTTCATTCTCAGCCAGCAAGTCTTATTTTTGACTCTCTGCCTGAACTAACTTCCATTCTACGTCCCCAAGACGTATCTCAAGATCTTCAATCTTCTCATCCTTCTGTTCTATAAAAGTATGGCGTATATTTGCCAGTCTCTCCCAATCTCTGACTCTGTCCTGCAACTCTACAGTACGATCATACAATGTATCATACATCTCAATATCGATAGAGGTAAGGGGTACCTCCTCGGAATCCTCATCATCATCCTCAGCCTCTACCTCCTCAGGATCCTCCTCTAGATCAGACTCATGCTTATACTCCTGACCCACAACAGTGATCAGTGGAGATGGCTCTCTCTGTATCAACTGCTCTCGGATAACATGGATATCACGGGGCTCCTCCTCTCCAGCCACTCGGGGCTCAATCTCCCTAGGCTGACTGGATCCTCCAACATCTGACATCTTGACAACAAAGTTTAAGTTTTAATTAATACTCGGGACTAATCGCGGCACATAAGTTGTTAACACATAAGCACATAGCACATAAAGTCTTTTATTATCTTTAATGAATTCCTTAATTCATTCCTTAGAACTCGATGAGAGTTTATCACCACTATATTTTCTGACTCTTAAAAGGCTACTATCCTAAGGTTTCCCTACCTAAGGTTCATAACCTACAGCTCTGATACCAACCTGTGACACCCCCAAATCCGGGTACTTCGTTTCCTAAGAATTTGGTGTTCACAATCCAAAAACATCACATCACATCTAACTACCCATTTAATATAAATGAAAACTCTTAATAAAATTAGAAATCTCCCAATAAAGGGTTACAACATCGTTAATAAATAAATCCCAGGTCATCTAACCTTAACATAACATCAATGTGGAAACATAAATTAAGTCTATTACATAAACATCATTAAAACACATAAAAACAAGTCTTCATCACTTGTTTGCTTTTCCTTTGCCCTTACTAGTGGATGTCTCATCAGTTCTTTCAACTTTAGCTGCAATGTTATTATGCAAGGGTGAGCAATGATTACCCAGCAAGTATAACAACAACAGTAATAATAACATGTGAAATAATTAACGGATATTGAATAATCGAAGATTTAGCTTTTGAGTCAAGAATGTAAGACAAGATTCAAAAGAACGTCTGAGGGTCTTAAGACCACAAACTATGTCCCAGGTTATCAAGTATTTCTACTTTAAACCTTTAACAGTCGTAAGACTATATGGACCTTACTTCTCGTACTCAGGGGGATCAGCCCTTTGTACCATGTATGTGCACAACATCTTAACGCTAACGCGTAAATAAATCCCCTATATAAGGGTTGTTCATCTCAGTTTGACATCGGAGTCCGCACCAAAGGAAGTTTGGTTTGGATTTACTTCAATAACGTTTCTAGAATTTAGAACGCCCATCAACTATGGACTAGTCGAATCAATAAGGGTTCGCTAGTCAATCAAGGTTCAAAAGGTGTAATTCAAGAATCAAAACTAAATCTCACAAAAGGTACAATTATAAAAATTCTATATATAACTGAAGCATTACAAAGAGAAATTTTAAACGTGTCATTGAATCCATGAAATTGAATGGAATAGAAATAATAACTTGCTCGAGTAAGTAATAGTATTATGAAACATATATGATACGAGAATTAAGTTCAGGAACTTGCGTGATTGAAATCAAGGTAGAAAACTTGCGTAAATGTAAAAGTAGGGATAAGATACTTGCCTCGTGCATAGACTATAAATTTAAGACTCACGTTCTCTAATCAACCTATACATTCCGTTTATAAAACAGTAACAATAATTAGCTACAGTATTATAAACACGTCAGAACTCATTCTCATCCAAATTTCATTTTAATATCTCAGTTAACACCGGATAATCAGTGGGTATATGCTTACCACCCATTACAGTACCTTAACATTCATTTTATACCTTAGCCTAAGCTTTAGGTATGTCTGCGATATCATAACATGATCTCAAAGAAAGAAGAAAATGTTTTACTCTCGTCTTTTTACTTTTTTTTTCAATTCTTCGCCGGGGCAAGGAATTCCTCCACAAAATTCTCGCCGGGGCGAGCTCCCATCGGGGCGAGGAATTTCTTCACAAAATTCTCGCCGGGGCGAGAATCACGAATTCTAGTTTCTGCAGTTCGCGAAGAACGCAGAAACAGGCCAAAATTTCCAATCTTGTTATTCTAATCATCAAATTAAACATACCTAGACACTATAATTCAAATATAATTGTTACCCAAGCCTTCTAACATGATTCTAACAACTTAATATGCATAAACTATGAATCTAAGGATCAAAATTGGTGTTTTTATCATTTTATCAAAGCTTCTATGAAATCAATAAAATTACACATAAAAGGTTCGTTAAAACACCAAATTGAACCGTTTAAAACTTATTTTCTTCATTTATACATGCATAAACAGAATAAGTCATCAATTTTAAGTTAAACAAACAATTTGAAGCATACAATTTGTACATAAGGGCCAGATATACAACTTTCATACTTTGTAACTTTTGAAAACTCAATTAAAACATGATTTCATGAAGTTAATTGCTCTAAATCACATATACATCATATAAAAGACGCTTATACATGCTTTCTAACATCTAATCATCAATTTATAAAGATTTAATCATGGAATTCTATTTACAGAAAACTCAGTGTACGTTCATGGAGAAAATTTAAAAGATCATAAAGTTAAAAAACTTAAATTAGAAGAATTACCTTCAATTAAAAGCTTTAAATTAAGGAAGCAGATGAATGATTTCTTCAATTCTCCAAATTTCTCTCTTTTTCTCTCTAATTAGTCTCTAAGTTGGTTTAAGCATAATGCATGAGAGAACAACTGATAATAATAATACTGGCGTACATGGTTGTCAGTTAACCCCATAATGGTTAACTGACTACAACTCCCACTTAGGCTCTGTTTGGTTGTCCTTATAAACTCCCTTTCTAGTTTATTTTAATAAATATCTTATAATATAGTTCATGTCACATATTTAAATTAATTAAATAATCTTACTAAAATCAATTAAATAAAATAGAATAATACTACATTAAATCACATGGTCATATAAATAAAATTCTCATTTATTAATAATGACAATTTAATAAATCTCTAATTAATAATTAAATTAATTAGAAATTACGTTATACTTATTTAAATAATGTATTTAATAAAATAAATTCAATTAAACACATACTTTAAATATAAAAATTCTCCACATTAATCTAATTAATGTAACACATATAATTAAATTAATGTACCACAAATTCACCGATTAATCAATTAATTCAACAATCAAATCATCGAAAAATATTTATTTAATCAATAAATATTCAAATTAAGTTACAAAATTCTCGTTTGTCACATGAGATAATCATAGTATCTTGTGTATGATGAGTTATAGTTTGACATGTCCCTTAAGACCTTTGGGGTATATCAAAGTTTATGATTGGGTATAATAAGTTGTGCATGGAGATAGGTGAATGATCAACAAAGAATCTACCACGTCTAGTAAAAGATGTGAATATCCTATGTGATTCGATAAATGACAACTCAGTAGTCCTTGGCCAAGGCAGGATGAAATTAGAAAGGAGTTTCTAATTTGCATTATTTAGAGTTGTGCATTTGGGAATCGAAATACATATAATTAAATAAAATAAGACTTGACAGTAAATCCATGTCTTATATTTAATTGGGACATTGTATGGTAGAAGGATTGAATTGTACGGTAACTATGCACTGAAAGGTTCTTTTGTGATTAATGTTGAAATCTATATTATCTAGAAAGTCGTTGATCGCTAAGGGGGCTTACCCTTATTGTAGAATAAATATTATTTATTTAAATGAATTAAATAGTTTAATTTATTTATTTAAATAAGATTAGAATTGTTCTAATTAATTTATTCACAACCTGTTTAATATGGACAACCTAAAGGGTCACACCACAAAAGAAAAATATTTATTTAAGAAGTAAATGGCATAATTGTAATAATAAGTTAAGTGTATTTAATTTAGTCTATGGAGATAGAATAAATTAAATAACTTAATATTTATTATTTAATATTTTGAAAATATTGAATTTAAATTAATAAGAGGAGTCTTATTATTATTATTATTACTATTACTATATTTCATTCCTAATAGGGATTGAGAATTAATTAATAGAAGTACTCTCACATGAATTCCTAATTGAATTAGGAGCATAATTAATTAAAGGAGTTTAATTATAATAGAAACCCTAATCCTAAATAGTTTAGGGAAGGGTTTTCCTACATCTATAAATAAGAGGAGTCTTATCATAAATTGGAGTTACACACTCTTGCATTAGATTGTGGAGAGTACTTGCAATTTCTATAGAGATAGAAACTAGGGTTTTACCAATACCCAACTTCTTGAATACCTATTCTTCCTTGGTGGAGGCCAAACACTTGGGTGGCTAACGTTGATCAAAGGAAGGAATCTCATCGGTGGAATTCGAGGAGAACGCGAAGGAATTGGAGTTGAACTTGTACCCGAGAAAGTTTTGATCTACGAGGGTATAATTCTTATTCTCTTTCTCTTTCGTTTAATTGATAATTGAACACAAGGATAGATCATGGTGATGGTTTGTATTAAAATTTTAAAATTCGTTTTATCACGCTTCCGCTTGATTTGTGTAATTTGATTGCATGCTTGCATTATATACAAACCTAACAAATACATGGTACAAAGGGCTGATCCCCCTAAGTACGAGAAGTAGGGTCCATATAGTCTTATGACTGTTAAAGGTTTAAAGTAGAAATACTTGATAACCTAGGACATAGTTCGTGGTCTTGATTCAAAAGCCGAGTATTCAATTATCTGGTATCTATTGATTATTCGCATGTTATTATTATTTTTATTGTGTTACTTCCTAGGCAATTGTTGCTCACCCTTTCATAATAACATTGCAACTAAAGTTGAAAGAGTTGATGAGTCATCCACTAGTAAGGGCAAAGGCAAAGTAAACAAGTGATGAAAACTTATTTAATTAATTGAAAGATGTTATGTAATAGACTTATGATATTATTTTATGTTTGTAACGAATGCAATTTTTGTGATTAAATAAAAATATTTATTGAGTTATATAAATATTTTTATTAATTTATTTATTGAGTAAAATAAATAATTTATAAGTTGTGGTGAAAGAATTTATGTTAACTGATATTTAAATGTGATTTAATGCGATTATTCTAATTTAATTTAATAATTAAATTAGATGATTAAATGATTTATTTGAATAAATGATTTATTTGGGTAAGATAATTTAATTGGTATTATAGTTATTGGTTGAATAGAATTATTAATTAAATTAGTAAGGTTTAATTTAATTTATTTAATAATAAGTTCAATTAAATTAAAAGTGTGACAATTAAAACTATATGTTATAATGAGTTATTAAAATAAATAGAAATAGTTTTTATTTCCATCAAACCAAACAAGGCCTTATGACTTTTGGTTGGAAATAATGAGTTATTTCAATTTTGTTTTGCCAAACAAGCCTTATGACTTTTGATTTTTTTTAACTGATGGTTTAATTAGAGAATATACGTTATTATTTTAGCCATCAGTTTTTATTTTTGTTAAAAGCTTGTCAGTTGTTAAAAGATAAGAAAACACAAAGTTTAAAAAAAAAGAAGGAAGAGTATACAGAGAAGATGAGAGAATTAGAAGAGAGAATTGAGAAGAGTTTGGAGATTGGAGATTGGAGAGTAGGAATTCTAACAAGGAGAATTGATCAAATTTTTCTAAGCAAATAGAAGGTATAATCCTTTTTGAATTCTTCACTTTATTTCTTTTTAATTTTCTTCTCTGTATATGAATTCTATTTTCCTGTATATGAATTTTATGTTAAATACATGAATTATTTGTTTGTAATTGATAGTAAACATGTATTAGATGATTATGTGATGATTATAAACTAATTAGAAGGCATTAATCCATTAAAGTATGTATTAGAAGGAAGTTTTTTGTTTTTACAAAGTTTTACTTTCATGTATGGTATATATAAATGAAAATTGATGCTTAAATTGGTTACTAATCGGTTAATTGATATTTTGTTATGATAATATGATGAAAAATGAAAAGAATACAAGTAGAATGGATTAAAATGGTTGAAAGATGAAGTCATAGTGTTTAATTTCACTAAAATGGTTAAAATATGAATATTTTATATAAATAGTGACTTTTTGGATTCTAATTGGTTGATTATGTGTTTTATAATGGTTAAATTGGTTAGAACATGTTGGGTAGTTGTTTTCTAGTATATTTGATATTTGAGTAAGTTTAAATTATGTATTGGATGGTAGAATTCAAAAAATGTTGGCTTATGTTTTCACTAGTTCGCGAACTTTAGGAGGTGACTGCCGAGTTTCTCGCCCCGGCGAGAATATTGAACTGAAAAACCTCGCCTCGGCGAAGACTCGCCCCGACGAGCTTTTGGTTCAGTAAATTCCCGCCCCGGCGAGGGAACAGTAACTGAGATATTTTTATTTTTATTTTATTTTATGCCGTGTACATGTTTAAAGCTTATATTATTTATTGTTTGATCATTGATCATTATTCAAACTTTGAACATAATTTCTATTGTACAAACTTTGTCGATGAATCAAATGCTTTAATGACTAGCAAACCCTAATTGATTCAGCTAGTCCTTAGTTGATGAGCGTTCTAAAGACTTAGAATATTTTAATAATTGTTCCAAACCGAGTTCCTTTTGGTATGGATTCTGATGCTAAACTGAGATGAACAACCCTAATATAGGGGATTAATTACTCGACAGCGTTAAAATATTTGTGCACAATACATTGTACAAAGGGCTGATCCCCCTGAGTACGAGATGGATGGTCCATAGTCTATAAGACTGTTAAAGGTTGCGGTAGAAATACTTGATAACCTAGGACATAGTTCGAGGTCTTGTGACCCTCAGATACACTTTTAAACCTGAATCTATACTCAGTTCTTGAGCTAAGCTTTCTATTGAGTTTTCAGATCTTGACTAGTTATCGATTGAATTCAGAAAAACTACTATACCTCAGTTGAAATCTACTTCATTGGTTATTCAATTGTTATTGTTATCACACTTGTGGGCAATTGTTTGCTCACTCTTGCACTAAAACATTGCAGCTAAGGCAGAGAAATTGGACGAGCCGTCCACGAGTAAAGGCAAGGGCAAGATGCCAAAGTAGCATGAGATTTACTATCCACTTAATGTTTATTTGTATCAAAGACTTATTTAATATTATGTTTTATTTCGCAATGATGTAATAAAGGTTAGATAACCTGGGATTTATTTATTTAAGAGATTTGTGATGTAACCCCTTTTTGTGGGAAGATGTTTTATTCGACTTAATTTAATTATATTATCTTTATCATGGGTAGTTAGTCCTGAATGTATGGTTTAGTGAACACCAAATCTGTGGAGTTGAAGTACCCAGATTTGGGGATGTCACAGGTTGGTATCAGAGCCGATAGGTTATGAACCTTTAGGTGGGAAAACCTTTGGGTAGTAGCCTTTTAGGAAATAGAGAATATAGAGGTGATAAACTCTTATTGAGTTCTAAGAAATGGATTACGGAAATTCATAAAAGATAATAAAATGATTATGTGTTATGTGCTTATTGTAGACACCCAAATTTTGCGTTCCCTATGCTAACCGTGACAGGAGGGCAAAATCGTCAATTGGACCAGCCTACGAAAGCGAAGGATGGGCACAAGTAGGGCACTCAACGCCACCGCGATGATTTGCAACCAAAACCGACGTGACAACAAGGCCATCCGAAATGAGCATTCCCGAATGATGTGACACGTCTCCCGGTAATTCCTGGAATGCAAAATACAAACCTTTCGGCGAAAACCGACGTCACGACACGGGAATCGAGGCATGGTGCGAAAATCGAGAAAGTCAAACCGTCCAGCTGCGAATTAATCTGCGGCCAATAAGTGCGCCTTCTGAAAACACGAAACTCGAAACACGGAACTCGAAACCAGGCTGAGTGGCTGGTGGGCGGCCAGCCAGCCGTAGATCAATCAAGATGCCCTTGGCAGCCTATTTCAGCTCATTCCTTCATTCAGCATCCAGGAGGTTAGCAGGCGGAGAGAAGAAAAAGAATAAGCAGCAGCAGCTCGGAAAAAGAAGGGAAAAACAGCAAAAAACTGCAGCAAATTAGGAGAGAAAAGAGAGAAAAAGTGAGGAATTGTGTCTCTTTTGTGAGATTATATCCAAGATAATTTTTACTCTATTCGAATACTCAAGTTTGTACACATTTTGGTGATATTTGCAAGGTGAAAAACCTTCTTTTAAAGCATTTTTGTTATATCATTTTGTTAAGTTTTTGTCATTTGGGATACATTAAATGTAATCTTTCTTGTATATTATGGTGAATCCATGGATGGAGGACTATTAGTGAGGGTTCCAAATGGAACGAAATTCTTCCTAAAGGCCCGATGATATCCATTTGATGATTTTTAGCTCGTTATAATAATGTAGCAATTTTGGATGTGAGCCTAGGAACGCGACCCCGTGGTCCAAATTCGATGATGGACATTTTTGGGTGTATGTAATAGGGCCGATCTACCCTTTATTGTAAATATGTAATTGTCGGGCCTTAAAACGATTTCAAAGCTAAACGATGAAGATTTTTCATAAAATCAATCAAACTAGGTTATTAGCACCACGAGGCTTAAAATTGAAAATGCTAATGAATGTCGATTCCTATTTAACGAGAAGGCTAAAGGAAAAATCGTTTTCAAACATCACAAAAATGATTTTATAAAAATAAGTAACGTTTTATTAAATCTTTGTGCATAGGGTTAAAGAGATCCTCGAAGTTGCCCATCATTTGAGTTACGAAAGCAACGTATAGATCTCGATTCCTATTTTGACGAAGGTTTAGAAAACTCTTGTTTTTGCCAAAACGACACCTAATAAAAAATCTCATAAGTTTTTGACAATTAAAATCAAACCTTTCTCATAAAGCTTTCTCGTATAAGCCGAATGACATTCTAAAGCATTCTCAAAAGAAAGCACGACTTTTCATCAAAACCCAAATGGTTTCTTCATGCAAACTCACCACAACATTCACATAGGCACACACACACACACACGCGCACATACACACACATTCAAGAATTAAAGGATAGGAAGAGCATCAAGATTGCGGTAACCGTGTTTCACGGAAGTCGGGGGGTGCCTAACACCTTCCCCTCGCTTAATCAAGCCCCCGAACTCTATGAATCTCGGTTCGCAGACCAATTAATTCGGAGTCACACATGAGCCAGCGATTTACGAAAAATGAAACTCGGATGAGTTGGTACATCCATTTCAAATATACCAACTGGCGACTCTGGTTAATTGGCTCATCATAAAAAACGATCTTTTCAAAACCCCGTCAACATTTATGCCGACCTTTTCCCCAAAATCACCTAATGAAAAGGCAAAAATTGGAAAGGGTAGGAATCACAAAAGAAGCGATTCCTCCCGGCGTCGACACTTATTTGATAACAAACTTATATGCTCGCGAGTATTATCGAGTAGTAATTAAAACTTAAAATTTTGTTGTCAGGATGACTAATAGAGGAGAACCCAGCCAGGCTAGGGAGGAGGAGTCCCAGGATATTCATGTAGTTCGGGAGCAGCTGGTGCAGAGGGAGCCATCCCCATTGATCACAATTGTAGGTCCCGAGTACGAGCCTGAGACTAATCCTGAGGAGGATCCGGAGGAGGATGAGGAGGAGGAGGAAGACCCTGAGGAGATACCACTAACTTCCTTAGGTGTTTAGATGTATGAGTAGGTGTATGATCGCAAGATGGAGTTGCAAGATAGAGTGGAGGAGTTAGAGAGGCAGCTGGCTGAGCGACAGACTGTCTTGGAGCAGAAGAACAGTGAGATTGAGGAGCTAGATATACGTCTTGGGGACATGGAGTGGAAGCTGGTTCATGTTGAGAGCGAAAAGGAGGAGTTAGGAGAAGAGGTTGTGGAACGTCAAGCCGCTCTAGAGCAGAAGGATGTAGAGATCCAGGACTTATCATCACGTCTTGCAGAGGTCGAGCAGAGACTAACCCAGTCTGAGTACAGACGAGGACAGTTATTGGCTAGAAATGAAATTGTACGAGAAGAATTGAAAGAGGAGTCAACTAAGCGGGTTAGAGCTGAAAACGCTTGGCTGAGGGAGGCTAATCGCGCAGATCGTGTTGAATGTGAGGTGCGGTCAAAGAAGGCCAAGATTGATGAGATGGAGTATATTTTTCACACCACAGTAGATAGAGCTCAGGATCGAGTTCATCGTCATCCAGATATAATGGGTTGAAGGATGGTGACTCATATTATGGAGCAGGAACACGAGGAAGCTGTGCACCGTGGGATGTCATCGTAGATTAGGATTGGAGGTGCTATTATGAAATTTGTGAAGATAATAAGTTGTAAATACCAGTTTTATATAATGGGATAGAATAACGATGTAGTCGTGGAACCTTATGATTTTAGGATAGATGATTTGATGTAAATAACTATGACGTTATTTTTATTATGTTTTAAAGCAGTAAATGAATAAAATGTGAAAGTTTATCAGATGTGTTATGTGTTAAGTGTTGTTTATAAATGTTTAAGTTAAGACTTAAATGTTTAAGTAATTGAGTAATAATCTAATAGCGTAAATTCTTAACAGTAAGATGCCGCCTAGAAGATAAACCCGTCAACAGACCCCTGAGCGATCCACCAATAACAATGAAGAAGCCAACGCTAATCCAATGCAGCAGCTGGTGAATCTGCTAACGGGAGCATTTGCGAATCAACCCCAAGCCCAGGCCACGACTTTTAAAGATTTCAAGGCTGTTGGACCCCTAGAATTTCAAGGATCTATGAATCCGATCGAGGCACAAACCTGGGTCATGGAGATGGAGAAGGTGTTTGATGTCGCTAGGGTCAACGAGGATCAGAAGACTGCATTTGCAACGTTTATGCTCAAATCAGAAGCAAACTACTGGTGGCAAGCTAATAAAACCCGAGGTGGGCAAGGGATAATACCGTGGGAGCGATTTAAGGAAATATTTTTCGAGACCTATTTTCCGGCAAGCGCGCAGAACCAAATGGAGGTGCAGTTTCTAGAGTTGAAGAAAGGTACTATGAAGGTACCTGAGTATGCTGCACAATTCAATGAGTTGGCGAGGTTGGCACCATATCAGGTCAACACGGATGAGCGAAAGGCTAGAAGGTTTGAGCAGGGACTGAAGCCCTGGCTGTATAGCCGAGTTTCAATGTTCCAACTGAATTCATTTGCGGCAGTGTTAGAGAAGGCAATAATCGCTGAAGGAGGGAGTGATGCTCTGTCTAAATACAATGAAGAGCAGAAGAAAAAGAAGAGTGAAAATGATAATAAAGCAAGTGCTAGCCATGGTGGCAACAATCAAAAGAGGAAGTGGAGTGATAGTAACTCTGGTGGCAGTCAGCAGGGAAGTCAGAAAAGGAAGGTGGAGATATGCAGTAACTGCGGAAAGAGCCATGTGGGTGTTTGTTTGAAGGGTAAGAGAGTGTGCTTTAACTGCGGTCAGGAGGGTCATATCGCACCGAATTGCCCTAGTCCGAAGAAGGGAGCATGTTTTACTTGCGGGTCGAAGGATCACTTCGCTCGGGATTGCCCTAAGAAAACTACAGGTGGAGCTAGTGCAGGAAAGGGGAACAGCAGCGAAGGCAATCTGACTAACATAGGACCGACGTAGCCCAATCGACCTACCGCTCGAACATTCAACATGACGGTGCAGGATGCTCTGCAGTCAAAGGATGTAGTGTCAGGTATCATTCCGGTCAATAGTGTAAATGCTTACGTATTATTTGATTCGGGTGCTACTTGTTCATTTATATCTGATGATTTTGCTAGAAGATTAGAGTTACCTCAGGAAGAATTAGATTACCCCATGAATATAGAAATTGTAAATAAGGAAGTGATTCCTGTTAGGTTTATCCACAAAAACTGTCAGGTAGATATTAAGGGTCATGTGATGACAGTCAACTTGATCCCAATTCGTCTTGGGGAGTTTGACGTTATTTTGGGAATGGATTGGTTGTTCAATCATGGGGCAGTTATTGATTGTCAAAAGAAGTGTGTAAACCTTATGACTCCGTCAAAGGTAGTGTTTTATGGCAGCAAGTCGCCTAGACAAATGAGTTACCTGAAGATGATGCAGGCCTGAAAGATGTTCAGACAAGGATGTGTAGGATATCTAGCCTACATAGTCGATACCCGAAAGGTGGGTGCAAAGCTGGAGGAGATACTAGTAGTTAGGGATTTTGCAGATGTGTTTCCTGATGATTTGCCGGGATTACCGCCAGATAGGGAAATTGAGTTTGTAATTGATGTAGCACCGGGTACAGCCCCTATATCAAAAGCCCCGTACCGAATGGCTCCGGTAGAAATGAAGGAGTTGATGGTGCAATTGCAAGAGTTGCTGGGTAAAAAGTATATCCAACCGAGCGTTTCGCCATGGGGAGCGCCGGTGTTATTCGTCAAGAAGAAGGACGGATCAATGCGTCTTTGCATTGATTATAGAGAGTTGAACAAGGTCACGATTAAAAATAAGTATCCGTTGCCAAGGATCGATGACCTGTTTGATCAACTAAAGGGAGCAAGATATTTTTCAAAGATAGATCTACGAAGTGGGTACCATCAGTTGAAGGTGAGAAAGGAAGACATACCAAAGACGGCATTTCGAACTAGATATGGTCACGATGAGTTTTTGGTTATGTCATTTGGTTTAACAAATGCACCTGCAGTGTTTATGGATTTAATGAATAGAGTATTCAAACCATTTCTGGATAAGTTTGTAGTGGTATTCATAGATGACATTTTGGTTTACTCCAAAACTCAGGAAGAACACGTGGAGCATTTGAGGGTGACATTGGAGGCATTAAGGAGAGAGAAATTGTATGCAAAATTTTCAAAGTGCGAATTTTGGTTGGAGCGTGTTCAATTCCTTGGGCATGTTATCGATAAAGACAGAATTTCGGTGGATCCAGCTAAAGTGGAAGCTATGATGAACTGGAATCAGCCAAAAACACCATCAGAAGTGAGGAGTTTCCTAGGTTTGGCAGGCTATTACAGGCGTTTTATTCAAGATTTCTCCAAGATCGCCACTCCGTTGACGAATTTAACAAGGAAATCAGTGAAGTTCGTTTGGACGGAGAAGTGCGAAGAAAGTTTCCAAGAACTAAAGAATATGAACCAATACAGTTTTCCACGTATCGGTGTTACGACCGTATAAGCCTGATTATAAACATATAATAGAATATGAACCAATACAGTTTGAGAAAGATTTATCCTATGAAGAGATACCTGTACAGATAGTAGACAGGAAAGAGTAGGTTCTCAGAAATAAAGTAATACCTTCTGTTAAGGTAATCTGGAGGAACCACAGTGCTGAAGAAGCTACGTGGGAACTCGAAGAGAAAATGATGCAGAGTTATCCTCAATTGTTTGTTTAATCTTTGTATCGCGATTCTGGGGACAGAATCTTTGTAAGGAGGGGAAAATGTAGCGGACGAATTTATTGTGTTGTGATTCTAGGGACAGAATCCTTTTAAGGAGGGAAGGATGTAACGAATGCAATTTTTGTGATTAAGTAAAAATATTTATTGAGTTATATAAATATTTTTATTAATTTATTTATTGAGTAAAATAAATAATTTATAAGTTATGGTGAAAGAATTTATGTTAAATGATATTTAAATGTGATTTGATGCGATTATTCTAATTTAATTTAATAATTAAATTAGATGATTAAATGATTTATTTGAATAAATGATTTATTTGGGTAAGATAATTTAACTGGTATTATAATTATTGGTGGAATAGAATTATTAGTTAAATTAGTAAGGTTTAATTGAATTTATTTAATAATAAGTTCAATTAAATTAAAAGTGTGACAATTAAAACTATATGTTATAATGAGTTATTAAAATAAATAGAAAGAGTTTTTATTTCCATCAAACCAAACAAGGCCTTATGACCTTTGGTTGGAAATAATGAGTTATTTCAATTTTGTTTTGCCAAACAAGCCTTATGGCTTTTGATTTTTTTTTTAACTGATGGTTTAATTAGAGAATATACGTTATTATTTTAGCCATCAGTTTTTATTTTTGTTAAAAGCTTGTCAGTTGTTAAAAGATAAGAAAACACAGAGTTTAAAAAAACGAGAAGGAAGAGTATATAGAGAAGAAGAGAGAATTGAGAAGAGTTTGGAGATTGGAGAGTAGGAATTCTAACAAGAAGAATTGATCAAATTTTTCTAAGCAAATAGAAGGTATAATCCTTTTTGAATTCTTCACTTTATTTCTTTTTAATTTACTTCTCTGTATATGAATTCTATTTTCCTGTATATGAATTTTATGTTAAATACATGAATTATTTGTTTGTAATTGATAGTAAACATGTATTAGATGATTATGTGATGATTATAAACCAATTAGAAGGCATTAATCCATGAAAGTATGTATTAGAAGGAAGTTTTTTGTTTTTACAGAGTTTTACTTTCATGTATGGTATATATGAATGAAAATTGATGCTTAAATTGGTTACTAATCGGTTAATTGATATTTGGTTATGATAATATGATGAAAAATGAAAGGAATGCAAGTAGAATGGATTAAAATGGTTGAAAGATGAAGTCACATTGTTTAATTTCATTAAAATGGTTAAAATATGAATATTTTATATAAACAGTGAATTTTTGGATTCTAATTGGTTAATTATGTGTTTTATAATGGTTAAATTGGTTAGAAACATGTTGGGTAGTTGTTTTCTAGTATATTTGATATTTGGGTAAGTTTAAATTATGTATTAGATGGTAGAATTCGGAAAATTTTGGCCTAAGTTTTCACTGGTTCGCGAACTATAGGAGGTGACTGCCGAGTTTCTCGCCCCGGCGAGAATATTGAACTGGAAATCCTCGCCCCGACGAAGGCTCGCCCCGACGAGCTTTTTGTTCAGTAAATTCCTGCCCCGGCGAGGGAACAGTAATTGAAATATTTTTATTTTTATTTTATTTTATGCGATGTACATGTTTAAAGCTTAGATTAAAGTATTTAATAATAAACAAGATACTACAATGAGTGGTAAGCGAGTATTTAATGAATATCAAATGACATTTGATATATTAAATCAAATGGGATAAGAACAAATCCTAAAGTATATATTGTTCTGTAGCTAATTATTGTTACCGTTTTGTAATCGAAATGTATAGGTCAATTAAGGAACGTGAATTATTTAAATCTGTAAGCTAAGTGCGAGGCAAGTTTTCCTTCCTTAAACTTGTTATTTCATTTAAAGCAAGTTAATTTTCATTGAGCAAGATTATAAACCTTAGCTTATTGTTATTCAAGCAAGGTTGCTATCATGATTAAGAGCTAAAGCTTTATTCCAATTATTTATTGTTCGATCATTGATCATTATTCAAACTTTGAACATAATTTCTATTGTACAAACTTTGTCAATGAATCAAATGCTTTAATGACTAGCAAACCCTAATTGATTCAGCTAGTCCTTAGTTGATGAGCGTTCTACAGACTTAGAATATTTTAATAATTGTTCCAAACCGAGTTCCTTTTGGTATGGATTCTGATGCTAAACTGAGATGAACAACCCTAATATAGGGGATTAATTACGCGACAGCGTTAAAATGTTTGTGCACAATACATTGTACAAAGGGCTGATCCCCTGAGTGCGAGATGGATGGTCCATAGTCTATAAGACTGTTAAACGTTGCGGTAGAAATACTTGATAACCTAGGACATAGTTCGAGGTCTTATGACCCTCAGATACACTTTTAATACTGAATTTATACTCAGTTCTTGAGCTAAGCTTTCTATTGAGTTTTCAGATCTTGACTAGTTATCGATTGAATTCAGAAAAACTACTATACCTCAGTTGAAATCTACTTCATTGGTTATTCAATTGTTATTGTTATCACACTTGTGGGCAATTGTTTGCTCACTCTTGCACTAAAACATTGCAGCTAAGGCAAAGAAATCGGACGAGCCGTCCACAAGTAAAGGCAAGGGCAAGATGCCAAAGTAGCAAGAGATTTACTATCCACTTGATGTTTATTTGTATCAAAGACTTATTTAATATTATGTTTTATTCCGCAATGATGTAATAGAGGTTAGATGACCTGAGATTTATTTATTTAAGAGATTTGTGATGTAACCCCTTTTTGTGGGAAGATGTTTTATTCGACTTAATTTAATTATATTATCTTTATCATGGGTAGTTAGTCGTGAATGTATGGTTTAGTGAACACCAAATCTGTGGAGTTGAAGTACCCGGATTTGGGGGTGTCACAATGTTTTTCCGCATTGATGTTTTGTTTAAGGTTAGATGACCTGAGATTGATGTTATTAAGATGTTGTAACCCTTTAATGGGAGATTTCTATTTCAATTAAGAATTTTCATTTATATTTGAAAGGGTAGTTAGATGTGATGTGATTTAATTAGATAGTGAACACCAAATCTTGTGGGAATGAAGTACCCGGATTTGGAGGTGTCACAGGTTGGTATCAAAGCTGTAGATTGTGAACCTTAGGTGGGGAAACCTTAGGGTATTAGCCTTTTTAGGAGATTGAGAACATAGTGGTGATAAACTCTCATCGAGTTCTAAGGAATCAATTAAGGAATTCATTAAAGATAATAAAAGGCTTTATGTGATATATGCTTATGTGTTAACAACCTATGTACCGCGAGTAGTACCGAGTATTAATTAAAACTTAAACTTTGTTGTCAGGATGTCGGATGTTGGAGGATGCAGTCAGCCTAGAGAGGTTGAGCCTCGAGTAGCCAGAGAGGAGGAGCCCCGCGATATTCATGTTATCCGGGAGCAGTTGATATAGAGAGAGCCATCTCCATTTATCACTGTGGTGGGTCAGGAGCATGAGCCTGAGTTTGATTTAGAGGAAGATTTTGAGGAGGTAGAGGTAGGGGTAGAGGCTGAGGAGGATGATGAGGATCCCGAGGAGGTACCCCTTACCTCTATCGATGTTGAGATGTACGATGCATTGTATGACCGTACCATAGAGTTACAGGATAGAGTCAGAGATTTGGAGAAACTGGCAAATAGACGCCAGACTGCTATAAAACAGAAGAACGAGAAAATTGAGGATCTGGATATATCTCTTGGAGATGTGGAATGGAAGCTAGTTCAGGCAGAGAGTCAGAAGGAAGAATTGTTAGCCGAGAATGAGAAGATGATGCTAGAAATTGAGAAATTGAAGGATAACCTAAGTGAGGAGTCAGCAAAACGTGCTAGAGCAGAGGATGCTTGGATGAATATCGCTCGACGTGCAGAAATTTCTAAAGAAGGCGAACAGGCAAAGAAGGCTAAAATTGAAGAGACGGACTACACTTTTCAGACAGCAATTGATAGGGCCCAGGATCGAGTTCTCCACTATCCAGTTCAGTTCGAGGACTTGCCATGGTATATGTTAGATTGCAGGACGATGTTCCGTATCATGGAGGAAGAACGCGGGAAGGCAGTTCGACGCCTTAGCAGGCCGTGATAGGAAACGTATTGAAAAATATGTAAATATTTATGGTAGTTAGTAATATAAATTCTAGCGTAGCTATTAACGTTGGAATATGACTATTAAATCCTAAAGATTCTTTGATCTCGGGATAGTTGATGTAAATAGTAGTGATGCTATCTTTCTAAGTCTTAAACTTTTGAATGAATGAAATATTAAAGTTTATTTGAAACGTGTTATGTGTTAAGTGTTTAACTTGAATTATTTGAGTTAAGTATTAAACACTTAAGAGATTGAGTAATGAACTAATAAGCGCATATTCTTAAACAGAAAATGCCGTCGAGATGCCAACCACGTCAACAAGCTCAAGAAAGCTCTACTAACAATAACAACAACGATGCCAATGCTTATCATGTACAGCAATTGGTGAATCTTTTAGCTGGAGCACTTGCGAATCAGCCGCAAGCTCCACTAGTTACGTCATTTAAGGATTTCAAAGTGGTAGGACCGCCAGAGTTTAGGGGTTCCCTGAACTGGATTGAAGCCCAAATCTGGGTGATGGAAATGACGAAAGTGTTTGATGTTGCTAGGGTTAGTGATGACCAAAAGATTGCCTTTGCAACATTCATGTTTAAGTCAGAGGCCACCTACTGTTGGCAAGCTAATAAGGTTCGAGGAGGTCAGGGTGTAATCGCATAGGATAGGTTTAAGGAGATGTTCTGTGAGATGTACTTTCCGACAAGCTCGCGTAATCAGATGGAGATTCAATTCCTGGAGCTGAAACAGGGACTATGACTGTACTGGAGTATGCAGTGAAGTTTAACGAGTTGGCTAGGTTCGCAACCTACCAGGTGAATACCGATGAAAGGAAGGCGAGGAGATTTGAACAAGGGTTGAAGCCGTGGTTGTACAACAAGTTGTCAATGTTCCAATTGAACACTTTAGCCGGAGTTTTGGAAAAGGCAATTATTGCAGAAGGTGGGACCGATTCTTTGACTAAGTATAACCAGGAGCAGAATAAGAAGAAGGGTGAAAATGAGAACAACAAAGCGAGTGGTAGTAACAATGGTGGTCACAACCAGAAGAGAAAGTGGAATGACAATGGATCTGCTGGAAATTAATAGGGACGTCAAAAGAAGAAAGTGGAAGCGTGTGTTATATGCGGAAAGAATCACGTGGGGATATGCCTGAAGGGGAAGAGGGTTTGCTACAATTGTGGTGAGGAGGGACACATAGCACCAAATTGTTCTAATCCAAAGAAGGGTGCTTGTTTTACTTGCGGATCAAAGGATCATCGGGCTAGGGATTGCCCCAAGAAGGCAGCAGGAGGAGCAGGAACAGGAGGGAATAGGGGAAACAGTGGTGGTAGCACGTTAACCATAACTGGATCAGCACCAACAAACTGACCTACCCTCAGGACTTTTCAACATGACCGTGCAAGACACCGTGCAATCTCGCGATGTGGTGTCAGGTATCATTCCGATCTATAATATAGATGCTTATGTATTATTTGATTCGGGTGCTATTTGTTCATTTATATCCGATAACTTTGCTAAGAATTTAGATTTGCCTAAGGAGGAATTAGATTACCCTTTGAACATAGAAAATGCGAATAGGGAGGTAATTCCTGTTAGGTACATACACAAGGACTGTAAGGTGGACATTAAGGGAAACGTGATGATTGTAGATCTTATCCCAATCAAACTTGGGGAATTTGACATTATTTTGGGAATAGATTGGCTATTCAATTATGGGGCGATAATTGACTGTCAAAAGAAATGTATTAACCTTATGACTCCGTTAAAGGTAGTATTTTATGGCAGCAAGTCGCCTAGGCAAGCGAGTTGTCTGACGATGATGCCGGCCAGGAAGTTGTTGAGACAATGCTATGTGGGATACTTAGCCTACATAGTCGATACTCGAAAAGAGAGTCCGAAATTAGAAGAGATACCTGTCGCAAGGGACTTTATAGACGTCTATCTAGACGATTTGCTAGGATTTCCGTCAGATAGGGAAGTTGAATTTGTAATCGATTTGGTACCAGGAACCGCCCCGATATCGAAAGCACCGTACCGTATGGCTCTAGTAGAGATGAAAGAATTGATGGTACAACTGCAAGAACTTTTAGATAAGAAGTATATTCAGCCGAGTATATCGCCATGGGGAACGCTGGTATTATTTGTCAAGAAGAAGGTGTTAAGTTTGTATATAACGCAAGCATGCAATCAAATTACACAAATAGGGCGGAAGCGTGATAAAACGGATTTTAAAATTTTAACAAACCATCACCATGATCTATCCTTGTGTTCAATTATCAATTAAACGAAAGAGAAATATAATAAGAATTATACCCTCGTAGATTAAAGCTTCCCCGGGTACAAGCTCAACTCCTAGTCCTTCGTGTTCTCCTCGAATTCCACCGATGAGATTCCTTCCTTTGATCAACGTTAGCCACCCAAGTGTTTGGCCTCTAGAGGTGATCCACCAAGGAAGAATAGGTATTCAAGAAGTTAGGTATAGGCAAAACCCTAGTTTCTATCTCTATAGAAATTGCAAGTACTCTCCACAATCTAATGCAAGAGTGTGTAACCCTAATCTATGATAAGACTCCTCTTATTTATAGATGTAGGAATAACCCTTCGCTAAACTATTTAGGATTAAGGTTTTTATAATAATTAAACTCCTTTAATTAATTATGCTCTTAATCCAATTAGGAATTCATGGGAGATTACTTCTATTAATTAATTACCAATCCCTATTAGGAATTAAATAATAGTAATAGTAATAATAATAATAAGACTCCTCTTATTAATTTATATTTAATATTTCCAAAATATTAAATAATAAATATTAAGTTATTTAATTTATTCTATCTCCATAGATTAAATATTTTCCTTTTGTGGTGTGACCCTTTAGGTTCTCCATATTAAACCGGTTGTGAATAAATCAATTAGAACAATTCTAATTTTATTTAAATAAATAAATTAGACTATTTAATTTATTTAAATAAATAATATTTATATTCTACAATAAGGGTAAGCCCCTTTAACGATCAACGACTTTCCAGATAATATAGATTTCAACATTAATCACAAAAGAACCTTTCAATGAATAGTTACCGTACAATTCAATCCTTCTACTATACAATGTCCCAATTAAATATAAGACATGGATTTACTGTCAAGTCTTATTTTATTTAATTATATGTATTTTGATTCCCAAATGCACAACTATAAATAATACAAATTAGAAACTCCTTTCTAATTTCATTCTGCCTTGGCCAAGGACTACTAAGTTGTCATTTATCGAATCACATAGGACATTCACATCTTTTACTAGACGAGGTAGATTCTTTGTTGATCATTCACCTATCTCTATATATAACTTATTATACCCAATCATACCCTTTGATATACCCTAAAGGTCTTAAGGGACATGTCAAAGTATAACTCATCATACACAAGATACTATGATGATCTCAAGTCCAAGGATCACTTGTACTACTATCACTAGAGGAATTCCTATTGACAGGCGAGTAAAACTCCATTAGGTATTCCTTAGCGAGCCACGTTCAGTGAACTTATTCTCCAATAAGTACCTACATACTTGCTTTAGTGTTTCCACACAAATGATTATGAGATCAATCATCCTCTTCTTAACAGCAAGCAATGTATGTACTAATCTATCCGGATTCACTAATCCCCTTTTTAGTAATCCAACGATTAGGAACAATTTTAGTTTATGAGCTACCTAGAATTTAGATCTCATTAGCATGATCACCATCATGATTCTAAAAGTATTGCTCAAAACTATGGGTTTATCACATTTAATAAAACAACACTATGTAGATAATATAAAATGCCTTTTAAGAAAATCAATTCTTTTATTAATAAATGAATAAGATTACAAAGTATATGCTACATCATATCAAATATGATTGGCTTGTGTGCATACTACTTTCAATCTCCCACTTGCACTAAAGCCAATCGCCTTGGTATCTAATACCCATCTTCTTTAAGTGACGATCAAACTGCTGTTTTGTTAAAGCTTTAGTAAATGGATCTACAATGTTGTCTTGAGAGTCCACACGCTCCAGGGTGACATCTCCTCTTTCAATGATCTCTCTAATCAAATGAAACGGCCGCAACACGTGTTTGGATTTCTGATGAGACCTGGGTTCCTTAGCCTGCGCAACAGCTTCGTTATTGTCACAGAATAAAGGTACGGCTTCTCTAATGCTAGGAAACACTCCAAGTTCAGTTATGAACTTCTTCATCTAAACAGCTTCCTTTGCAGCTTCACTTGCAGCTGTGTACTCTAACTCTGTCACTGAATCAGCAACTGTTTGCTGCTTGAAACTCTTCCAACTCACCGCGCCACCATTTAAGGTAAACACGTACCCTGAAACGGATTTACTGTCATCTTGGTCCGTTTGAAAACTTCAGTCTGTATAGCCCTCTAGTTTCAATTCATACCCACCGTAGACAAGAAATACATCCTTAGTTCTTCTCAAGTACTTTAGGATATTTTTCACTGCCTTCCAGTGCTCTTCTCCTGGATTTGACTGATATCTGCTTGTTACACTAAGTGCATGAGCGACATCTGGTCCAGTACATATCATACTGTACATGATAGATCCTATTGCGAAAGCATAAGGAATCTTACTCATACGGTCTCTCTCCTCAGGTGTCTTTGGGGCATGTTTCTTGGAGAGATGTATTCCATGGCTCATCGGCATGAGACTTTTCTTGGAATCTTCCATGCTAAACTTCTTTAGCATCGAGTCAATGTACTTTCCTTGTGTCAAGCCCAACATCCTTTTAGATCTATCTCTATAGATCTTTATCCCCAAAATATAGGATGCCTCACCCAAGTCCTTCATGGAGAAGTGTTTAGATAACCAAATTTTGATCGACTGTATTATAGGAACATCATTCCCTATCAGTAATATATCATTAACATATAATATAAGGAATGAAACAGCGCTCCCACTAACCTTCTTGTACACACAAGTTTCATCCTCATTTTTGATAAAATCAAACCCTTTGATTATCTCATCAAAACGGATGTTCCATCTTCGAGAAGCTTGCTTCAATCCATAAATGGATCGTTGTAGCTTACAGACTTGGTTTGTTCCAACCGTTGAAACAAAACCCTCTGGCTGTATCATATATACATTCTCCTCAAGCTCTCCATTGAGGAAGGCCATTTTCACGTCCATTTGCCAGATCTTGTAGACATAATAAGCTGCAATTGCAAGCAAAATCTGAATGGACTTGAGCATAGCTACTGGTGAGAAGGTTTCATCATAGTCAACTCCTTGTCTTTGTTTGAAACCTTTTGCAACCAGTCGGGCCTTATAGGTCTCTACCTTGCCGTCCGCTCCAGTATTTCTCTTAAAGACCCATTTATACCCAATAGGCTTAATGCCCTCAGGTGGTGAAACCAAAGTCTATACTTGGTTTTCATACATGGAGTCCATCTCGGATTTCATGGCTTCTAGCCATTTCTCTGAGTCTTCACTACTCATAGCCTTTTCGTAAGTCAATGGATCATCATCATCTATGATGCGTACCTCATCATCATCCTCTATGATGAATCCATACCTATCAGGTATCTTCGGTACTCTTCCAGATTTACGAATAGGTAGTGGTACAGTAGGTTCTTCTACTTGGTCAGGTACCTGACTTTGATCCGTAGTATTTTGTGGTTCTTGAACTTCTTCAAGATATATCTTACTCCCACTGACTCCTTCAAGGATAAACTCCTTTTCCAAGAAGGCAGCGAGTTTTACTACAAACACCTTTTGATCAGTAAGATGATTGAAATAATATCCTAAACTTTCTTTAGGATATCCCACAAATCTACACTTATCGGATCTAATCTTCAACTTATCATGTTCAAACCTTTTGACATAAGCTGGGCAACCCCAAGTCTTAACATGCTTAAGACTAGGTTTCCTCCCTGTCCATATCTCATATGGGGTCTTTGGGACGGATTTGGTAGGTACCTTGTTAAGTAGGTATGCAGCCGATTCTAGGGCATAACCCCAAAAGGATACTGAAAGGTCGGTAAAACTCATCATGGAACGAACCATGTCCAACAATGTTCGATTTCTCCTTTCAGATACACCATTCAACTGTGGCATCCCTAGTAGAGTCCATTGTGAGATTATACCATTTTCTTTAAGACAATTAAGAAACTCATTGGTCAAGTATTCCCCTCCTCGATCCGATCGAAGAATCTTAATACTCTAACCAGTTTGCTTCTCTACTTCACTTCTGAATTCTTTGAACTTTTCAAACGATTCAGATTTGTATTTCATTAAATACACATATCCAAATCTAAAATGATCATCAGTGAAAGTAATAATATAAGAATACTCTCCTCATGCATTTGTTGTCATAGGTCTACATACGTCTGTGTGTACCAACGCTAACAACTCTGTAACTCTTTCTCCTTTTCCAGTAAAAGGAGATTTAGTCATTTTACCCATAAGACAAGATTCACAAGTTGGATATAATTCGTAATCAGATAGCTCTAAAAGCCCATCTTTATGCAACTTGGATAATCTTATTTCATTGATATGACCGAGTCTACAGTGCCACATAAAGGTATAATTAACATAATCTCTTTTTCTTTTCTTAGTTTGTTCAATTTGAAGTATATTTTCATGCAAGTCAAGTATGTAAAGTCCATTCAGTAGGTTCCCAACACCATATAAAACATTTTTATTATAAATAGAACAATTGTTGTTCTTTATTATAATATCAAAACCATCCATATCCAATACAGAAATTGAAATAATGTTTCTAATGAGTGTCGGAACATAATAACAATTATTTAAACTAATGAACTTGCCCGAAGGCAGTGCTAAATAATAAGTCCCTACAGCTAATGCAGCAACCTTTGCTCCATTTCCCCCTTGTAGGACGACTTCATCCTTGTTCAGCTTTCTACTTCTGCTTAGTCCATGCATATTATTACATATGTGAGAACTACAGCCGGTATCCAATACCTAAGTAGAATTTTGACTTTCAGAAAAATTAATTTCAATCATGAACAAACCTAGATCGGAAGTTGAAGCTTCTCCAAGCTTCTTTTGGTCCGCAAGATACTCCTTGCAGTTCCTTTTCAAGTGTCCCGGCTTATTGCAATGGTAGCAAATTCCTTTGCTATCTGGATCAGGTTTCTTTTTATCATTTCTCTTCGCCTTGCCCTTAGCCTTCTTGTTTTTCTTCTTTTCAGAAGATACCTTGGGCCTCTTCCTTTTCTTGGAAGAATCATCCACTAGTAAAACTTGGTTCTTGTTGGATGAGAAGTGACCTTCAGCAGTTTTCAGCATGTTAAGAAACTTAGGCAAGCTGACGTCCAACTTATTCATGTGAAAATTCACAACAAATTGTGAGAAGGTGTCCGGGAGTGACTGCAAGATCAAATCTTGACTTAACTCCCCATCCATCACGAACCCAAGCTGTCCAAGTTGTTCAATCAGATTGATCATCTTAAGGACATGAGTCTCAACAGCAGTGCTCTCGGTCATACGAGATCGGAAGAGCTCCTTAGATATCTGATATCTAGCAGTCCTACTTTGCTCACCATACAACTCTTTGAGGTGTAGCAATATACTAGGAGCATCCATAGTTTCATGCTGACGCTGAAGCTCGTTACTCATGGATGCGAGCATGATGCATTGAGACAAGATTGCATCATCTTGCCACTTTCTGAAAGTAGCAATCTCTTTCTCAGAGGCTGTTTCTGCAACATTTGCAGGGACTGGCAAATTTAGGACATAAGAAATCTTTTCAGCAGTGAGAACAATTCTCAGATTCCTTAACTTGTCCGTGTAATTCGGTCCGGTCAGTTTATTAGCATCAAGTATGCTACGCAGTGATAGTGAGTTTGACATTTTTAAATTCTGCATGTGAAATAGACAACATTTTAGCATACATTCATTTAATTAATTACCAAAATAAATTAGGTCTTTATTTTAAATTGGTATCTCCCACTATTTTCATCAAACTATATTACCCTCAATATATAGTTCGGCAAATCTAATTAAAGATTTGGTAGTGAGATTAAGGATCCCATTTCAAATGTATATAGCTTTGTGTGTGCACAACAAACTATATATAAATAAATAGGTAGACAACTATTGTCAATTACATCAGTATGTAACTCCTTGTATTTTGCCTCTTAGATTATAATGGTCAAGTGGGTGCACATCCGAACTAAAATAATCTAAGTTAAGTCTATCCTAGCACTTCTATATATTCGAAAGAAAAACACTGTCCTTGTGGTGACACAACAAAACAGCATCGTTCAGTCTATTTATAAGCATCAAATGTGATAAAACAACATCTTAAATGTTTAATACTCGCCTTGTGTGTGCACAACAAACTCATATTAAATATTTAATACTCTATTGTTTTACCATGCTAGAAGGCGACGTTCGATATTCCAAATATCTTTGAACGCTTAAGACTTAATATGATTTCTTTGAGGGGTTTGTTATTATTAGTCTCATCTTATTTAGCGCGCATGCACGTATATATATATAAAATACGCGTCATATTATTTAACATGCGAAGTATGTTGGATAATATATAATATATATATATATATATATATATAGTAAGCATGCACATATAGAATACTATATTCTACCTGGATTGATTATAGACTTTTATTCTAGTTTGGTTCACTAGAGCCACCAAGTGAACCAAAAGGTCAAACCTAGAGTACAAGAATAAAATTTTAAATATAATTATTATATTTAAACCCGGGCTCCATTACAAACGGGTCTTCATGCGCTCCTTGCTCATTTGTCTCCAATTCTTCAAAATTAATTCTAACTAGTCCTATTACAAAAAACTATTTACAACAAATAGAAACCTTGATCAGCATTCAAGGGGAAGTACATAGGAGGGAGATAGAATTTACATTAAGAAAAATTAGAGAAGATGAGGTACGCAGACCCCATTTATAAAAACCCATACATTCAAGCATCCACTAAAATAAATCCAATCACACATTGGTCAAGTCCATAATCAACCCCTATTTATTATCATACATATCTCTATATGTATCAATAAATAACATTCATCCCATGAATAATAAAACCATTCCATAAATGCATTGATATCAATTAATGGGCAAAAGTTTTACTAATATTTAGTTTTGAAACAAAATAAACTCTTTTATTTTAATCAAAAACCAAATCTAAATTAAACTCCTTTAATTTTAGCAATCTGAAATCCTATTCCAGATAAAATAAACATCTTTATTTTAAACTTTTATCAATTAAATAAACTATTTATGTTAATTGAGAAAAACAAAAAAATTTCAAAGTCTGCACACCAACGCGGCTGCGCTCCAAATTGAACTAGGAGCGGCGCAGCCGCGCTGCACCCCCAGAAACGTTTTCTGGGTTAGGGCGCGGTCGCGCTCCAGAATGAACTGGAAGCGGCGCGGCCGCGCTGCGACGCAGATTCAGAAAAAAAATTTCCATCCCAAAAATCCGATCGTATCGCATATCAATTCATACATGAAATTATCAAAATTAATAATTAACACAAGGATTAGGCTCTGATACCACTGTTAGGTTTGTATATAACGCAAGCATGCAATCAAATTACACAAATAGGACGGAAGCGTGATAAAACGGATTTTAAAATTTTCATACAAACTATCACCATGATCTATCCTTGTGTTCAATTATCAATTAAACGAAAGCGAAAGAGAATAAGAATTATACCCTCGTAGATCAAAGCTTCCTCGGGTACAAGTTCAACTCCTAATTCTTCGTGTTCTCCTCGAATTCCACTGATGAGATTCCTTCCTTTGATCAAGGTTAGCCACCCAAGTGTTTGGCCTCTAGAGGTGATCCACCAAGGAAGAATAGGTATTCTAGAAGTTGGGTATAGACAAAACCCTAGTTTCTATCTCTATAGAAATTGTAAGTACTCTCCACAATCTAATGCAAGAGTGTGTAACCCTAATCTATGATAAGATTTCTCTTATTTATAGATGTAGGAATAACCCTTCCCTAAACTATTTAGGATTAGGGTTTTTATTATAATTAAACTCCTTTAATTAATTATGCTCCTAATCCAATTAGGAATTTATGGGAGAGTACTTTTATTAATTAATTACCAATCCCTATTAGGAATTAAATAATAGTAATAGTAATAATAATAATAAGACTCCTCTTATTAATTTATATTTAATATTTTTAAAATATTAAATAATAAATATTAAGTTATTTAATTTATTCTATCTCCATAGATTAAATTAAATACACTTAACTTATTATTACAATTATGCCAATTACTTTTTAAATAAATATTTTCCTTTTGTGGTGTGACCCTTTAGGTTCTCCATATTAAACCGGTTGTGAATAAATCAAATAGAACAATTCTAATTTTATTTAAATAAATAATTTAAACTATTTAATTTATTTAAATAAACAATATTTATTCTACAATAAGGGTAAGCCCCCTTAGCGATCAACGACTTTCCAGATAATATAGATTTCAACATTAATCACAAAAGAACCTTTCAGTGAATAGTTACTGTACAATTCAATCTTTCTACCATACAATGTCCCAATTAAATATAAGACATGAATTTACTGTCAAGTCTTATTTTATTTAATTATCTGTATTTCGATTCCCAATTGCACAACTCTAAATAATGCAAATTAGAAACTGTTTTCTAAGTTCATTCTGCCTTGGCCAAGGACTACTGAGTTGTCATTTATAGAATCACATAGGAGATTCACATCTTTTACTAGACGAGGTAGATTCTTTGTTGATCATTCACCTATCTCCATGTACAACTTATTATACCCAATCATACCCTTTGATATACCCTAAAGGTCTTAAGGGACATGTCAAAGTATAACTCATCATACACAAGATACTATGATGATTTCAAGTCCAAAGATCACTTGTACTACTATCACTAGAGGAATTCCTATTGACAGGTGAGTAAAACTCCATTAGGTATTCTTAGCGAGCCACGTTCAGTGAACTTATTCTCCAATAAGCACCTATATACTTGCTTTAGTGTCTCCACACAAATGATTATGAGATCAATCATCCTCTTCTTAAGAGCAAACAATGTATGTACTAATCTATCCGGATTCAGTAATCCCCTTTTTAGTAATCCAACGATTAGGAACAATTTTAGTTTGTGAGCTATCTAGAATTTAGATCTCATTAGCATGATCACCATCATGATTCTAAAAGCATTGCTCAAAACTATGGGTTTATCACATTTAATAAAACAACACTATGTAGATAATATAAAATGCCTTTTAAGAAAATCAATTCTTTTATTAATAAATGAATAAGATTACAAAGTATATGCTACATCATATCAAATATGATTGGCTTGTGTGCATACTACTTTCAGAAGGATGGATCGATGCGACTTTACATTGATTGTAGAGAATTGAACAAGGTCACGATTAAAAATAAATACCCGTTGCCAAGGATTGACGACTTGTTTGATCAATTTAAAGGAGCTAAGTATTTCTCGAAGATAGATTTGAGAAGTGGTTATTATCAGTTAAAGGTGAGGAAGGAAGATGTACCGAAGACAGCGTTCAGGACTCGTTATGGTCATTACGAGTTTCTGGTAATATCATTTGGTCTAACGAATGTTCCTGCAGCATTCATGGACCTAATGAACAGGGTGTTTAAGCCGTTTTTGGATAAGTTTGTAGTAGTATTCATCGATGATATTCTAATATATTCCAAAACCAAGGAAGAGCATGTAGAACATTTGAAGGCAACATTGAAAGCATTAAGAAGAGAGAAGTTGTACGCTAAGTTTTCAAAATGTGAATTCTGGTTAGAGCGGGTGCAATTTCTTGGACATGTGATTGACAAGGATGGGATTTTGGTGGATCCGTCAAAGGTTGAAGCAGTGCTTAACTAGGATCAGCCGAAAACACCATCGGAAGTAAGGAGTTTTCTAGGATTGACAGGTTATTACAGAAGATTCATTCAGGATTTTTCTAAAATTGCGACTCCGTTAACGAATTTGACTAGGAAAGTAGTGAAGTTTGTTTGGACGGAAACGTGTGAGGAAAGTTTTCAAGAATTAAAAAAGAGGTTGAGTATGGCACCTGTGTTGTCTCTACCAGATAGCACGGGAAATTTTGTGGTGTACAGTGATGCGTCGCATAAAGGACTAGGTTGTGTGCTTATGCAAAATGGTAAGGTCATTGCATATGCGTCACGACAATTAAAGGACTATGAGAAGGGGTATCCGACCCATGATTTAGAATTGGTTGCGGTAGTGTTTGCTTTGAAGATCTAGAGGCACTATCTTTACGGGGAGAAGTGTGAAATATATACGGACCACAAGAGTCTGAAATATATTTTTACACAGAAGGACCTGAACATGCGACAGAGGAGATGGTTGGAATTGATAAAAGATTACGACTGTGAGATTTTATACCATCCGGGTAAAGCGAACGTTGTGGCCGACGCCTTAAGTAGAAAGGGTCGGGAGAAACTCTCTATGTTAACCGCTCAGGGGGAGCTAATTACAGCAATGGCGAAACTAGAGTTGGAGGTGAAATATCTGGAAGAGTCTGACGAAAAATTATTTCAATTGGGAACTAGTTCAACTTTGGTGAATAAGGTTAGGGAAGCACAAATTCAGGACGAAGAATGTGAGAAAATCAGGAAAAGAATATCTGAAGGTGATGAAGTAAAATTCAAAATTGATAACGAAGGAGTATTGAGATTCGAGGGAAGAATTTGGATTCCGCCAGTACCAGAGGTTAAGGAGGAAATTTTGAGCGAGGCTCATAATTCAAGATATTCGATTCATCTGGGGAGTACGAAGATGTACCAGGATCTCTGACAGCATTTCTGGTGGCTGACTATGAAAAATGACGTTGTCGATTGTGTAGCCAGGTGTTTGACATGTCAGAAAGTTAAAGTAGAACATCAGAGGCCAAGCGGGTTACTACAACCATTAGAAATCCCAGAATGGAAATGGGAGCATCTCACCATGGATTTCATAGTAGGTCTTCCGACGACTCAGAAAGGTTTCGATGCAGTTTGGGTTATCATAGATCGACTGACGAAATCAACAAATTTCTTGCCGATCCAGATCAAATTCAACTTGGATCAGTTAGCGGAGTTGTATATGAAGGAGATTGTTTCGAGGCACGGTGTTCCAGTTTCAATTGTCTCAAATAGGGATCCGCGCTCCACATCAAACTTCTAGAAATGACTACAAGAATGCATGGGAACGCAGTTACGTATGAGTACAACATATCATCCACAGACCGACGGACAGAGTGAAAGAATAATTGAGACATTGGAAGATACGTTAAGAGCTTGTATCATGGATTTCAAAGGAAATTGGGACGATCATCTACCATTGGTGGAATTTGCTTACAATAACAGTTACCATGCAAGTATTGGCATGCCGCCTTACGAAGCGTTATACGGCAGAAAGTGCAGGACTCCATTATGCTAGGATGAAGTTGGCGAGCGTCAATTGCTAGGGCCAGAACTAGTACAACAGACTGCAGAAATCGTAAAAGTAATTAGGGCGAGATTGATGGCTGCTCAGGATAGACAAAAGAAATACGCCGATCAACACCGTAAGAATCGAGAATTCGAATCTGGTAGCTACGTTTTGTTGAAAGTATCTCCCTAGAAGGGGAAAATTCGTTTTGGTAAGAAGGGAAAACTGAGCTCGAGGTTCATTGGACCCTTTGAAATGTTACGAAGAGTTGGTGAGGTCGCGTATGAGGTAGCTTTACCTCCGGCGTTAGAACACATCCACAATGTTTTTCATGTCTTGGTGTTACGACCATACAAACCCGACTACAAGCATGTTACAGAATATGAACCCCTGCAAGTTGAAAAAGATTAATTTTACAAAGAAGAGCCTGTTCAGATAGTTGATAGGAAAGAGTAAGTACCTAGAAATAAAATTATACCTTCTGTTAAGGTGATCTGGAGGAACCACAACACTGAAGAAGCTACATGGGAACTTGAGGATCAGATGATGAGAAATTATCCACAATTATTTTCTTAATCTATGTGTAGCGATTTTGCAGACAGAATCTTTGTAAGGGGGAGAATGTAACGGGACGAATTAATCGAGTCGTGATTCTAGGGACAGAATCCTTTTAAGGGGGAAAGATATGACGAACGAGATTTTTGTAATTTAATTTAAAAACTTATTGAATTAAATAAATATTTTTCGATGATTTAATTATTAAATTAAATAATTAATTGATGAATTTGTGGTGGATTAATTTAATTATATGTGTTACATTAGTTAAATTAATGTGGAGAATTTTTACATTCAAAGTATGTATTTAATTGAGCTTATTTTATTAAATGCATTATTTAAATAAGCATAATGTTATTCTAATTAATTTAATAATTAATTAGAGATTTAATGATTTGTCATAATCAATAAATGAGAATTTTAAGCAATTTATTATATTAAGTGGAAAAGGAGGAATAAAAGAACTAACCAAACAAGGCCTTAGTGTAAGTTGGAGCCAGTTAACCCATTATGGGATTAACTGACACCCATGTTACGTCAGTTAATACCATTAGTCTTTCTTTCATGTATTATTTTCTACGCCAAGTCTGAGTAATACAGAGAGAAAAAAAGAGAGTTTTGAGAGAATTAGAGAATTGAAGAAGAAATCCTTTCATTTTTTGCATAATCTAGCATCTTATCAAAGGTAATTCTTAAATTGAAACCTTTAAATTATGTTTTTTTTTTCTTTCTCCATGAACGTATATTTTTAAGTTCTTTTTAATTTGAATTCTATGGCTAAATTTTAAAGAACTTGATGTTAGATGTTTGTAAGCATGCATAAATGTATTTTATATGATTTGTATATGGTTTAGAGTAATTAAATCCATGAAACTATATTTAATTGGAGTTCTGAAATTTACAGAGAAGAAAAATATGAATATGGCTTAAATGTATGAAAATTTATGTTTGAATTGCATGTTAAACGGTAAATTGATGATTGATTATGTTTAAGCATGTAAAAACAAAGAAAACGAAACTTAAACGGATTAATTTGGTATTATAACGAATCCGTTATGTGGGATTTCATGAAATTTGACAAAACTTTAAATAATAACAAGAACCTGAAAATTATGAGTTTAAATTCAGTTGTTTGAGTTGTTAAACTTGATAAAATCATGCTATGATTGTTATTATATGTTTCTGTAAAGTCCAGAACTTATGGGTAGTTTTGTTGTTTGAGAAACATTTTGGCCAAATTTGGCATTTACTGTGTTCTTCACGAACTGCAGAAGTTTGGTTTCAGGTTCACCGTCCCGGCGGTGAAATTACACTGGAATTGTCTCCCCGGCGGTATAATTGTACTAAGTTTACCGCCCCGGCGGTATCCTCGCCCCAGCGGCCTAATTGTACTACGTTTGCCACCCTGACGGTTTTTTGTGAAGAAAATCCCCACCCTGGCGGGAGATGCAGAAATGTTATTTTTTTTCCTCTTTCTTTGTGGTCATGTTATGTTATCCTAGGCATGTTTAAAGCTTAGACTAATGTATTAAATGAATATTAAAAAAGTGTGATGGATGGTAAGTATATACCCATTGATTATCAGATAACAATTGAGATATTAAGATGAGATTAGATGAGAGTGAATCCTGAAGTGTTGATAATACTGTAACTAATCATTGTTATTGCTTTATAAACAGAATGTATAGGTTATTTAATGAACGTGAATTTTAATTTATAATCTGCACACGAGGCAAGTTTCCTACCTTACCTTAATTTCAATTACGCAAGTATCTTATTCTTACTTATTACTTTACGCAAGTTTCTGAACTTCACTATTTTATTGTGCAAGTTCCCTAACTATATTATTTTATTGAGCAAGTTCTTTATCATAATTCATTCAATTTCATGAACCAAATGAGATATTCTAATTCCCTTTTTGTAATACTTCACTTATACAGAGTTTATTCAATTGTACATTTTATGAGCTCCGGTCTTTGGTTCTTGAATACCATTTACATTTTTATTATTGAGCCTTGATTGACTAGCTATCCCTTATTGATTCAACTAGTCCATAGTTGATGAGCGTTCTAAATTTTAGAAATGTTATTGAAGCAAATCCAAACCAAACTTCCTTTGGTGCGGACTCTGATGTCAAACTGAGATGAACAACCATTTTATCGGGGATTATTTTACGAGTTAGCATTTAGATGTTGTGCACATACATGGTACAAAGGGCTGATCCCCCTAAGTACGAGAAGTAGGGTCCATATAGTCTTATGACTGTTAAAGGTTTAAAGTAGAAATACTTGATAACTTAAGACATAGTTCGTGGTCTTGTGACCCTCAGATGTTCTTATGATTCTTGTTTTCTAATCTTGATTCAAAAGTCGAGTATTCAATTATCTGGAATCCATTGATTATTCGCATGTTATTATTATTTTTATTGTGTTACTTACTGGGCAATTGTTGCTCACCCTTGCATAACAACATTGCAGCTAAAGTTGAAAGAGTTGATGAGCCATCCACTAGTAAGGGCGAAGGCAAAGTAAACAAGTGATGAAAACTTGTTTAATATATTGAAAGATGTTATGTAATAGACTTATGATATTATGTTATGTTTTTCCGCATTGATGTTTTGTTTAAGGTTAGATGACCTGGGATTAATGTTATTAAGATGTTGTAACCCTTTAATGGGATATTTCTATTTCAATTAAGAATTTTCATTTATATTTGAATGGGTAGTTAGATGTGATGTGATTTAATTAGATAGTGAACACCAAATCCTGTGGGAATAAAGTACCCGGATTTGGGGGTGTCACAGTGGACACTGAGGAACGGATGATGCGAATGTTTTTACGAGGTTTAAAACCTGAAATTCGTCAACATCTAATTTCTCATAAAATTCATCTATATTCAGATATCGTGGATAGGGCTCAATTAGTGGAACGGGAGAAAGATACATTGCAACTAGAGAGGAATTACGATAATAATTATAATGGTGGCAACAATAATCGAAACAATGATAATCAACGAGGAGGGAATCACCACACCAGAAATGGTAACCACTTCGGTAGAAATCATGGCCCAGATAACAAGAGGAATGAGTCAAATGGCAACAATTTCAAGAAGAGAAGATTCAACAATAACTATGAAAAGGCACTAGCATCAACACCGGACCAGTACCAGTTTCGAGGGGAGAAGAATGACAACCAGTTAGATGCGGAAAAGAGGGACACGCCAGTCCAAACTGTACACAGCCGCCATCCCAGGTGTGTTACAATTGTGGAAAGGAAGGCCACATAGCTCGATTTTGTCATTTAGTAAAATCAAGTCCAGCTGCAATGATGACACCAAAGACTATCACGGATAAGTCAAAGCCTACGGTTCAGGGGAGAGCTTTTGTCGTAACCTCTCAAAAGGCGTGGAGACCAGATGAAGTTATAACCAGTAAGCTAATCATAAACTCTTGCAAAGTCTATACCTTATTAGATACCGGTTCTATCCACTCTTTTATTTCACCTGAATGTGCTCAACGTTTAAACTTAGCTCCTGAAAAATTAGATTTTGACTTATCAATTGAAACACCATTAGGAGAAATAGCCATTACATCTATTGTCTATAAATCCTGTTTGGTCCAAGTCAACAGCCTCACATTACCCGTTGACCTTATTTCTTTGGAAATGCATGAATTTGATGTGATTATAGGAATTGATTGGTTGACTATTCATCATGCTTAAATTGATTGCTTTCGTAAAATTATTAGTTTTCATATTCCTAATCAATTTGTTATGAGAATTCAAGCAACCAAACCATTGAAATCAATAACTATCATTTTTAGCCATAAAGTCATTCATTTATTGAAAAATGGATGTCAAGCTTTCTTAGCCCATGTCACTGACTTAAACAAAAATGCATCAAATTTGAATTATATTCCTATTGTTAATGAATTTCCTAATGTTTTTCTTGAAGAACTTCCCGGCTTACCCCCAAACTGAGAAATCGAATTTTGTATTGACTTAGAACCCAGTACCAAACCTATTTCTCAAGCCCCATACTGAATGGCTCCTATTGAACTTCAAGAGTTAAAAGTCCAACTACAAGAGTTGTTGGACACCGGTTTCATACGTCCGAGTTTATCGCCTTGGGGTACTCCTGTTTTATTCGTAAAGAAGAAAGACGGGAGTATGAGACTTTACATTGACTATCGAGAGTTAAACTATGTCACATTCAAAAATAGGTACCCGTTACCTCGTATTGATGACATGTTTGATCAATTTTGTAGGTGCTCAATACTTTTCAAAAATTGATCTCCGCTCTGAGTATCATCAGTTGAAGGTTAAAGCTGATGATATTCCTAAGACTGCTTTCAGAACTCGTTACGGGCACTACGAGTTTTTAGTTATGCCTTTGGGATTGACTAATGCTCTTACAGCTTTCATGGACATAATGAATCGAATATTCAAGGAATATTTGGATCATTTTGTGGTTGTCTTTATTGATGACATCCTCATATACTCAAAGAGTCGTGAGGATCATGAGTGACAACTCAAGGAATATGAGAAGAATTATCCTACTCATGATCTAGAATTGGCAACAGTCGTTTTCGCGTTGAAGATCTGGAGACATTACTTGTATGGGGGAAAAAGTGGAGATCTACACAGATCATAAAAGTCTTAAATATTTCTTCACCGAGAAGGAACTCAATATGCAACAACGACGTTGGCTCGAGCTGTTGAATATCCAATAACATCCTAGAAAGGCGAACGTGGTAGCTGACGTGGTGAGTAGAAGGACGTATGCAAGTACGAGTGCGATACTGACAATCCAAAGGCCTATTTTGTATGACTTACAAAAGGTGGAGATAGAGTTAAAGACTCCAAGAACCCACAAGATCGACAAAAGAGTTATGTTGATCTTCATCAAAGGAACGAGGAATTCATTGACGGAAACCATTTATTCTTACATATTGCTCCATGGGAAGGAGTTACAAAATTCGAAAAGAGAGGAAAACCCAACCCTCGATTTATTGGTCCTTTTGAAATTCTCGACCGTGTAGGAGTTGTGGCCTATAGACTTGCTCTCCCGCAAAACATATCTCGCATTCACAAAGTTTCTCACATATTCATGCTACGTAAGTATGTGAAAGATTCAAATCACATCATTGAATTGGAGCCAGACGTAATTACAGAAGATTTAACGTATGAAGAGGTACCTGTTAAAATACTAGATAAAAAGGAACAGATTTTATGCTCAAAAGTTATACCTCAAGTCAAAATTTTGTGAAAAAACCAAGATACAGAGAAAATGACTTGGGAGCTAGAATCTGAGATGAGGGCTTAGTATCCTTACTTATTCGAAATGCTAGTCGAGATACCAGGTACGTCAATTTCGAGGACGAAATTTCATAAGGAGGGGAGGTTATAAGACCCCAACTTTTTATAAATAAGATTTTTAACTTTTCTTATTATTATTATTATTATTATTATTATTATTATTATTATTCTAAACTGTTAGGTGTTAAATTGATATAATGATAAGTTAAGGAGGATATATGCAATTATACGGTATGTCAGGGAATATTCGTTCTGTTGGGGAATATTATATTCAGTAAAGTACGACGACGCCGAATAACTAATCATTAGTGGGCCCCACAATGGAATAAATGTCGGATATAAAAAGCGGTAACTTTTTTAAATGGGCGGCAAGACTTTTACCATAAACTGTTGAAATAGCCAGTAATAAAAGAATGGTAACACGCGTTATTCCACAGTAGCACACGGTATTGCACAGTACTTTATATTATTGGTTCAATAATTGCTACAGTGATAATAACATAGTATTTTATTATTGACTTAATAATTATCACAGTAACAACTGCATAGTATTTCACATTATTAAATCAATAATTATCACGGCACTGTAACTCACAGTATTGAAAAGATATTAGTAGTTAGCATTATTGATAATGTCTAGAAGTTCTGTCGAGAAAATGAGTTATTTAATTGCGCGCTATTTTTACGGAAGACCCCCTCTTTCCTGGGAATGATCTAGTTGCCAGTATGACAAGTATATGATATCTGTGATATTAATACATTTAACACAATAATACAGAAAATGAATATATTATATTAATAATTTTTGATAATGGATTTATCTTTTTGATAATGTATTTATCTTTTTAATAATTGATTAATCTTTTTGAAAAAAATGGATGGATGATATAGATTAAAGAAAAAATGGATGGATGATATAGATTAAAGAAAAATGGATGGATGATATAGATTGAAGAAAAAAATGGATGGATGATATAGATTGAAGAAAAAATGGATGGATGATATAGATTGAAGAAAAAATAGATAGATGATATAAAAAAGTGTGATAATTGATGTGTAGTAGATATTGATTACATTTTACTATAAATAGGGGGTTTAGCATAAGGAAAAATCATAACTTCCTTACTTGCTTATACTTCCTTCGACTCTCTAAATTTCTTTGTGTAAGTTCTCTCTAAGTGTGCTAAACTATCTTGAGTAGTTGTAAAGATCAGTAAGAGTACGAGTATTGTTCAAGTTGATAAACTTCATAAAAAGCAACATCCAGTCACTTACTAATTGAGGCAATGGATGTTATTTTCTTCATACTCGTAAGTGGTATCATTTCTTTTGTACTCATAAAGGATATTATTTTCTGTCATACTCGTAAAGGTTATCATTTTCTTTCATACTCCTCCATTTATGGACGAAATTATTATTCGTTTCCATAACAATATTATTAAACGATGAAAATTTCTAAAATTAGTAGAATATCCTTAACAGTTTGTGTTTCATCTAGTATCTTTTCACCTAAATCTTTCTATTGAACTTTTATCATTATCTTTGAAATATGAATCTTGAATATCATTCTTGAATTTGACTCCACATTTTGGTTATCATGTTGACAATCTGGACATTTTTGGTCTCTGGATAAATTTAATTATAAATATCTAATATTTATCCTTGATCTCACTATATTTATTTTTATATCATTGTCATCATCTTCATACTTAAATTATGGTGATAGTTCTCTTTGACCCATAGTGCAAAGATGAACTGGCGTGGCATGACTATGACCAAACTGTGTATTGGTATAATCATGGCTTTTGGTGTTACAGACAAAGGCTTGTGGTGAAAGTTCTCTTTGGCCCGTAGTGCAAAGATGAACTGGCGTTTGGCATGATCATGACCAGTGATGTTACAAATAAATATCTTTGGCCTGTAGTGCAAAGATAAACTGTTGATTTGGATGTTCATAAACAGGAACTGTTGATTGGTGTTACAGGGATAAAATATTGGTGGTGAACCTTTAACTTATAGAAGATGGTGGATATTATAATCTACTTGACTCTTCTAATAGATTATTTGTTCTGCTGCAGTTGTTGTTGTTGAAACACTTATAATATCTTTAAATCTCTGATTTATTACCGTTGAAGGCTAAAGATAATTTATTCTTCATTATCTTAGTCGTGATATTCTTTACTGGGCTATTTGAGCTCACCCTTTTCAGTTTTGTCCCATTGTTCTTCTCAAGAAAGGAAAGTGTAGCTAGGACTAGTCGGGGAGTGGATTAATGGTCTGAGTTAGTGGTTGTCCTTATCAAGTTATAACATAGTATAATAATAATTGTACTGAGGATTTAAAACGTATGTTGCCGTCTTTTTACGACATTGTAATAATTTGGGTGTGGATATTGTTGTACCATATACGGTACGATATTTGTATTAAACTCACAGTATGTGTGTTGTCGTATTTTGTACAACAGTATAATAGTTGTAAATGAGAAAATTTGTATTTATAGTATGTACTTTTGGCGACTCAAAATGGGTTGTGTAGACCGATTTTGGGGGTATCACACCTTCTCCGCCAAAGCTCAAGGATCCAGATAGTTTTGCAATTCTCTGCCCAATTGGTAGTCATTTCGTCGGCAAAGCTCTATATGACATGGGAGCTAGCATAAATTTGGAGCCATGGTGTGATGAGAAAGGGGTCCATGAGAAGATAAATGAAGATCCAGTTATGTTTGTCGACGCCGGGAGGAATCGCTTCCTTTGTAATTGTTACCCTTTCCGATTTTAGCCTTTTTATTAGATGATTTTTTGGAAAAGGTCGGCATAAATGTCGACGGGGTTTTGAAAGATCGCTTTTGATGATGAGACAATTAACCAGAGTCGCTAGTTGGTATATTTGAAATGGATGTACCAACTCATCCGAGTTTTCGTTTTTTATAAATCGCTGGCTGATATGTGACTCCGAATTAATTGGTCTGCAAACTGAGATTCATAGATTTTGGGAGCTTGCTTAAGCGAGGGGAAGGTGTTAGGCACCCCCCGACTTCCGTGAAACACGGTTACCGCAACCTTGATGTTTTCCTATCCTTTAATTCATGAAATGTGTATGTGTGCGTGTGTGTGTGTGTGCCTAATGAATGTTGTGGTGAGTTTTGTATAAAAAAGGAATTCTTTTTTATGAAAGAGACGTGCTTTATTTTGAGAGTGCTTTAGAATGTCCTTTGGCCTCTTCGAGAAAGCTTTGTTTATTTATGAGAAAGATTTGATTTTATTTAACAAAAGCTATGAGATTCTTTCATTAAGTGTTGTTTTGGTAAAACATGAATTTATTAAACCTTAGCCAAAATAGGAATCGAGATTTATACGTTGCTTTCATAAATGATGGGCAATTTCTAGGATCTCTTTCGCCCTATGTATCAAGGTTTAGTAAACTGTTTATTTCTTTTTATAAAAACCATTTTTCGTGACATTTGAAAACAACTTCTCTTTAGCTTTCTCGTAGAATAGGAATCGACTTTCATTAGCATTTCCAATTCTTAGCCTCATGATGCTAATATCCTACTTTGATTGATTTTAGAAAAATCTTTATTGTTTTGGTTTTGAAATCTTTTGTTTGGTGTTACAAATCAAATTTAATATCAAAACGCGTAGGGGGCTATTCACGGGCATGTAAGCCATCAAAATATCCCCGAACGCCAACAATCACATATTTCACTACTACGGGGCCTTAAACCCGATTCTCGCCTTAGCGTCGTTTTAAGGCCCGACGGTTACATGTTACAAAAAAACAAGCACCTTGAATCTATTACATACATCAAAACGTCCATCATCGGATTTGGACCACGGGGTAGCGCTCCTAGGCTCACACCCGAGATTACTATATGCCCACAAAATGAATACTACGAAACTAACCAACACGGATTTGCCTAATACACCATGATATCCGAAAATGATAATCTAAATAAATTACACCCACTAAATCACCATAAACAAGCTAGAAATTTCACAAATTGGATATCCTCGGGTTATTAGGAAGAATTTTGTTCCGATGGAACCCTCACTAATAATCCCTAATCCATGATTGTTCAACAATATATATAAAAATTACATTTAATTTAATCAAATGATATGATAGAAATTGCAAAAATAAAGAGATTTTCACCTTGCAAATGAGATCAAAGTGGATGTAAACTTGTGTAGTTTGAATAGAAGAAAAAGTATATGTGATACAATCAAATCAAAAGAGTATTATTCCTCTCTTTTTTTCCTCTCTTTTTCTCCTATTTTGTTGCAAAATTTAGCTATTTTTTCTCTCAATTTCCGTGTTGCTGCTGTGTTGAATTCTCTTTTCCTCTCAATCTGCTGAACCTCCTGTATGCTGAAGAGGGAATGAGCTGAAATAGGCTGGCTGGCCGCCTGCCTTCCACTCACCTGGTTTCGAGTTCCGTGTTTCGAGTTTCGTGTTTTCAAAATGCGCACTTATTGGCCGCAGATCAATCCGCGGCTGGACGGTTTGACTTTCTCGATTTTCGTGCCACGCCTCGACTTTTGTGCCGTAACGTCGGTTTTCGTTGACAGGCTTCTATTTTGCAGTCCGGGAATTTCTGGGAGACGTGCCACCTCATTCGGGAATGCTCGTTTCGGACGGCCTTATTGTCACGTCAGCTTTGGTCGCCATTCATCGCGGTGGTGTTGAGCGTTCGCACTTGTGCCCATTCCTTCGCTCCCGCAAGCCGGTTCAATTGACGATTTTGCCCTCCTGTCACGGTTAGTATAGGGAACGCAAAATTTAGGTGTCTACAACTGCCCCTCTTTATCATGTTTATGCAATGTTAAATGAAATGAACAGGATAAAGAATAGACACCCGATGCATGAATGACAGTGCACAAGAATGACAATACATACACGATGCAACACATATAACTTATGATGCAATGTAAGATGTAAGGCATCCA
Organism: Aralia elata; assembly: GCA_034770075.1. Classification (NCBI taxonomy): domain Eukaryota; kingdom Viridiplantae; phylum Streptophyta; class Magnoliopsida; order Apiales; family Araliaceae; genus Aralia; species Aralia elata. Next base: position 230,403 of record JAVJAP010000363.1, on the reverse strand, counting down.
AGATATTCGCAAAAAAGGTGTCAATACGGATGATCACCTCGTCGGGGCCGGGTTTCGTCGCCGGTCACCCATCTCGTAATCGCCGGTTATCGTCGCTAGTCGATCGTCTTGTCGGGGCCGGTTTTCGTCGCGGGTCACCCATTTCGTAATCGCCGAGTATCGTCGCCGGTCGATTGTCTCGTCGGGGCCGGTTTTCGTCGCCGGTCACCCATCTCGTGATCGCCGGGTATCGTCGCCGGTCGATCGTCTCGTCGGGGCCGAGTATCATCACCGGTCACCCATCTTGTAACCCTCGGGTATCGTCGCCGGTTGGTTGTCTTGTCGGGGCCGGGTTTCGTCGCCGGTCACCCATCTCGTAATCGTCGGTTATCGTCGCCGGTCGATTGTCTCGTCGGGGCCGGGTTTCGTCGCCGGTCACCCATCTCGTAATCGCCGATTATCGTCGTCGGTCGATCGTCTCGTAGGGGTCGGGTTTCGTCGCCCGTCACCCATCTCGTAATCGCCGGTTATCGTCGCCGGTCGATTGTCTCGTCGGGGCCGGGTTTCGTCGCCGGTCACCCATCTGGTAATCGCTGGTCATCGTCGCCGGTCGATCGTCTCGTCGGGGCCCGGTTTCGTCGCCGGTAACCCATCTCGTAATCGCCGGTTATCGTCGCCTGTCGATCGTCTTGTCGGGCCCGGGTTTCGTCGCCGGTCACCCATCTCGTAATCGCCGGTTATCGTCACCGGTCGATCGTCTGGTCGGGGCCGGGTTTCGTCGCCGGTCACCCATCTCGTAATCGCCGGTTATCGTCGCTGGTCGATCGTCTCGTCGGGGCCGGGTTTCGTCGCCGGTCACCCATCTCGTAATCACCGGTTATCGTCGTCGGTCGATCGTCTCGTCGGGGCCGGGTTTCGTCGTCGGTCACCCATCTCGTAATCGCCGGTTATCATCACCGGTCGATTATCTCGTCGGGGCCGGGTTTCGTCGCCGGTCACCCATCTCGTAATCGCCGGTTATCGTCGCCGGTCGAGCGTCTCGTCGGGGCCGGGTTTTGTCGCCGGTCACCCATCTCGTAATCGCCGGTTATCGTCGCCGATCGATCGTCTTGTGAATGCCAGGTCTCGTATCCGGTCACTCGGTTGAATTAGGAAGCCGTGTTCGACACCTGATTCATCAAACTCTCGTATTTTATTATCACATTATGAGTCAAATGGGCTTTAGAATCGATTAAGCTTGCAATGGACCAAGGGGGGAGCACTGGGCCCAGACGCAGATGGATCTGCGGCCAGCCGCAGATTGATTTGCGGCCAAGATCGGGCATAAGAGCGGCCAGCCGCTTCCCAGATCTGTCACTTTCATTCGTACCCCATACGGCTTTTGCACCTTTACGCGTCTTTTCCTCCGAATTTTTCACCCTTTTTGCAAAAACTGCTCCGGTAGGATCGATCTACGCGCTACAGGTAACACTCTGACCGTTGGTTTTTTCAATTTCGTCAATGTTTTGCTATACATTTGGCTATTTACATGCTTAGAGATAAAAATTTATGCTTTATAATGCTATGCTATGTATTATTGTATATACATGATATGTATCAACTGTGTGAGTCCTATTTTATGCTCGTGATGCGGTCCCACATACTTGTTGTTTCTTTTTTGAAGAAAATCATGCATTAGGGTCCTTTCATGTACCAATTATCCATATAACATGCAATTTTGAATCTGTTGTGGCTTGGGTTCTTTGAAAAACATGCTTGGCTATGCATGGGATGTCCATTTTACAAACGGAACTCTGCCGAATTTTTTTTTTTTTGAATGTATCGTGCTGCATTAATTATATGATGAGGGTAGGAAATTAGAATATTCGTGACATAATTCAAAAGGGAACTTACCTTCCTCTTCGCCTGTTCTATTCCAGTTATGGATCCCGATGCTCCCAGTAGCTCTTCTGCGTCTCGGACTTCGGGCGTTCGCCGCCGTAGGGCTGCACCTGCCCCTGCTCTACCTCGGACCCGCCAGGCTCGCCGATTGGCGGAGGCTGTCATCCGGCCCGATCATCCCGTCATTGAGGAGGCTGTTCCTCCGGAGGTTGCGGCAGAGGGGCCATCCTCCAACACACCGGCCCCATCTCCTCACCGCGCCCTTTCTGGCGCCTCTGTGCAGATACCCGATCTATTGGGTCGGGATCTCAGTCGTCACCCCTCGGCATCTCTTGTAGCTAATGAGGTATGCTTAAAGTACTTCTCTGAACTTATTCCCAAATTTTGTTTAGATCTGGACTGATCCATTCATTTTTTATCCCAGGTGCCCGAGTTTACCCAGCCGAGGGGTAACTAGTTCAACATTTACTCCCTCTATACCGCTTTGCATAGCGACTACCGGGCGGTGGTGGATTCCTGCGGCTTCCGTCACTTTTTCACTATCATCCCCCGTTAGTGCCCCTGGGGTTACATGAGGGCCTTATCCGAGCGATGGTTCCACCAGACGTAGTCTCTTCATCTTCTTGACTGCGAGGTTGTGCTGACCCCCTGGGATTGGAGGCACATCACGGGTATAGAGTTTACCGGGTCCCGTGTCCCTCTGGATCTCGACATTACTCCAGCGGAGGTCCGGGCTTTATTGGGCTTCGCTGCTGAGGACCGGGTCTTTAAGGCCCGTAGTATTCGGTCCGGTGCTTTGGCTGTCGATGTTGTCGGGGGTATATACGCACTGCCTATTCCAGCGGATCAGGGCACTCGTGACATTCTGCTACGGCGCTTGTTCCGACCATTATGAGGGGTTGTTTCTTAGGGAACAACTCCTCTACTATTCATTTCAGCGTCGTAGGAGCTGTCAGAGACGTAGACCGGATCAGTGACTACGATTGGGGGTCGTTCATCTTTGCTTATTTCCTCCATGGCCTGCGTCTACGTTCGGAGGGACAGACAGACGCTTGGCTCGGATTCTATCACTTTTTGCTGGTGAGGTTTCTCTTCCTCTCTTCTTACTGGACTTTCCTTCATTTATTTCTCTTTTCTGCATTTGTCGGTTACTCATGCTTTTCACTGTTTCTGTTCGCAGTTCTGGGCCTACGAGCATCTTCCATGCCTGAGGCCCGTCACTACTCTTGGCCTGGACACTTATCCCCGGGGTCGACGGTGGCATCACAGCACTCTGGAGGAGGTCCCGGTGTCGGGCAGCTTTGCACATTGTCGTATTCAGCTGAAGCTGATCACGACCGCTGATGTCGTCTGGGTTCCCTACCTCTCCGAGCATCTGACTGTGGGGTTTGCCGATGGGCATCCTTCTGGCCCGGAGTTTGAGCTTTCCACCCGTCACCTCACCTTGCAGAGTGTTGGAGGATGGGTTATGTACCTGGGGGAGCGCGCATTCAGATGCGTTACTGGAGAGATCCGCATCCCGCACTCCCTTCCCTTCACTACCTCCTGGCCCTTGGATTCTCAGCCTTCGGAGATCATGCTAGCCGGGGAGGACGGTCGGATGCTGTCTACGGGTCCCAGTACGAGCGAGGCTTTCCGGACCTGGTGGGTGCCTCGCACCATCGGTCCTCAGACCCGGGCCACTTTCTTTCTTGGAGACATGGTTCCCGGCTCGGTGATGATGACTGATTGGGCTACCTGCGTTCAGACTCCCACTCATGCCGAGTAGATTGCCACTTTGACCCGCCAGGTGGAGCAGCTGTCGCTGTATCTTCGGGTGTTAGGTCGGACCCCAGAGGATGCTTACGCCTACGATCCTGACAGTGCTGGTTATGATGCAGGCCCGAGCTCATCCGATGCCACAGCGCAGCCATACATTCCTGACATGAATTTTGGTCCTCCGACTTTGACGACCCCAGGGGATCAGTTCGAGGATCCCGCCTTCATAGATGACATTGACTTTGTTTAGATCATGATAGGATAGGGCTTTTGTACCTGCACTTGTTTAGATTTATTCTTTCCCTTTTTTATCATTATTACATGCACTATGTACTGAACTCATTTGTTTTATTTATGCACAGTTTTTATCTTTTATCTCTATGAAATTCATTTGCTTTATTATTAACTGTATGATGCATGCTTTTTTATTTATGGATAGAGAATGACCCCTGTACAGTCTTTTTGATACTATTTTTTCACAGATATCGTCCTCAGATGTCGTGGTACGTTTGGATTCCATTCCTCCCACAGGGTTGTTCGGCAGTCTCCTCCGTTGGTTGGACAGTTTATCGCCGGCCGACAAGGTTATCACAGATGGCCTTTTGGGACATTCTTGGTCCTTATTATCATTTCAGGTGCCAGCGGGCTTTGTGGAGGGTATTTTGAGCTATTGGGCCCCTGACCGTTAGGTGTTCAGATTAGGGATAGTAGAGCTGACCCCCACTCTCGAGGAGTATGCTCGCTTTACCGGCTTGCCTTTGGACGGTCCTTGTGCCAGGGTCACAACTGGTTCCATGCGCCGTCAATTCTTGACTTTCACCGGTTTGCGGAGGACGGTTTTGTTATCGGTGATCACATCAGACCATATGGTTCCCCTTCAGTTCTTGATTGACCGATTTGGCTCACCCGACAGCTTTCGTCTTTTCTTCGGTGATTTTTTCGTGTCCGAGGAGCGCTGGGGCGCTTTGAGAGTAGACGTTCTGATGGCTTGTGTCATTTCAGTTTTGTATTTGCCAGCCGGACCCCGTCAGTTGGATATGCGAATTGTCGCGGCCGTTAGAGCCCTTCAGGAGGATCACATCGTTCTTCCCATGATATTGGCAGATACTTACATGTCAGCCTCATATTGCCAGGCTTTCCGAGGCAGAGTATTCAGAGGGAGCTCGACTTTGTTGTACATGTGGTTCATGAGTCATCTTAGTCCCATCGGCCATTTCCGTCGCCAAGGGTTTTGTTGCAGTCATGACATATCCACGCAGTTTTCATTTCGTCCCATGAGCTGTACTGATGCGACTTCCTGGGTAGAATTCTTGTCGGTTATTGAGGACCCTTTTCATCTCCTGATTTACTCAGGTTATTGCTCCTTTATGAGCTTCTTGACTCACGTGCCCAACCTAGATTTCATCCCTATTGCTGGCTTGAGGGGCATGACGACTTATCATCCCTTGGCGGTTACAGGGCAGTTTGATCAGACACAGGATTTTCACCCTTTCACGGGTGCGGCCGCCTACCAGTTCCTTATATCGTCCCAGACAGAGAGGGATCTACTGCGGGTCTATGATCTTTGGTCTCGCAGGATCCCTGCCGAGTACCGTGATAGTCGCCCCATTCAGACCTTTGCTTACGTGCAGTGGTTGCGTGGAGATTTGCATCCGGCTGGTTTGAGTCAGCCTGGGGCCTTTGATGACTCTGGAGTGATTTTCCCAGATGATACCACAGACCACTCCATTTCAGCTGATTCTGCCCCAAGTCGGGTTACTGAGGATACCCGACTCCGCCAGGCCCTGATTACTATTGAAGCTGAGAGGGATGCCGCTCTTGTCGAGAGAGATGATGCCATTCTGGCTAGAGACGCTGCCATCGCTGACAGAGATGCCATTGTATTTCAGACCAGGGCAGTTATAGATGCTCATTCTGGGAGTGTCAGCCGAGCCATTGCTTTATTGGACCGCATCGACATGATGGGGCAGCAGATTGCAGGGGATGTTAATGCTTCAGATCTATCCACCACTTTATCCATCCTGCTTCAGCTGGTTTCCGATTTGTAGATTATTTTATTTCCTGCATAGACTATGTTAGTTTCATCGGTAATCGAAAGAGAGATCTTGTATTAAAATGACTTATATATAAAGACATGCATTTAAATTTAGTCATTTTCCCTTTTTGTCGTATCGTTGCCTTTCATTTGATCCTCATTTTATCCAGTTGACCACGATTTTGACATTTCGCTTTCCTTCTCTTCTCAAGTCTTGATGGAGATCTGATAGATATTGCCGTACCCCTGTCGATTTCATCAGATTGGGTCTTAGATCTTTGGCTAACTGTTTTGGTTAGATCAGGGTTATGTCATCTGGGATGAAGCTGATTTGTCGGCTGGTTTCGGGAAGGTTATGAGGGTGTAGGAAGGTTTATCTGGCTGTTGGAAATTGGTTTTGTTCAGGGAAAGGATTATTTTTTTAAGGGATCGGACCGCGCCATGATGGCTGCCTACGTACCCCCCACAAGTTGGGAGATCAGGTCTTACGTAGTTCGTTTCTCAAAGAAAAAGGGGAACTGACGATTCAAGCATAGAACCGCTTCACCGAGTCAGAATTGAGAGGCTGTGGAAATATCTCACCATCCATTTCTTGCAATATGAGGGCTCCTCCGGATAGCACTTTCTTAATCACAAATGGTCCTTCCCAGTTCGGGGCAAACTTCCCCTTGGCTTCGTCTTGACAAGGCATGACTCTTTTTAGCACCAAATCATTTTCCTTGAACTTCCGAGGTCTTATCCTTTTGTCGTATGATCGAGAGATCCTTTGTTGATATAACTGACCGTGCCAAACAGCAACCACCCTCCTTTCATCAATTAGGGCCAATTGGTCGTATCGACTTTGCATCCAATCCTCCTCGTTTATCTGAGCATCGATCACTATTCTGAGGGACGCCATCTCAACCTCAATTGGCAGAACGGCCTCCATTCCATACACCAAAGCGTAAGGGGTTGCCCCTGTAGAAGTATGCGTTGACGTTCGGTATGCCAGCAGGGTGAGGGGGAGCAAATCCGGCCATCCCCGATGATTAGCAGACATTTTCGCCATGATCTTCTTGATGTTCTTATTTGCAGCCTCTACTGCCCCATTCATCTTGGGACGGTAAATAACAGAATTGAGGTGTTTGATCTTAAACTGGTCGCACAATCCCTTCATGAGGGCATTGTTCAAATTCTTGGCATTGTCGGAGACCAAGACCTCAGGCTGCCCGTATCGACAAACGACATTATTCCTGATGAAACCGACGATGACCTCCTGAGTTACTTTGGGGAAAGAAGCTGCTTCTACCCATTTGGTGAAGTAATCGATCATGACGAAGATGAATCGGTGCCCGTTGCTTGCTTTGGGCTCTATTGGTCCGATTACATCCATTCCCCACATTGAAAATGGCCACGGGGAAGTCATACAGTGCAGTTCATTGGGAGGCGTATGGATCACATTACCGTACGCCTAGCATTGGTAACACCGTTTGACATGATCGTCGCAGTCAGCTTTCAGCGTTAACCAATAATGCCCCGTTCTCAAGATCTTTTTGGCCAGCATCGTCCCACTCATGTGTGGCCCACACACTCCACCATGTATTTCATTCATAATCTTTTGGGCCTGTGTCTCATTTACGCATTGTAACAGTCCCAACCCAGCATCCCTTTTGTAGAGTGAATCCCCACTCAGGTAAAATTTCATTGCCATCTTTTGAATTCTCATCCTCTCAGTTCGGCTTGCCTGGTCGGGAATGGATTTATCCCTCAGGTACTCCCTTATGTCGTGATACCAAGGCTGCTTTGGCAGAACCACCTCGTCTGATAATACTGCAACATGCTCCTCGTAAGCCGGTGTATTCTGTACTGCTATCTCAATCTGTGGAACATCTTTTCTTTTGATTATATTGATTAAGGAAGCCAGAGTTGCCAATGCATCGGCAAAATCATTTCGTCCCCGGGGAATATGTCGAAAAGCGATATCTTCGAACTCTTGCATCAACTGGGTAACACAACGATGGTATGGAAGTAACCGGAGCTCTTTGGTGTTGTACACCCCGATCGCCTGTCTGATTACCAGTTCTGAATCCCCAAACACCGCTAATCTCTTCACTCCCATATCGCGTGCAAAACGGAGTCCCAATATACACCCCTCGTACTCAGCTGTATTGTTTGAATTACTGAACTGCAATTTAGTAGCCACAGGATATTGCTCTCTGGTGATAGAGACCAGTACAGCTCCGGCTCCTGCCCCCTCAGCATTCATGGCACCATCAAAATACAGCTTCCAGAACTGCCCCTCGTCATCACATTTCGTGTGTGATACCCAAAATATATCTTCGCCCGGCAGAGGAGTTTCTAACGGCTCCATCCCTCCTGATGGCGTTTCTGCCAACTGATCCGCAATTCCCTGCCCTTTCATGGCTTTCTGAGTTACGTATACCATGTCGAACTGTTGTAAGATTAACTGCCATCTTGAGAGTCGACAGTTCAGCATGGGCCTTTTAAAGATATATTTCAAGGGATCCATCCTCGATATCGGGTACGTAGTATGCCCATGGAGGTAGTGCTGTAATCTCCCTGCAGCCCAGGCCAAAGCACAACAGGTTTTCTCGATGGGAGTGTAATTCTGTTCACATTGGCTAAATCTCTTGCTGAGGTAATAGATGGCCTGCTCTTTACCTGCTTCATTCTTCTGTCCCAACATACATTCCATCGCGATGGCATTGACTGATATATACATAAACAGAGGGATCCCGTCCTTCGGGGGTACCAGCATTGGTGCCTCTGTCAGCTGCTTTTTGATGGTCTGAAAAGCCTTCTGGCATTGCTCATTCCATTCTTGGGAAGCACATTTCCTTAACAGTTTGAAAATTGGCTCGCATGTAGTCGTCAAGTGGGATATAAAAAGGCTGATGAAGTTTATTCTTCCAAGGAATCCTCTTATCTCCTTCTCTGTGTGAGGTGCCGGCATATCCACAATGGCCTTAATCTTTGTTGGATCCAACTCAATGCCTCGATCACTAACCAGGAATCCCAAGAGCTTAACCGACTGCACTCCGAAAGCACACTTTGCTGGATTGAGCTTCAAATTATACTTTCTGAGCCGATCGAATAACTTTTTAAGATGGGTTATATGGTCAGATTCTACCCTTGACTTCACGATAATGTCATCCACGTAGACCTCAATCTCCTTATGCATCATGTCGTGGAACAGGGCCATCATGGCTCTTTGATAAGTAGCCCCCGCGTTTGTGAGACCAAAAGCCAATCGCCTATAGCAGAAAGTGCCCCAAGGGGTGATGAACGCGGTCTTTTCCCGATCTTCTTCCGCCACCATTATCTGATGATACCCTGCAAAGCAATCCACAAAAGAGTACATCTCGTACTGGGCTGTGTTATCCACCAGGATGTGTATGAAAGGCACCGGGAAGTTATCCTTGAGACTGGCCTTGTTTAGATCTCTATAGTCTACACATACCCTCACCTTCCCTCCGGGCTTAGCCACTGGGACTACATTGGACAGCCATTCTGGGTAAGTGGATACCATAATGATTCCCGTCCTGAACTTTTTGATGATCTCTTCCTTCACTTTTAAGCTCCACTCCGGTTTCAACTTCCTTAGTTTCTGCTTAACAGGCCTAAAACCCTCCTTGATGGGCAACCGGTGTACCACAATATCGGTGGACAATCCGATCATATCCTCATGAGACCAGGCAAAGACATCCTCGTATTGGCTTAGCAACTCAGTCATTTCTGATTTCTGGCTAGGGGTAAGGTTCGTCCCTATCTTGAGTTCTTTTGGCTTGTCAAGGGTTCCGATATCTATAGTGATGGTTTGGTCCAAGTTGGGTTTGGGTTTATCCTCGACCCATCCTTTGATCTCGTCAGGCGCGTCATCGTAATCTGTCTCGTCTTGCTCAATGCCCATTAAATCGAAGTCCAGCTCAATGTCAAAATCATAATCATCATTCAAATTTGAAAGACCGTTTGTTAGGCAAGGATTACTCAAATTGGTACACCTGACATGAAACAAAATACTTGTCATATATAAGTTATTTTCCACAACGATCACATTTTCAGATAACGTGAAGAAACGACATAATTATGCAAAATACAAAACAACAAAAATAAACTTCTTCATCCTCCCATCCGCTGGGGTCTACCACCCTGATGTCGGGTTTTACCCTTGTTTGGATATCACTGGTTTCATGGTCCAGTTGTCGACGGTCAGATCAGATGAAATGCGCTGGATGAAAGGTGGCTTCACATCGGACACTTCCCCGATGACTACGACCACATCGCCTGAGTCCCTCTTCCTACCCTCTTCAGGAATAATTAGCCCTGCCCAATCGATGATAGGCACACCTTGTTGGGCTTCCGGTGGCGTGACAACATCCGTCCCCTCTCCATTGCTTGCTAATTGTCCGGGGATATAGCACCTGGTTTTAAACTTTTGCGCGACCTCCTGTAGGAAATTTTCCCTCTTGGTTGACTCATCATTTGCGGGGGTCAATTCTTCATCCCCTGTCCCAATCACAGGCTCGCTAGTCCCTTGTTCATTGTTGACCTTGGTCACCGGTTTGCCAGCCAGTCGAATCGGGGCCACGCCCTGAAGGTGTCTCCGTGCTATACCTTCACGATATCCCAACCCTACTTTACCTATCTGATGGGGTAGTTGAATGGGCTCGGTGATTCCTTGGCTAATCTTTCCTAACCCTGTCCAGGCTGGAATTTCACTTTCATCATTTCTTTTGCAACGAAGGTAAGTTCTGGAGAGACCTTAGGTTTCACGGCTGGGGCTCCCATGCATCTGTAGTGTGGAGTGCTTATTTCCAGCGCCTGAAAACTGGCAGGTGCCGCCGACTCGTCCACATTAATCACTGGTAGGCCATTCCTGGGAGGAGAAGGGTCATCACATTCTGCCAAGATCGTTACCAGATTCCCGTCGATGATTAGTTTGATTTGTTGGTGTAGCGTGGACGGAACTGCCCCGGCCATGTGTATCCACGGCCTCCCCAATAACAAGTTATAATTGGCTGTAATGTCTAGGACTTGGAAAGAGATATCAAAAGTACAAGGTCCGATTTCCACCGGCAATTCTATCTCTCCAATTGTATCCCTCCGGGAACCATCGAAGGCTCGCACCACTACATGGCTGGCCCGTAGGCGTTTGGGATTGATGTTCATCTTCTGCAATGTACTGAGGGGACAGATATTCAACGCCGATCCCCCATCAATCAGCACCCCATTCATGACATAACCTGAGGAGACTACCGCAATATGTAGCGGTTTTCGATGCCCCCTTCCCTCCTTGGGGATATCGTCATCTGTAAATGATATCACATCACTCTCCAACAGGTGGTCTACCAGATGGCCGAAACTTTCCTTGCTAATTTCTTTGGGAATGTATGCCTCCTCTAGGACTTTCGCCAGGGTTTTGCAGTGATCATCGGACGATAACACCAAGTCCATGACTGATGTCAAGCTCGACTCCTCATTTAAAATCTGGATCCCTCTTGTTTCTGGATGATCCATCCTCCTCAAGAATTCCATGGCTCTCTCCTCGGATATCTCTTCATTTTTCTTCTTTTGGCTCTCAAGGACTCGCCCGGGAAGATATAACGAATTGCCTTTTGTCGTCACAGAAGCACAACTGGCCGCTTCCTCTGACACCCCCCCATAATTCCATGGTACCGTCTTTAGACTGCCGACCGGGAGCTGCGATCTCGCTGCAAGGATGAGGGGTTTCGGAGCCGCCAACTTGACAGGTCCCTCCGTGGTATTTCTACTTACACCCATCAACCTAATAGGCACTCCCCGCGCACTCCCGTGATCATTTATCATGTTGATCATTTCATTAATTTTCTTCACATAGTTCAGCCTTGATGGCCCCTCGGCTTCACTGGCTTCCGCCATATTGACCCCCCCTCCATCATGCCTTGTCAGGGTATTGACCTTGACATTTGGGGAGTCTGGCTGTTCCACCACAATTTCCCCATTATCAATCAAGTTCTGGATCCTGTGCTTCAACGTCCAACAGTCCTGCGTATCATGACCAGGGGAACCTGAGTGGTATGCGCATCGCTTGCTTGGGTAAAACCTTCTTCCCTTCGGGTCACTTGGGGGTGCCAAATCGACTATCTTCTTTTGAGCAATCAATACCGCTAGAATCCACTCCAGAGGATTCCCGAGTGGGGTGAATACTCGATTTTGTGAGGCCTCGAATCTCCTTCGCCCTTCTGCCCTCTGATCAGCGAAGTTAGGCTGTCGGGATGGTCCCACCCTCTGCACCTGTACTGGAGGATTGTTTTCTGTCTTTCTAGATGACCCCTGAAGGATGAGGGAAACATCCTCCTCCTTTTTCTTTTGCACCCTATGGGAAGTGCTGCCATAATTTCCATTCTGTATTTGTTCTGCAGCCGTTTCCAAAGCCGTGAAATCCCGAATCTTTCTAGACTTCAAACCCATATCCACCATTTCTCCGTGTTTAATCATCTCGGCAAAAGGCCTACCAATCCCGGATATAACCCGCTCATAATAAGGGGCCTCTTGAATATCTACGAAGGTCATCACCATCTCTGACTCGCTCATCGGGGGATTCACCTGTGCGGCCATACCCCTCCATCGTTGTGCATAATCCCTGAAGGATTCCCTGGGTTGCTTCTTAACTTTTGTCATTTGGTATCTATCAGGAGCCATTTGCGCCTGGAAGCTATACTGTGTTAAGAAGGTGTGGGCCAATTCCTCCCAATTGTGGATCCGGGCATTATCTAGACGGGCATACCAGATTCTCGCCTCTCCCGTCAAACTCTTTTGAAAAAGTTGCATTCTTAGACCCTCGTCTTCCGCATAAGATCCCAACTCCCCAATGTAGATTTTCAGATGGATATAAGGATCCCCCTTCCCATTGTATTTCTCAAATTCGGGAATTTTAAACTTCTCAGGATATCTGGTTCCGGGGAAGACACATAGATCCGAATAATTAACCCTGCCTAGGGACCCTATGCCTTTCATAGATTGGATAGTTTCCTCCATTTGTTTCATTTTCTTTCGCAGATCCTCTGTATCTCCCTCTTCCGGGATAGTAATCACTGTCTTGTTATGTACGGGAATGGCCTTTGGGGCGACTGGCTCGCCCTTAGGTTCGGGTGGATCTTCCTTAGGTGGATCCTGTCGAGGTATCAATTGTTCCCTCAGCATTATGGCCATTTCTAACATCTGCTTCTTGAAATCATCAAATTCCTCCCTAGATATGGAACCAGGATTAGTAGGTGGGAGATCAGCCATTTCAGATGTAGAGTCTTGGGCCTTGTTAGACTGCAAACGGGTTTGAGGAGCAATCCTTGCAGAAACAACGGTTCGAAGTTTAGTCCGGGGTAATGAAAGGAAAAATGTGGATGCATGCTAAAGCTGTAACTTTTGTGTTTTTGGGTTTTTTAATCTTTCCCTGTAAAACAGAAAGTTAGTAGTCCTTTAATGCAATAACAAATGCTAAACACGACTTTATTATGCTTCCCCAGCTGTTCCCTGCAAAACATAGAGGTTAGTAATTTCTCTTGACAGAAAGGGAGGCATATATGAATGGGATCATGATATTTATACGCGTGAACGTAAAAGGGCATGAAGAGACTTTTCCTGCGTTGGGTTAATCTGAGGCTGACCTATCCTAGGGTTACTTTCACGGGCTTTTCGGCATGAAGGTCCCCAAATCTTCGCAACCTACTCGTCTGAATCCTTTCGATTGGAGCGGATTTGGGTGGTGCGTTTCCTGAGCCATCTCCGGGGAGCAGCCCCTTCGAGTCCAGTAATAAGCAACCGACAGGTTCGCCTCAGGAGGAGGTACTCTCTCAACATATATTCCTATTCATCATCCTCACTGTATGCAAATGGTTTCTTTAAAGTAAAGCCACTCCATTCAAATATTCATTTATTGGAAAAAACATACATTCACACAACAAAAGCACAAAAGATCAAAATATCGCATGCACACACATATTCATGAATTTTTAAAAGGATAGGCTAGCATCAAGATTCAAAAAGCGGCTTAAGCCCTCTAATGTCCCCAACGGAGTCGCCAGCTGTCGACGCCGGGAGGAATCTCTTCCTTTGTGATTGTTACCCTTTCCGATTTTAGCCTTTTTATTAAATGATTTTTTGGAAAAGGTCGGCATAAATGTCGACGGGGTTTTGAAAGATCGCTTTTGATGATGAGCCAATTAACCAGAGTCGCTAGTTGGTATATTTGAAATGGATGTACCAACTCATCCGAGTTTTCGTTTTTTATAAATCGCTGGCTGATATGTGACTCCGAATTAATTGGTCTGCAAACTGAGATTCATAGAGTTCGGGGGCTTGCTTAAGCGAGGGGAAGGTGTTAGGCACCCCCCGACTTCCGTGAAACACGGTTACCGCAAACTTGATGTTTTCCTATCCTTTAATTCATGAAATGTGTATGTGTGCGTGTGTGTGTGTGCCTAATGAATGTTGTGGTGAGTTTTGTATAAAAAAGGAATTCTTTTTTATGAAAGAGACGTGCTTTATTTTGAGAGTGCTTTAGAATGTCCTTTGGCCTCTTCGAGAAAGCTTTGTTTCTTTATGAGAAAGATTTGATTTTATTTAACAAAAGCTATGAGATTCTTTCATTAAGTGTTGTTTTGGTAAAACATGAATTTATTAAACCTTAGCCAAAATAGGAATCGAGATTTATACGTTGTTTTCATAAATGATGGGCAATTTCTAGGATCTCTTTCGCCCTATGTATCAAGGTTTAGTAAAACGTTTATTTCTTTTTATAAAAACCATTTTTCGTGACATTTGAAAACAACTTCTCTTTAGCTTTCTCGTAGAATAGGAATCGACTTTCATTAGCATTTCCAATTCTTAGCCTCGTGATGCTAATATCCTACTTTGATTGATTTTAGAAAAATCTTTATTGTTTTGGTTTTGAAATCTTTTGTTTGGTGTTACAAATCAAATTTAATATCAAAACGCGTAGGGGGCTATTCACGGGCATGTAAGCCATCAAAATATCCCCGAACACCAACAATCACATATTTCACTACTACGGGGCCTTAAACCCGATTCTCGCCTTAGCGTCGTTTTAAGGCCCGACGGTTACATGTTACAAAAAAACGAGCACCTTGAATCTATTACATACATCAAAACGTCCATCATCGGATTTGGACCACGGGGTCGCGCTCTTAGGCTCACACCCGAGATTACTACATGCCCACAAAATGAATACTACAAAACTAACCAACACGGATTTGCCTAATACACCATGATATCCGAAAATGATAATCTAAATAAATTACACCGAATAAATCACCATAAACAAGCTAGAAATTTCATCAATTGGATATCCTCGGGTTATTAGGAAGAATTTTGTTCCGATGGAACCCTCACTAATAATCCCTAATCCATGATTGTTCAACAATATATATAAAAATTACATTTAATTTAATCAAATGATATGATAGAAATTGCAAAAATAAGGAGATTTTCACCTTGCAAATGAGATCAAAGTGGATGTAAACTTGTGTAGTTTGAATAGAAGAAAAAGTATATGTGATACAATCAAATCAAAAGAGTATTATTCCTCTCTCTTTTTCTCTCTTTCTCTCCTATTTTGTTGCAAAATTTAGCTATTTTTTCTCTCAATTTCCGTGCTGCTGCTGTGCTGAATTCTCTTCTCCTCTCAATCTGCTGAACCTCTTGTATTCTGAAGAGGGAATGAGCTGAAATAGGCTGGCTGGCCGCCTGCCTTCCACTCACCTGGTTTCGAGTTCCGTATTTCGAGTTCCGTGTTTTCAAAATGCGCACTTATTGGCCGCAGATCAATCCGCGGCTGGACGATTTGACTTTCTCGATTTTCGTGCCACGCCTCGACTTTCGTGCCGTAACGTCGGTTTTCGCTGACAGGCTTGTATTTTGCAGTCCGGGAATTTCCGGGAGACGTGCCACCTCATTCGAGAATGCTCGTTTTGGACGGCCTTATTGTCACGTCAGCTTTGGTCGTCATTCATCGCGGTGGTGTTGAGCGTTCACACTTGTGCCCATTCCTTCGCTCCCGCAAGCCGGTTCCATTGACGATTTTGCCCTCCTGTCACGGTTAGTATAGGGAACGCAAAATTTGGGTGTCTATAATGTTTAAAAAGCTTCAATTCAATAATCCGTTCACAGACACAATGGAGCAAACGCCTAGCTACTTGAAGTTCTTAAAGGAGATTCTATCTAAAAAGAGCATGCTAGGTGATTTTGAATCAATGGCCCTTACAGAAGCGAAGCCCTCAAATGTTATATTGCTACTAATAAATGGAGGGTTACTCAATTATCGAAGGGGAATTGGATAGAAAATTGAAGTAGTCAGGCTAAGACTTTAAAACAAGCGCTTCTTGGGAGACAACCCAAGTTTAATTTTTAATTTTTAGTTTTTATTTTTATTTTTATTTTATTTTATTAGGTTTTATAGTAGTTAATAAATTTGCGTTTATTAGGATTTAATAAACTTGCTTCTATTGTGTTTACCAAGGTTCTCAGTCCCGGACCGTTCATCGAACCGAAAAAGGTACCGGGTGGGTAGGGTACTGGTCCAACCAGTGGTCAGACCTTTATTGACCCAGTGACGTAATTAATATATTAAAGTATATATTATTAGTAATTAATAAAATTTTAAAAAATCTCATTTTTTATGAACTAAAACATTATAAAGATGAGTTACAATATTAATAAAAGTGGTTAATTTTAATATTAAAATTTTTTTGGTAAAAAAAATTAAAAATTAAAAATCGGGTCGACCGGGTTTACCCGTTAGACCACTGGTTGGACTGGTTGTCAACGGGCCAACCCGAGTTTTGACCAAAACCGGGTCATTGGTCCAAACCGTACCGGAAGGCGGACCAGTTCCAGTTTTTACCGATCCAATCGCCAGTCCATTACGGGTTTTAAAACCGTGGTGTTTACAGGTTATTCGAGTCCAATTCAAGTGTAGTGCCTTATTCATTCCAATTTGCCTAGAATATTCTTCAGACTTAACGGACAAGGAGGAAGATTGATATATTTTCAGAGAAGTCCTCTGCTTTATTTTTTCCTATTTTAGCCATTGAGGACAATGCCTAGTTTAAGTTTCGAGGTGTGTTTTTATTTTATATTTTATTTGGTGCTTAGGAGTTTTATGTTATTAGTTTTGCATTGTATATAGTATGTTTTTAGGATAGTTGAGTAATGGGTTGATTGAATTTGATTATGGTGCCAAGGATAAGAAAAAATTGTGATTTTTTTTAACTCATGTGAATTAAGAAGCATGCTAGTCTTTATTTTGATTTATAAGTCGTTTTACATTGTTTGTGATCTTTTTGCACTTAAAAGCACATATCCGTATGTTTAGCTAGTTGGGGCATAAAAAGTTTATATGGTTATATGCTTATGAAAGATATCACTGAAACTCGAGAAATTTATTTGAGCATCATTCGAAGTAAAATTTAGGCATTAACATAAGTTTGGGAAAAACCTTAGATTATTAAAAATTTTGAAAAATTGGAACCTTCCTAAGTTGCAATGATGAATCATGTGGTGGGTTGAGATGGAGCATAAAACGCACTCACCCACAAACACAAGCACGAGATGGAGCATAAAACGCACTTGTGCAATAGAAATCGAGATGGAGCGTAAAATGCACTCGTTCAATGGGAGGTGAGATGGAGCGTAAAATGCACTCACTAAGAAAAAGAAAAAAAAGAAATAAATGGAATAAAATTGTGTTTTAAAATACTTGGGAAGGGTTCAAGTGTGCTTAAATGTGCGGATTATTTTTTGATCCTCTAAATTTTATATTTTGTCTTTATTAACGTAGATTGATGTAAAAGTTAGTTTATAGAGTTGATTTGAAAATCTTTTATGAGTATTTGATTATATGGTCTTATCTAAGTCACGACAAGTTTGAACATTTGGATGCACACACGCACTTAAAGGATCATGACTAATTGTGAAACTGATGATTAGATTGAAATTTTAGATTTGCATGATCTTAAAATTTTGATTGAGTTATTGTTTTTATGAAATCTGTAATGACCGCAATTTTTCTAAGCTATTTTATTAATAAAATTAAGAATTTTATTTTATTCTCTTGCGCATTAATTTAAATCCTTAAATAATTTGGATGTGTATATGTGGCTATGTGTTAATTGATTTAATAGTTCATGTGTGTCATTACTAGCCTAGTAAATCGTTTAAACAAGCCCAAGCAATAAATTGTGCTTTGGACTTGTAGGTGATTAACGATGAAGTGTAAGTATTAATTGTATTAATAATTTAGAGTCTGACTAAGAGTTTATAGTGGACTGGCCCAATGGTTATTAAACAGGCCCAATCTCAATTATTGGCGGGTGGACTTGTAGTCTGGGCAAGAGTGTTATAAGTTCCTGGGAAATCTAAATTGGGGTACCGGGTATATATATATATATATATATATATATATATATATATATATATATATATATGAGTCTACTCAGACAGCCCAATGAGAATTTGGTATTTATAAACTGAAAGTTGTATTACCGATTTAAGGTATTAGTTTATTATTTAAATCCTGACTTGTTTAGTACAACCAGCCGCACTAGGCCAATGGCCTATTCCCTCTTTACTTAACCATAGGTCTGGCGATGATCTCTGGAGGCATGGGCAGAGCTAGGGTTGGTGGAAACTTTCTACCAAACCTCTCCCGACCAACGGTTAATCTAGTTAGAACCGGTCCTAAGATCTGGGTAATAACCAGCGATTGGGTAAAGATTCTTCTATAAATAGGGACCCCGATTTCTCTTGTGGAGCTTGCTGAGTTATTAGTTCTAATACAATAAAGACATTATGAGTTGGGAGAGTAAGAGTAATGTTCAGGAGGAGTTCTTGCCATTCAGAGAGGCAAACAGAATCTGAAAAGCTAGAGAGATAGCAATCGAAGCTCCGGAAAGGTGAAACCCATTTTTATGTCAAGCATTAGTCTTTCCTTGTACAGTAGATTTCCTTTTGTTTAAGTCAGTAGAAGTTGAGTTAAGCATGATTAGTGGTAATGCTATAGTAATGTTAAACTCTGGAGTCGTAGGGTAGCTGTACCGGAACTTCATACTATATATATATATGGGACCGGATAGTAACTTAAACTAGAGTCGTATTAATGACCTTACCCATATTACCTAGTTAATATCAGAAGGGCCAAAGTTGTTCCGATAAGGTTCGTCACCTCACTCCAAACCCATGGACCTAAGGAAAGGGGTTAGACATCGGTGGTTACTCGACCCCAAACTATAGAGTGATTTCCGAACAGAAATCCGTAAACGAACCTGAAGGTTTTGATAGCCTTTGAGGGTCTGGTTCAGTGCTGGACCCGAAGTCAAGAACCTTTTATACTAGTAAGGCTCAGACCTGACTCCCAAAGTCACTACTCCGAAGCCGAAGTTCTAATATGACGCTGAGACCCAAACCTTTGGTTTCCCAAAGCCAAACGCAAAGTACATCTGAGTCCAAAGAAATTCCTGAACTACGAAAGGTTCAGACCTGTAGCCGAAGCCAAAATCTTGTCGACAGAGGGTCGGCCAGACCCAAAACTATATTTCTAGACATGGTTGACCTTAGATGAATCGGCGAAAGGATATTCCTTGAGCTGATACTTGAACTACTTCTAAATCCCAGGGGATCATAAGGAAAACTCTACGATCGTAGAGTGGTCTCGCTCCGAACGTAGAGTTTCACTCGGCCATCGTAAAGTGGACTCTGCCGATTATAGAGTTCCACTCGGTAATCGTAGAGTAAAATAGCCGAACCCCTTGGCCATCGTAAAGTGGACTCTGCCAATTGTAGAGTTCCACTCGGAAATCGTAGAGTGGGTCAGTCGGACCACTCGGTAATCATGGGGTTTCTCTCATATGTCGTAGAGTAAGTTTGGTCGGTCCCCGAAGGGTTCGTAAAGTGAACCTTGCGATCGTAGAGTAAATTCTTTCGATCGTAAAGTCTCATTAGCCAGTCGTATGATGAACTCTACGGATCGTAGAGCCGCACTAAATAATCGTAAAGCTTCATAAGCGAGTCGTGGAACCTAGTTGGTGATCGTAGAGTCACCCCACTGATCGTAGAATGACTCTATCGACGGTGTTCAAAGCCCTACTGACTATAGAGCTGTTCTAGCAGACCGTAGAGTACTGGAGTGGACTATAAAGTAGACCGTATGAGTCACTTATGTAATTTATCTAGTATATTATCAATGCATAACTATGTCTGATCAGAGAGGAAAATTGTAATTCTTGTAGGATATTTGCCAAGCAGAAACGTAGAGTTATCATTAAACAATAGACCAGGCAAGTTTTCGATCCTATCTTGTGCAAGTTTTCTCCTTGAGCCAGTTACTTATGATTACATATATATATATATAAATCGGATTGCCGGTTTTCTTGAATTAGATTTGAATTATTATTCCTTATTCATATTAGGTGGTGTAATTATTGAAAATTATTCCATGTCGTTGATATTTATTGACATTCGCACGATGTGCATTTGGAAATTTGATTTTGTCATTGAATTGTACCATTTAAAGTTCTGTTATTCACGAACTATCCAGGAGAGGTCTAAGTCATTTGTTCGACTAGACTTATACAGGTTAAAAAATTTAAAAGCTATCCAAACCAGTAGTTTGGTGCGGATTCTTAAACTGATATGAACCAACCCCGTATAGGGGAGTTTCCTAAGTATCTGAAATACTATACAAAGCAGAAATAAATGTTATGCATATACATGGTGTACAAAACTCTGGATTTAGCAACCTAATAAGGGTCAGTCAATGCGACTGATTCCTTAAAGCAAGTTCATAGTCTATTTGACTGTCAGCAGTAAATAATCAATCTTCATTCCTTCTTTTGAACTTTGATTATACCGTTCGTTTGTTTCATCAATTGTTGTTAAAATTGTTGAACTATGCTACTATTACCCATATTCATTCATGATATATCTCTTTTATTCATTTTAAACTTGCTAAGAAAACTTGTTGCTCACCCTTGCTATATCATAAAATATTACAGCTAAGCCGGAGTGCTCGAGCAGAGATAACGGCAAGGAGAAGATGAAGTTCTAAACTTCAGATGGACATGATTATCTGTTTTAATGTTTTGTTTAGATAACAATTATGTAACACGAGTCCTAATAGCTATTTTGGAACTTTGTGATGTATTTATTAAGGTTTTAGACCTTGGGACCCTTGTAAACCTTTTGTAATGATCAATATATGATTATTCATTCCGCATTTAGTTGTCATATGTTGATTGAAGGTGAACAAACGTTGTTTATCATGAGCACCAAATTCGAGGTGTTGGTACCTAAATTTGGGGGTGTCACAAAATCCTTGAAGCCATATATCAATTTCGTATTGATTCATTACTTGAGTAATTGGGTGTTAGAGGTATTTTTGTGTCTTTAGTCTTTTGCTTGAGGACAAGAAAAGATTTAAGTTTGGGGGTATTTGATGAATGGGTTTCATAGCTACGAATTGCATCTTATTAGACTTGGATTATTGTTAATCTTTATTGTTTTGTGTTGCATTTCATATATTTTAGGTTGTTTTGTAGATATTAAGTATAGGTGTGACAACCCGAATTTTCGAGAATTATTATAATAAGAATTTAATATAGAATAATTCTTATTATGATTCGAGTTTGAATATATATGTGTTATATATATATATATATATTTATGTGATTTATTTGGTGAGCCTAGTATGTATATATATAAATGTGAAATATATACATAGATTCAGAATGAATGAGGTAATAGTTAATATTTATAACGATCGCGAGTCGTGGATAGCTTGGTAATTCGAGCTTATGGATATTATTGAATAAAATAGACTTTTATTAATAATATTACGTGTTAAGAGTTTAGAGGTTATACTATAACCTAGATTATATGTAAACAATGATTAGTAAGTATGAAAGTTTTCGTATAAGCTAATTTGGTGGTTTCGAGAAATATCGCTAGAGTACTATTTATTGGATTAAATAAATAGTTGAAGGATAATATTATTGAACGAGTTATTTGTTGTAAAGACGCTAACCCGAATTATGGGCGAGATATATGTGCAATGATGTATATAATTATGGGGAGTTAATCGTGAAGAGCAACGATCGCGGATCGTGAATACCCTTGTAATTTGGGTTTATTAATATTATTAAATGGATTAAATATTATTTTTATTCTATTATGTGATGTCCTTTAAGGTTATTTTATAAACTGGATGATGTCAATGTATGAATTTTTATGCGTTATTGAACCACAAGAGTGAATAATTGATTTCGCCAAGAATCGCAAAATCGCTATTTGCGGGCACGTTTCTCGAGGCACTATTCACGCCCAAATATTTTTACGTCTTTTTTTATTTCTATTAATTTCGTTAAGACGTGTACGCAAAGAAATAATTTTTTCAAGTGTCAGAAATTTTATTTGAGCTGATGCGTTATTTTATCCGTATCCGAAATGTATTATATGAGTGTTCCGAATAAATGGGAAAACCTCGTATTAATTATTTTTACCCATCCCAATAATTTATGGGATAACCCATTTTAATTTTGGGTAGAGTTATTTACCAAATTGGGTACAAAAGTAAGAGTATTCGGGTATGGTAGAGACCAATTTGGTGTTTTAATTTGTGTGTGTTGCTGATATGGGGAACCAACCTAACCCATCAACCAATCAAATAAGAGAAGGAAGGGAAGTGTTGGCAACATGTTGCATAATGCAAGGGCCTAGGCCTTGATACCCAAAGGAGGGACATTATTCTTAGATGAGAAACCCACTTCCCCTCTCCCCATTCCATCCGTTACACCCCTCAGCTTCCCCATTCAAGCTCAGCCATTCCTCTTCTCCCAATCCTTTTCCAAGTTGATTCCTTGTTGCTGCAAATAGTAGTGTATGAAGAGAAAAAAGAGAGAGTTGCAGTAGAAAGAGAAGGGAGATGAAGGAAGAAGTTCTAGAGAGAGAAGAAGAAGAACAAGAACAAGGAAGAAGAAGGGAAATAGTGCACGGGTGGGGAGGGAGAAGGAACCAAGCAAAGGAAGGGACTCAAGCAAGGAGCCTAGTGTTGGTCGATTTCGCAACCGATAAATACGCGCAAGTATACGCGGTCAACAAGTAATAAAGAGTAAGTAAAGGATCGATCCCACGAGGAATTGTTTCTAATGTTTACCAAATATTAACCTTTTTCATTTCAATCTTATTTAAACAATGAAAACATGAATTGTTTGTTTTGTTTTGCAGTAACGAAGATAACAAATAAAGCATTAAGATAATGAAATCAAATATTAACAAGTCTAAGATTACAATTTCCCCCAACACTTTATTTAAATCTCATAACTCTCTCTTTTTCAACTAGTTAATACACAAGAATTGTTAACCGAGAAATTCACCTTATTCATAAGCCTTAGTGTATGGTCATATGAAAATCACCCATACACGACACATAGGTATATGTTTATCCCACATGCCAACAATCCATTCAATTCCATGAATAATCAACAAGACACACGCCACATAATCTTAGTCAATCTACCCATCAAACGAATGAACCTCTGTGCAGGGAGTCATTAAGTTTGTAATCTCATAATGGTTACACACGGCATTTAGGTATATCTCTATCCCAAATACTAGCAAGTCATCCATTCTTGAAGACAATGAATAAGACACACGCCACATAATCTCATACATCACCCACAAAAATCTCTAACTTTCGTATGATATCGAAACTAAATTTCAACACTATAATCCACTTTTCAATTTCATATAGGTGATCAATCAATTGTACTTTCAGCATAAATCATGCTAGACATTCAATTCGCAAATTATTACGTTAGAATGTTGGTCGAGAACACGAATGTAAAATATGGCCACCTCTCGATGCACCATATTCATATCACACTAAATCCACAATTGATAGAATGAATGTGAACACCCTAGATGACTAACGCACTATATCTCTATGTGAATTACAATCAAAAGGGTTGAAGCATAAGTTCTCAATTGGCCACATATGGTGCTTCGGTATATCTCTATCCTAAGCACGAATCATAACTTCACGAGGAATGTAAAAATTATGAACATATGCTAGCATAATCAGATCTCAATTTAAATTTCCTTTCTCAATTCCATATAAATTATCATGGGAATTGATGATCAAGATAATTAATACATGAAGCGCAAATTATGATATCCAATTCTAAAATGATAACTAATATCAAAGAGAGATAATTCAATTCAAACTAGGTGTTGGGTTCAATTACAATTTCAAACCAAACACTGAAATCAAAATAAATAAACAAAGAAATAAGCCTAACTAACATCCTTGGAGTACAAAGCTAGATGAAAAGATTAGAGATGAACTCCCATTTGATCTTCTCCTTTCCTTGTATTGCAGCCCTTGTTGGTGGAGCATGCCTTCCATTGTTGTTGGTTACTCAAGCTTCCCCATTGGGGAGCTTGAGCTACCTTTTCTCCTTCTTGCTCTAGGTTAGCTTCCACCCTCCAAGAATGCTGATTTTAGAAGTCTAGGTCCCCCAAAAATGGAGGCTACATAATGTATTTATAGTTCCTAAGGCAAAAACCTAGCTTAGCCCACCAATTTAGACCAAAAATTAGCTGAAATCGCGAAGTCTGTCGAATCCGGCGCAGCTGCGCGCTTGGATGCGCCGAAAACTGAACTCCCTGGATGCCGGGCACAGCTGCGCCGCCTTTGGCTTGCGTCCGGGCGCAGCTGCGCTGCCCCAAATCTACGTTTTCTGCATAAGGGCGCAGTTGCGCCGAATTTGTACTAGGAAGGGGCGCAGCTGCGCCGGGCACTGCTTCTGCTGCATTTTCCAGCTCTGACGTCTGTTGGGAAAATGGCCATAACATCTTCGTCCGAACTCGGATTAAGGCGTTTAAGTAGGCTATAGAAAGCTAAGAAGTAGCTCTACAACTTCCGAAACTGGAGCTTGTCGATATACAGAACGTAGTAAGGCTCAAATGGAGCCCGAAGCAACTGCTGTGTAAATTGCATGTAAAATCCAACGGTAAAATGATCATAACTCTCTCATACGAACTTCAAATTGGATGATTCTGGATGTTCTGGAAAGCTAAGATCAAAATCTACAACTTTCGTTCTTTGAGTTCTGAGAGATTCGGAATGCTTCATGGGTGAAATTGATAAACAAGCAACGGAAATGCTAGATTCAAGCCAAAAACGCATCAATCCAAGGGGCATTTATTTCAATACCTACAAAATAAAGTAAAAACACATAAAAGCACACAAATACATATAAAAGTAATACAAAACTACATTACACAATAATAAGATGAAAACGCATAAAACCAAACGAAATAGCTAAAGACTTACAAATTATTAAGGCTAAAAGCACCCAATTTGTGTATATAAAACACACTCATCACCTAGCTAATTATCTTAGACTTTAGAAGAGATTTATAGAGGTAAATAATCAACCAAAACTGATTTCATTTGATTATGAAGATTTTTGAGTTTTGAAGGTTTTTGGAGCTCTTTAGCTTGTGAGATGATTTTGTTAAGATTCTTGTTGTTGTTGTTTGTTATGAACGGTTTATAATATTGTCAAAAGGTTATGTAAGCCATTAATAACATCAAAGTAGAACAAAAATGGAATAAATCCGTACCTTTGCTTAATGGAGGATGAACTTTGGACAAAAATGGAACTTTAGACCTTCGGACGAAATTTAGAGGATTTGGAACTTAGATTCCTTGTTGTTTTAATTTGTTTGATGTTATGGAAGTGTAGTTCTATGGGTTACGAAGCTAACCCAACTAGAACGGATTAAAAAGAAGTTAAAACAAAGATTTGGTTTTGATTCTAGTGAAGAACCCCAAGAACACCAAGAACACAAAAAATATAACATGAGTTGATACTTTGGCCTAAGATTTGGCCATGTTAATGTTAATGGGTAACTCTAAATTTTTGATATGTTGTAGCTCTATGTCTTAGGAGTCCATAGAGTCTAGAATGACCAATTTGAACGTGTATAGAAGAAGTTATGAAGGTTGGAGTGAAGAAAGCTCGCTAGTCACCGGCGCATCCTCCGTGATTCTCACGGAGGCCTTGCTACCTTGTTAGCGCAGCCTCCGTGATTCTCACGGAAGCCCCGCTTACTGCCTGATTATACAATTTTTAACATGAACACTTGTTGGTAAAATGACAATAACTTTCCCATACGAACTCGGATTAGGGCGATTCAAGATGATCTGGAAAGCTTAGAGATAGACCTACAACTTCCATTAATTAGAATTGAAATTTTATACTTGAACCAATTCTAAAATTAACCATCTTTAGACCTATTATGCGATTAGAGACAATCAGAGGGCGTTGGACATGCACGTGTGCAATGTGCAAAGTTTTCGACGCTATGTTATGATGTTCTAAGTTCTAAAACATGAATGTTATAAATGATAATGATACTTAGCATTATTCAATGAGTATTAGATAAGTCGAATGAGCGTGCTAAGCATACGTAAGTCCATGTCGCTTAGGCGTTCAAGTAGACAAGTTTGGCGTATGGGCGTGCAAGCGTCGTAACGCCGTAACAAGTGTGTATAACTTTGTTTAATATTTTGTTTCTAATAATAATGAAACATGATAGAGTGTTATAACCCAATGTATGAGCATGTTAAGCACATGCAAACAAGGTGAATTAGGTGTGTGACGTGTAAACGTTGAAACGCTGCGTAAAGTGTTAAAGAACTTAAATAGTGTTTCGATTCAAATGAAACGAACATTATAAGATATGGAGTAGGATTATTATAAGCCAATAAGGATTGATGATGATGAGGGTCATAACGTTTTCAAATGACGCGACGACGAGAAATGTTTTAATATTAATCGCGTTAATTAACTATAATGCACGAACAATAGGAGATAAGAATTATTAATAATGTAAACCATTATATGAAGCCTTTTAAGTGGCTAATTGGTGTTTTATTGTTAAATAAATTGTGTAGGATATTGAAGGACGAGCCATCATAATTTGGCAAGGAACACTTAAAGGTAAGTTCTTTCAGTAACTTGTTGACTTGTTTAAATGTATTGACATACATGACTTGATTACTAAATCATTCACTATTGTGTGGATTATATGCGAGCATGATTAAAGTGTGCACAATGTGCAATTATGTGACTATATTTTTCTATGTGGAACTTGAATTATTGTAAATATACAATGTGAGATGCATGAGGTATGCTATGAGATACATGATGCATATATATATATAGATGAATTGCACAAGATTTATAATGCATGAGTAAGATGCATAGTATGAGAATCATGATGCATGGATAAATGCAAACTTATGTGTTACGTGAAGCATGAAATGTGAAAACTGTTAGTTCTTGCTGAGCCGTCGTGCTCATTCTTGCAAAAATAAAACTTTTGCAGATTTACGATGCAATGCAAGTATCTTGATATCGTGATGATAAGGAATAGAGGCGCAGGGATACAGGAAGGTTGCTAAATGTCCCTT
The DNA here is from genome assembly GCA_034770075.1 of Aralia elata. Classification (NCBI taxonomy): domain Eukaryota; kingdom Viridiplantae; phylum Streptophyta; class Magnoliopsida; order Apiales; family Araliaceae; genus Aralia; species Aralia elata. The sequence goes on along the minus strand of JAVJAP010000363.1, from coordinate 203,221 downwards.
TATTGTAATTATTTAGCTATGATAACGGTATCTGATGTACGTGAATTTGGCTATGTAAACCTTGCGTTAAAATAAAGGTTATCCATCATAGTAGTTAAGACGTGATCATGTTAGTTGTTATAGTAAACTACAAGGATGCCGATGATGAATAAAGGACACTTTTAGAATGATTGTTTGGTTATTGAATAACCTTGCGAATATTCAGGAATTGAATAAGTCAGAATTTGAACCCTGCGTTCACATATGAGATATTGTAAAGGATCATGGTATTTATTCAACCTTGATCATAAGTTTAGTATTTAAAGGTTACGAAATCTGGAATTGTAATAAAGAGTGTGATGGTAAGTTTTAATACTTATTGTTGTACAGTACTGTTATGTACAACATGAATAGAATTATATTTGTAATGATTATTAAATGATGTATTAGTTAAGGTCTCCGTACCTGAGATTAGATGGGGAACATGTTGTAATAATCTTGTAATTAGTTTCATGTAGTAAGATCATGTTTTAGTTATGGTTTCGAGGCTTGGGACGATAATATTTATATTATATCAATGTAAATATGTTATTATTCCGCATTAAGTTATTGATAGTATGATGTATGAGTTGCCTAGTGATGCACCGAATTCGTGGATAAGGTAACCCGAATTTGGGGGCGTCATAGGTTGGTATCAAAGCTGTAGGTTATAAACCTTAGGCGGGAGTACCTTAGGCTATAACATTAGAGAAGAAAGGTGTAGGTGATAAAGAGATAAACTCAGATAGAGTTTGAACAATAAGAAATAGATTTAGAAAATTCCTACATAGAGGAATCAAGATATATGAGGAAGTTCAAGGAAGAATCTTGAAGAGTTATAGAAGATGAGAATTTGGAGTTACCTGACTCTAGTAATATAGATGATAAGTATAGATCAATAGACGAGGTCTATTAGGCGTAAAGGCATAAAAATCATATAATACGATTGAAGAGAAGAGTAAAGAAAATCATAGGATGAAACGATCATAAGGTACGAAAGATCGTAATGTAAAACGATTGTAGAATAAGATCACAACGTGATCCAATTGTGTTACAGAATGACAGATGGTCTGTTGAATGATTGGAAAGTTATAGATGACGCTATGAAGGGAAGGTACTATGAACTAGTACGATGAAAACTCTGAAAGAGTTATAGATGATAAATACGGATTAAAGAAAATTCGTATTGAGCAATGAGAAGACTAGAATTTTGTGGGATTTCAATTGAGGACTCGTGTGATAGCTCAGTGTACAAGCCTTTGTATGGGCAGGGGTTTTGTGTTTCGTTTAACGACTACTTAGTTTATCACATTGATAATCGTTGAAATGTTGGTATCGCGTTATCGATGTACATATGATGAGAAGGTGATTCTTTTCTCATATCTATATTTGATGGTTAGAGAATAATAAGATTAGGTGCGAGTTCTTGAAACTCATACTTATGATAAGTTTGTGACTCATAATCATATGGTATGTTTTGAGCCCCTCAGCGTATGGCCAATCGTTGATTTGTTCTTGGACTACGTATTGCTAGGACAAGTTCCTAAACTCATATTATTGTGGCAAGTTCCTGAACTCATAATGTGTGGTAAGCTTGATGAACTATATTGGGGTATCGAAAAGTTGTAGAGCGAGAATTGTGAATTCTCAAAATGATGGGCATTGGTGATGTTAGAAATAGATAGAATTATTAAGTAATGATACAATGAAGGGAAATTGAAGTTGATGAGGAGAAATGGATACTCCAAATCTTCTAACTATGCTAGATTTCAAAATTTATTGACATCGTGCTGATATTTGCACTTTTGTGTTTTCAAAAAATATGTTGGATCAATTTTTGAACTAATAAGTTTTAAAAATGATCCTATGATTCATATGTCTATGCTAGTAGTTTCGGCTGGACAAGTTGATTTGAAAATATCAAAATGTATTTCTAAATAGTCATCAATGCATCACGGAACCTGGTGTAGAATGACAGATGATGGAGTCATCAATGCAGATTAACGTAGTGTTGGATATGATCATAGGATCGTCAACCCACTATGGTATGATGTAGTATGACAAAGTCACAAAATAACGGAATCCTCAACGGACTGTAGAAACAGTGCGATATCATGACGTCATAAAATGTTTTTTTTTTGTTTTCTTTAAAGTATGAAAAAGTATGCCAATTGAGTTGGCTAAAATATTTCGATTGATGTCTGAACTTTTAATGTAAGTCTAAGCTATTTGATTCGGCTAGACAAATATTGAAATGTGTTATTGTATGTTTTTGAGCTGAGGTGAACAACCCTAATATTGGTGTATTTTATGTTCGAAAAACCCTGACTGTTTGGCTAGAAAGTTGTGCACAACGCAAGAGTACGAGTGTGACGCCCCCAAATTCGGGTCTCCAGATACCCGGATCCGGTCATCACGATCCAATACCAACATTCACCTCTAACAACATATGGTAACTAAAATGCGGAATATAATAAACATACGTTATTCATTACAAAGGTGTTACTAGTCCAAAATACGATAACCTTAAACACTTACACAAATCCATACTCTAAATAAATGTCAGGGTTTAAATTACATTAACAGAAATTAACTACACATAAATTTAAAATCTGCTACATGAAGTCTATCACTTCATCTTTTCTTTCCCTTTGTTCTTCCCTGACGTCTCGGGTTTAGCTGCAATGAAGTCATGATATAGCAAGGATGAGCAACGAGTTTGCTCAGCAAGTTTAAAGTACAACAATAACGATATATCATGATAAAAGGGATATAGAAAGAGATTTCAACAATAAAATTATCAGAAGCAATAACAATAAATGCTTTTAGAACAATTGATAGTCAAATAGACTTGAACAATAACTTCCAAAGGAGTCAATAGCTAGTTGACCCTCTGGTTACTGGCTACAGAATAAGTACTTGAGGGGATCAGCCTCACGTACACTATGTGTATGCATAACATTTAATTCTGCTAGTTGTACCTTATATACGGTACCTGGGGTACTCCCCTCTAATAAAATGGGTGTCCATTTAGTCTAAGAATCCTTACCATCGATTGGTTCGAATAGCTTTTATAAATTCTCACATACTTGCCTGACCGAACAAGGGTTCAGACTTAACCATGAATAGTTCACAAATTTCTGAACTTAAATAAATATACGAATTCAATTTCACGAGTGCGAATGTCAATAAATACAAAGATGTGGAATAATTTTAAAAGTAATTAGACCACTTAAGGCATGCTTGGAGATAAGATTCAAGCTTAAAAAATAACTTGCAATAATATATACCTTTTGCACGAATTAAAAATAATGCATAAGGTTTAGAAATATTGCTCAATGTAAAAGTGGAGTAAGATAGAACTTGCATTCATTATACTGAAAGAATGAAGTTAGGGAACTTGCCTGTTTGCTCAGCTACAATAAATCTTAGCTTTAACTAATTGACCTTGGATAACCTATCAGTTGATAAAGTCGGTTTATCCATTAGCATTGCAAAACTGTATATCGATACACTCACTTATGCTATTTTTTTAAAAGATAAACAATTCACCACATACATTTAATTTCTGTCTAATCATTAGCTAAACAGAATTTAACTTAATGACCTTTAGCTATTAAAATAATTGATAACTAATCATGCACACTTATTCTTTGAATACTCCGATTATTACCCTTACTTGTCTCTAACTATGGGTTAACACCCTTTATTTATTATTAGCATAATAAATCTAGCATGATTTAATAACAACTAAATAATGGTTGATCTCTTACTCAATCTTTTATTTGCTTAATCACTATTCACCTTAAGGGTAATTTAGTAATTATTATACTTGTTCTTTATTCAACATTAATTAAATACTCAATGTATTAATACCACACACTTAATATTATCATTAAGTGTTTATTACCATTATTTATTAAGGCCAAAATAATTAACTTATTGATCTTCCTCATACTCAATCATTATTCCATTAATGATTAAGTAATTGTTATCCTTATTAGCTTTATTCATACCTAATTATAATAATTATAAATTTATTATCTTCATTTATTGTTTAATGTTGAACAATAAATAATTATTACATACTTGTCATCTTCATTTTAATAAATAACGAATAATTATTTTATTACTTTAGCTCATACTTAATTATTATTCAATATTAATTAAATAATAATTAAATATTTATTGTTTATCGATAAATGACCTTATTCATAGTTAATTAAATATTTAGTATCTTTATTTGATAAACAATAAGTAATTACTTTTATTACTTCATTCATACTTAATTATTATTTACTATTAAATAATAATTAAATATTTACTAACTTTATTTATTATTTATTGATAAATAATAAAGGATTACTTTTATTAACTTTATTCATACTTAATTATTATTTAATATTAATGAAATAATAATTAAATATTTGTTATCTTTATCTATCACTTACTGGCAAATAATTAAATTATTAACTTAATTCATACTTGATTATTATTTAATAGTAGTTAAACAATGGTCAAATATTTATTAGCTTTATTTATTATTTAAAGATAAATAATAAATAATTAACTTATTAACTTTATTCATATTTAATTATTATTAAATAATAATTAAATATTTATTATCTTTATTTATTATTCATTGGTAAAGAATAGGTAATTATCTCGTTAATCCTATTATTATTTAATATTAACTAAATAATAATTTAGAACTTATTATTTTATTTATCAATTATGGATAAATAATTATTATTGCCTTATCACTTACCAACCGATTCCCAGCCACCAACAATTCACTAGAGTTAATAGGCCTAACGAATCTTGAGTCTAGCAAGTCATGGATCACAAACTGGGCAAAGCTACAAAATGGTCCTCATAGACATTTCGTCGAGCACCTTGTGGGCGTACCAAAGGTCGAGACTAGCTTAGTTCCTAGGCAAAATTGTGCTGCCGAACCTTATGGTTCTTATACAGTCTCAACCAAGCAGTAAACCCAAGCAACACCAAAACAATTAAATTGATTAAAGGAAATAAACATCCCAATACAGAGAATAGTTTGATTAAATATGGTACCTAGAACAATTGATTTCAATACAGAGAACAACATACTCCAATACAGAGGAAGGTTTCGGTTCAATACCATACTCAGAAACAAATTACCCAATGCAGTGCAACCAATACAATACAATACTACTATATGTTTAAATCCCACAATAGTACAGTCCCAAAACAGGGGAACAACACAACCCCAATCACAGAAGAAGAAAATGAATGAACTAACTAATTTATCACAACTCATATACCTTCCTGCCGACCAATTTGCTTGTCGCCTTCTTCTCCCAAAATAATCAACCCAACCGGACATTCACAATGGCTTCCCGTTGAAATTTCTCTCCCTGAGGTTTCTAAATTTTCTAATTTCAAACCATAATTTGGGACTCACAAATAAAGGGGTTCGACAGCTTTGGGTTAGGGCTTGGGGAGTTCAATTTATAGAAGTAAATTTACCCCAAATTATTTGGGTATTACCCTAAACGACTGGGTCAATGACCGGCGGTAGGAAGAGTGGCTTTCCGACCGATCTCATCACGCCGACCTGTGACCTCACCGACAATTTCCTCGAGCTTCGTACCTCCATCGGTCACGTCGCTGAAATTCTGGGACCCTTGGTCCAAGCGATGCTTGCTCGAACTCCCCCTCAAACCCTTAATCAATCCGCCAGTCGACTCAAGCTCTCGTCGGCGATTGACAGTTCTTTTTCTTTCTCCCATCTCTCGCACGTTCGATTGATGGATGGTTTGGGTCTAGCTAGGTTCGGCTATGTGATTTGAGGGTTTGGGGGTTGCTAGGGTCGACTAAGCCTACTCCTTCTTCCTCTCGATTGACTGATTGAGGGTTTGATTTTCCCCCTTCCCTTGCTCGGTTATTACTCCCCCAAATCAATTTTTCTCTTCTTGTCGATTTGAACCCAGCTCTGCTCCCAATTGGTTTTACCGTTTGCCCCAAACGGATCCAACCCGGCTGGCAATTCACTTGGGCTTAACCCAATAGTTGGCCGGCTGATTTAATTAAAACGGTGGCCCAATTGGAAAATAAGAAGACCTTGGGCTCAACTCAAATTGGTTTGGCTAAATGAATGGGAAGCAGCGCAATAGGAAAATGATAAGAGGATTGGCCCAATCGAACTAAATAAAAGAAATGGGCCATCCTAAATAAAAGAAAAAATGGCCCAAATTAAATTAACAACATTATATGCTAATATTTAAACTTAATAATTAATTATTTATTTGAATAATTAGTTCACCAATAATTCCTCATTTGAATTATTTAATCCGACAATAGTAAATGAATTTATCTATTAATGTTTCCCAAATTCTTACAAATTAAGTCTTAGGGTTAACTCACTAATTTAAATCAACTATTAATGAGTCCCTTTAATGCAAGAAAATTAAATAATAATTCTTACATGGATCCAATTAAATTCATAAAATTATATAAACACGAATTTCATATAATAAAATAATTTAATACCATGCCTAAAATTACTGGACATTACATCCTCTCCCCATTATAAAAATTCCGTCCTCGGAATTTCAATCTAAGGTTACACAAATAACTGAGGGTAATTTGCTCTCATCTTTTCTTCGAGTTCCCACGTGGCTTCTTCCACCGCGTGGTTTCTCCAGAGAACTTTAACCGAATGAATGGTTTTATTCCTCAGCGTCTGTTCCTTTCTATCCAGTATTTGAACAGGAATCTCCTCGTACGATAAGTTCTTCTCGACTTGAATTGGCTCATAGGAAATAACATGCTTATAATCTGGCTTATACGGACGCAACACTGATACATGAAACACGTTGTGAATGTGCTCAAGCTCAGGGGGTAATGCTACCTCGTACGCCACTTCGCCGATTCGTCTTAAAATTTCAAAAGGTCCTATGAACCTAGGGCTCAGCTTGCCCTTCTTCCCAAAACGAATCTTCCCTTTCAAGGGAGATACCTTCAGAAACACAAAGCTACCAACTTCAAATTCTCATTTCTGACAATGTAAGTCGGCATACTTCTTCTGACGATCCTGGGCTGCTACTAACCGCTGTCTTATTACTTTAATGATTCCCACGGTTTGTTGTACCAATTCTGGTCCCAACAATCTCCGATCACCAACTTCATCCCAACACAACGGCGTTCGACACTTTTTTCCATACAACGCTTCGTACGGTGGCATACCGATGCTAGCGTGATAACTATTATTGTAAGCAAACTCTACCAAGGGCAAATGATCGTCCCAGCTGCCCCCTAAGTCCATCACAACTGCCCGGAGCATATCCTCTAGGGTCTGAATTGTTCGCTCACTCTGACCATCAGTCTGAGGATGATACGCCGTACTCATTCGCAACTGTGTTCCCAGTCTCTCCTGTAGACTTCTCCAAAAATTTGACGTGAAGCGGGGATCTCTGTCAGATACAATAGACACCGGCACTCCATGTCTCGATACTATCTCCTTCACGTAAAGTTTCGCCAACTGTTCTAATTTGTACCTGATCTTGATTGGTAGGAAATGGGCAGACTTGGTCAAACGATCTACGATCACCCAGATGGCGTCTAGACCCTTCTGTGTTGCTGGAAGTCCTACCACAAAATTCATTATGATGTGCTCCCACTTCCACTCGGGAATCTCTAAGGGTTGTAACAATCCGCTCGGCCGCTGGTGCTCTGCCTTGATTCTCTGACAAGTTAAACACCGGCTGACGAATTCTGCAACTTCCCCCTTCAAATGCGGCCACCAATAATGCTGACGAAGATCTTGATACATCTTGGTGCTACCCGGATGTACCGAGAAACTCGTATTATGGGCCTCCTTCAAAATTTCTTCCCTTAAGTCTGGTACATAGGGTATCCAGATCCTTCCCTCGAATCTCAGCAATCCTGTGCTGTCAACCTTGTACTTCGATGTCTTTCCCTCCGATAGTTGCTTCTTAATGTTAATGCATTCTTCATCAAATTCTTGAGCCTCCTGTATCTTATCCAGTAGAGTCGGACCTACTGTCACGGTGAACACTTTTTCGTCTTCCTCCATTGGATACCTAACCTCCAGTTCCAGACGTTCAAAGTCCTTTATCAATTTCCCTTGAACTGTCAGCTGCATCAATTTCACCTTGCCTTTCTTGCTTAAGGCATCAACCACTACATTTGCTTTGCCCGGATGGTACAGAATTTCACAGTCGTAGTCCTTGATCAATTCTAACCATCGGCGCTGCCTCATGTTCAGCTCCTTTTGAGTGAAGATATATTTCAGACTTTTATGATCTGTATATATCTCGCACTTCTCCCCGTATAGGTAGTGCCTCCAAATCTTCAAGGCAAAAACTACCGCTGCTAACTCCAAGTCATGAGTCGGATAACCCTTCTCATAGTCTTTCAGTTGACGTGATGCGTACGCCATGACCTTACCGTGTTGCATCAGCACACAACCAAGACCTTTGTGTGACGCATCGCTATACACTACGAAACCCCCAGTGTTGTCGGGTAAGGTCAACATCGGTGCCTGGCTGAGTCTCTTCTTCAGCTCCATGAAACTTTCCTCACATTTTTCCGACCAAACGAACTTAACTGTTTTCCTGGTGAGGTTGGTCAAAGGCGATGCTATCTTTGAAAAATCCTGTATAAACCTTCGATAGTATCCCGCTAGTCCCAAGAAACTCCGGATCTCTGTTGGCGTCTTCGGTTGTTCCCAATTGATAACCGCTTCTACTTTTGCTGGGTCCACCGAAACACCATTTTTGTTGATGACGTGACCTAGAAACTGTACCCTCTGCAACCAAAATTCACGCTTAAAAAACTTCGCTTACAACTTCTCCCTCCTGAGAGCTTCTAATACAATCCTTAAATGTTCAGCATGTTCCTCCTTTGTCTCCGAATACACTAAGATGTCATCGATGAATACGACTACGAACTTGTCCAAGTACTTCTTGAACACTCTGTTCATCATATCCATGAATGCTGCTGGTGCATTCGTCAAACCAAAAGACATTACCAGAAACTCGAAATGCCCATAACGAGTTCTGAATGCAGTCTTCGGGATATGTTCCTGCCTCACCTTAAGCTGATGATAGCCTGTTCTTAGGTCGATCTTTGAAAAGTATTTCGCTCACTTAAGTTGATCAAATAGATGGTCAATTCTAGGAAGCGGATATCTATTCTTAATCGTAACTTTGTTCAACTCCCGATAGTCGATACAAAGTCTCATCGAACCATCTTTCTTCTTTACAAACAGAACTGGCGCTCCCCATGTGGACACGCTTGGTCTGATATAACCTTTATCAAGTAGTTTCTGCAGTTGCACCATCAACTCTTTCATCTCTACAGGTGCCATTCGATACGGCGTCTTCGATATTGGTGCGGTTCCCGGTGCCAAATCGATAACGAACTCGGTTTCCTTGTCTGGTGGCAGTCCCAGAAGTTCATCGAGGAAGACATCAGCGAATTCCCTCACGATTGGTATTTGACTCATCTCATCCCTGACCTGACGAGTATCAATTACATGTGCCAAATAACACACGCAACCTTTCTTAAGAAATTTCTTGGTTTGCATCATAGTCAGACAACAAGATTGTCTTGGTGACTTACTACCGTAAAATACCACCTTCGACTTATTAAGAGTCCTCAGGTGTACACATTTCTTTTTACAGTTAATAACTGCTCTGTGAATTGATAGCCAATCCATTCCCAGGATTACATCAAACTCTCCCAGCCGAATTGGTATCAAATCCACATTGAGCTTAAATCCTCGCAATTCAGCACTACAATTCTTATGAATGCATTCTACGGGAATAATTTTCTTGTTTGCTACTTCTACGTTCATAGGGTTTTCTAACTTTTCACGGGGTAAATTTAACTGACTAGCAAATTCTTCGAAAACAAAAGAGTAGGTAACACCCGAATCGAATAACACATATGCATTTATATCATTGATTGGGATGATACCTGACACCACATCTTTGGATTCCATGGCATCCTGAACAGTCATGTTGAACGTGCGGGTTGTTGGCCTGTTGGCTTTACTAGCTGGTGCCCCATAGCTCAGCCGGTTGTTATTCCCGCTGTTGTTGTTGCTTCTGTTGCCACTCCCGACGTCGCCCTTCCTCTTCGAACAGTCCTTTATCTGGTGGTCGGGTGCTCCACAAGAGAAAAATCCCCCTTTCTGTTTGTTCGGACACTGGGGAGCCATGTGCCCCGGTTGTCCACACCAATAACAAGCACTCTTCCCCTTCATGCATTCCCCAGTGTGGTTTTTCCCACAATTGCTACACCTGCCAGTTTTCTTCACCTCCCTTCCAGATTGGTTTCCTCCGGATTTATTGCTCCCGAACGATTGGCTTTCATTCCATTTGCGCTTATTGGGGTTGCTGCCCCCGCGGCTCCCTGCCCTGGCAGCCTCCTGGTTCTTCTTTTTGTCTTGATTAAATCGGGCTACTGCTTCATTGCCTCCTTCCGCAATGATAGCCCTTTCCAGCAGTTCCGAGCAGTTCTTAAACTTTAATATCGCAACTGACTTCTGTACCCACGGTTTCAGTCCTAACTTAAACCTTCTTGCCTTCCTGGCCTCAGTGTCCACCTGATGTGGGGCAAATCGGGCCAACTCATTGAATTTTGCCGCGTACTCGGCGACAGTCATATTCCCTTGTTTAAGTTTGAGGAACTTAACTTCCAGGTCCTGCTGTGTATTCTCCGAAAAGTAATTTTCGAAGAACAATTCTTTAAATCTTTCCCATGAGATGACCCCCTCACCTGCTCGACCCTTATTGGCTTTCCACCAATAGTTCGCCTCGCCCTTCAGCATGAACGTGGCAAATCCTGTCTTTTGTTCCTCGGCCACCCGTGCGACCTCGAAGACCTTCTCTATCTCCTCGATCCAGGTCTGTGCTTCTATTGGGTTAAGAGTTCCCTTGAACTCGGGTGGTCCAACCAATTTGAAGTCTTTAAAATTTGCCAGATGATGCGCTGGCTCGGCTGCTGCTTGGGTCCCTCTAGGTGGCGGTCTTGATTGCATGGCTTCCGCCAGCATCTCCGCGAACATACTCATTGGATTGGTTTGGTTTCCAACCTCACTTTCTGACTCTTCAACATGTCGGTTACGTGGTCGTCCTCTTGGCGGCATGATTTGAATTCTGGCCGACTTTTACCTATAGTTTTATATTTCACATAATATGTCATTAAAATCAGCAATCAAGGGTAAAAACATCTATCAAATACATTTGATTTAAGTGAAATATCTGCATTTATATTGATATACCACTGTTTGTTACAAAGACTAAACCTGTGGCATACTTCTATAAATGCGCCACTGTGTGCCCTACCCATCAATAACCTTTTCCCCAAGACAAAAGTGGGGAATCCTAACTTTTCATCGCTCAAGACCACAAAAGTTGGGGTTTAACTGCTGCCCCAAACATAAATACAAATATAAAGTTTCACAAGACAAACATGAATACGTCCCTAATATAACAAAAAGTGGGACTGACTGTACTAAAGACAAAGCAACCATCATATCATGTCACTGCAGGTCGTGACGAATCCGTGCCTGCTGACCAGAAGAGAATGCTCCACCCCCGACCCTGCGACGAACATAGCGGCTAGACTCCCCTACCTCAGTCCGGGGCCTCTTGTAGGCTGCATCCAGAGCAAATCCCAAGGTCTCAATCCTCACTGCCCCGGCTTCTAACCGGTCCTCCAATAGGTCAACTCTACTTGCTGCTCTGACCCAGGTGTCCCTAACTCGGACATTCTCAGCAACCTCTAGCCCAATCTCGAACCTCATGGCCTCCTGCTTCGCCTTCAGGTGGGCGATCTGCAGATCCTTCTGCTCCAGTCTCTCTCTCAACTCAGCGTTCCGGGCCACTAACTGATGTAGCAGTGGTCCGATCTGCTGCGATGAGGACTCGTAGCCCTGCAGCTGTACGTTCGCCACTCCCAAGTCATGCTCGAGCTGATAGGCCAGGTCTCTATACTGGTCCTCTCGGATCTGGTGGGTCTGATTCTGCTCCTCCAGATGAGCTACCCGGCCCTCCAGTTCCTCATTCCTGCTGGTCAGTCCCTCAATGATATCGTCAGCAGTGGACCCCATGCCATCAACATAAGCAGGTGGCTCCTCTCCCTCGGTCTCGGGGTCCTCCTCCTCAACATCCGGGTCCTGACTACCGGACCTCATGACTCCACCTATAACCGGCTCTGGTAGCTCCCTCTGATAGTCCTCCTCTGGCTCGGACTCCTCCAGTGGTACCCCTGGGGCAATAGGAGCATACCCCACCAACTGCTCAGCAACTACAAGTATATCTAGAAATGTCTCCTCCTCCTGGGTCCCACTAGTCCCTTCCCTGTCAGCCATCCTACAACACAGACAGAGATAACAAATATCAGTATCATAATAAAATTTGTTCATTGATAGAATGAAATGATATTTTATCATGTACAACTCAGCTTGGCAGATTTCCACAATCCACCCCCAGATAAGACCACTACCTGAATCGCCTTGATTCATATCCTAGCGTACTCAATACGAGTTTAATGTTAAGGTTATAACCTAGGTTTCGCGATCCTAAAGTTTATAACCTATGGCTCTGATACCAACCTCTGATGCCCCCAAATTCGGGTCTCCAGATACCCGGATCCGGTCATCACGATCCAATACCAACATTCACCTCTAACAACATATGGTAACTAAAATGCGGAATATAATAAACATACGTTGTTCATTACAAAGGTGTTACTAGTCCCAGAATACGATAACCTTAAACACTTACACAAATCCATACTCTAAATAAATGTCAGGGTTTAAATTACATTAACAGAAATTAACTACACATAAATTTAAAATCTGCTACATGAAGTCTATCACTTCATCTTTTCTTTCCCTTTGTTCTTCCCTGACGTCTCGGGTTTAGCTGCAATGAAGTCATGATATAGCAAGGATGAGCAACGAGTTTGCTCAACAAGATTAAAGTACAACAATAAGGATATATCATGATGAAAGGGATATAGAAAGAGATTTCAACAATAGAATTATCAGAAGCAATAACAATAAATGCTTTTAGAACAATTGATAGTCAAATAGACTTGAACAATAACTTCCAAAGGAGTCAATAGCTAGTTGACCCTCTGGTTACTGGCTACAGAATAAGTACTTGAGGGGATCAGCCTCACGTACGCTATATGTATGCATAATATTTAATTCTGCTAGTTGTACCTTATATACGGTACCTGGGGTACTCCCCTCTAATAAAAGGGGTGTCCATTTAGTCTAAGAATCCTTACCATCGATTGGTTCGGATAGCTTTTATAAATTCTCACATACATGCCTGACCGAACAAGGGTTCAGACTTAACCATGAATAGTTCACAAATTTCTGAACTTAAATAAATATACGAATTCAATTTCACGAGTGCGAATGTCAATAAATACAAAGATGTGGAATAATTTTAAAAGTAATTAGACCACTTAAGGCATGCTTGGAGATAAGATTCAAGCTTAAAGAATAACTTGCAATAATATATACCTTTTGCACGAATTAAAAATAATGCATAAGGTTTAGAAATATTACTCAATGTAAAAGTGGAGTAAGATAGAATTTGCATTCATTATACTGAAAGAATGAAGTTAGGGAACTTACCTGTTTGCTCAGCTACAATAAATCTTAGCTTTAACTAATTGACCTTGGATAACCTATCAGTTGATAAAGTCGGTTTATCCATTAGCATTACAAAACTGTATATCGATACACTCACTTATGCTATTTTTTTAAAAGATAAAAAATTCACCACATACATTTAATTTCTGTCTAATCATTAGCTAAACAGAATTTAACTTAATGACCTTTAGCTATTAAAATAATTGATAACTAATCATGCACACTTATTCTTTGAATACTCCGATTATTACCCTTACTTGTCTCTAACTATGGGTTAACACCCTTTATTTATTATTAGCATAATAAATCTAGCATGATTTAATAACAACTAAATAATGGTTGATATCTTACTCAATCTTTTATTTGCTTAATCACTATTCACCTTAAGGGTAATTTAGTAATTATTATACTTGTTCTTTATTCAACATTCATTAAATACTCAATGTATTAATACCACACACACTTAATATTATCATTAAGTGTTTATTACCATTATTTATTAAGGCCAAAATAATTAACTTATTGATCTTCCTCATACTCAATCATTATTCCATTAATGATTAAGTAATTGTTATCCTTATTAGCTTTATTCATACCTAATTATAATAATTAGATATTTATTATCTTCATTTATTGTTTAATGTTGAACAATAAATAATTATTACATACTTGTCATCTTCATTTTAATAAATAACGAATAATTATTTTATTACTTTAGCTCATACTTAATTATTATTCAATACTAATTAAATAATAATTAAATATTTATTGTTTATCGATAAATGACCTTATTCATACTTAATTAAATATTTAGTATCTTTATTTGATAAACAATAAGTAATTACTTTTATTACTTCATTCATACTTAATTATTATTTACTATTAAATAATAATTAAATATTTACTAACTTTATTTATTATTTATTGATAAATAATAAAGGATTACTTTTATTAACTTTATTCATACTTAATTATTATTTAATATTAATGAAATAATAATTAAATATTTGTTATCTTTATCTATCACTTACTAGCAAATAATTAAATTATTAACTTAATTCATACTTGATTATTATTTAATAGTAGTTAAACAATGGTCAAATATTTATTAGCTTTATTTATTACTTAAAGATAAATAATAAATAATTAACTTATTAACTTTATTCATATTTAATTATTATTAAATAATAATTAAATATTTATTATCTTTATTTATTATTCATTGGTAAAGAATAGGTAATTATCTCGTTAATCCTATTATTATTTAATATTAACTAAATAATAATTTAGAACTTATTATTTTATTTATCAATTATGGATAAATAATTATTATTGCCTTATCACTTACCAACCGATTCCCAGCCACCAACAATTCACTAGAGTTAATAGGCCTAACGAATCCTGAGTCTAGCAAGTCATGGATCACAAACTGGGCAAAGCTACAAAATGGTCCTCATAGACATTTCGTTGAGCACCTTGTGGGCGTACCAAAGGTCGACACTGGCTTAGTTCCTAGGCAAAATTGTGCTGCCGAACCTTATGGTTCTTATACAGTCTCAACCAAGCAGTAAACCCAAGTAATACCAAAACAATTAAATTGATTAAAGGAAATAAACATCCCAATACAGAGAATAGTTTGATTAAATATGGTACCTAGAACAATTGATTTCAATACAGAGAACAACATACTCCAATACAGAGGAAGGTTTCGGTTCAATACCATACTCAGAAACAAATTACCCAATGCAGTGCAACCAATACAATACAATACTACTATATGTTTAAATCCCACAATAGTACAGTCCCAAAACAGGGGAAAAACACAACCCCAATCACAGAAGAAGAAAATGAATGAACTAACTAATTTATCACAACTCATATACCTTCCTGCCGACCGATTTGCTTGTCGCCATCTTCTCCCAAAATAATCAACCCAACCGGACATTCACAGTGGCTTCCCGCTGAAATTTCTCTCCCTGAGGTTTCTAAATTTTCTAATTTCAAACCCTAATTTGGGACTCACAAACAAAGGGGTTCGACAGCTTTGGGTTAGGGCTTGGGGAGTTCAATTTATAGAAGTAAATTTACCCCAAATTATTTGGGTATTACCCTAAACGACTGGGTCAATGACCGGCGGTAGGAAGAGTGGCTGTCCGACCGATCTCATCACGCCGACCTGTGACCTCGCCGGCAATTTCCTCGAGCTTCGTACCTCCATCGGTCGCGTAGCTGAAATTCTGGGACCCTTGGTCTAAGCGATGCTTGCTCGAATGCCCCCTCGAACCCTTAATCAATCCGCCAGTCGGCACAAGCTGGCGCCGGCGATTGACTGTTCTTTTTCTTTCTCCCGTCTCTCGCACGTTCGATTGATGGATGGTTTGGGTCTAGCTAGGTTCGGCTATGTGATTTGAGGGTTTGGGGGTTGCTAGGGTCGACTAAGCCTACTCCTTCTTCCTCTCGATTGACTGATTGTGGGTTTGATTTTCCCCCCTTCCCTTGCTCGGTTATTACTCCCCCAAATCAATTTTTCTCTTCTTGCCGATTTGAACCCAGCTCTGCTCCCAATTGGTTTTACCGTTTGTCCCAAACGGATCCAACCCGGCTGGCAATTCACTTGGGCTTAACCCAATAGTTGGCCGGCTGATTTAATTAAAACGGTGGCCCAATTGGAAAATAAGAAGACCTTGGGCTCAGCTCAAATTGGTTTGGCTAAATGAATGGGAAGCAACCCAATAGGAAAATGATAAGAGGATTGGCCCAATCGAATTAAATAAAAGAAATGGGCCATCCTAAATAAAAGAAAAAGTGGCCCAAATTAAATTAACAACATTATATGCTAATATTTAAACTTAATAATTAATTATTTATTTGAATAATTAGTTCACCAATAATTTCTCATTTGAATTATTTAATCCGACAATGGTAAATTGAATTTATCTATTAATGTTTCCCAAATTCTTACAAATTAAGTCTTAGGGTTAACTCACTAATTTAAATCAACTATTAATGAGTCCCTTTAATGCAAGAAAATTAAATAATAATTCTTACATGGATCCAATTAAATTCATAAAATTATATAAATACGAATTTCATATAATAAAATAATTTAATACCATACCTAAAATTACTGGACATTACATCCTCTCCCCCTTATAAAAATTTCGTCCTCGGAATTTCAATCTAAGGTTACACAAATAACTGAGGGTAATTTGCTCTCATCTTTTCTTCGAGTTCCCACGTGGCTTCTTCCACCGCGTGGTTTCTCCAGAGAACTTTAACCGAATGAATGGTTTTATTCCTCAGCGTCCGTTCCTTTCTATCCAGTATTTGAACAGGAATCTCCTCGTACGATAAGTTCTTCTCGACTTGAATTGGCTCATAGGAAATAACATGCTTATAATCTGGCTTATACGGACGCAACACTGATACATGAAACACGTTGTGAATGTGCTCAAGCTCAGGGGGTAATGCTACCTCGTACGCCACTTCGCCGATTCGTCTTAAAATTTCAAAAGGTCCTATGAACCTAGGGCTCAACTTGCCCTTCTTCCAAAAACGAATCTTCCCTTTCAAGGGAGATACCTTTAGAAACACAAAGCTACCAACTTCAAATTCTCGTTTCTGACGATGTAAGTCAGCATACTTCTTCTGACGATCCTGGGTTGCTACTAACCGCTGTCTTATTACTTTAATGATTCCCACGGTTTGTTGTACCAATTCTGGTCCAAACTATCTCCGTTCACCAACTTCATCCCAACACAACAACGTTCGACACTTTTTTCCATACAACGCTTCGTACGGTGGCATACCGATGCTAGCGTGATAACTATTGTTGTAAGCGAACTGTACCAAGGGCAAATGATCGTCCCAGCTGCCCCCTAAGTCCATCACAACTGCCCGGAGCATATCCTCTAGGGTCTGAATTGTTCGCTCACTCTGACCATCAGTCTGAGGATGATACGCCGTACTCATTCGCAACTGTGTTCCCAGTCTCTCTTGTAGACTTCTTCAAAAATTTGACGTGAAGCGCGGATCTCTGTCAGATACAATAGACACCGGCACTCCATGTCGCGATACTATCTCCTTCACGTAAAATTTCGCCAACTGTTCCAATTTGTACCTGATCTTGATTGCTAGGAAATGGGCAGACTTGGTCAAACGATCTACGATCACCCAGATGGCGTCTAGACCCTTCTGTGTTGCTGGAAGTCCTACCACAAAATCCATTGTGATGTGCTCCCACTTCCACTCGGGAATCTCTAAGGGTTGTAACAATCCGCTCGGCCGCTGGTGCTCTGCCTTGATTCTCTGACAAGTTAAACACCGGCTGACGAATTCTGCAACTTCCCCCTTCAAATGCGGCCACTAATAATGCTGACGAAGATCTTGATACATCTTGGTGCTACCCGAATGTACCGAGAATCTCGTATTATGGGCCTCCTGCAAAATTTCTTCCCTTAAGTCTGGTATATAGGGTATCTAGATCCTTCCCTCGAATCTCAGCAATCCTGTGCTGTCAACCTTGTACTTCGATGTCTTTCCCTCCGATAGTTGCTTCTTAATGTCAATGCATTCTTCAGCCTCCTGTATCTTATCCAGTAGAATCGGACCTACTGTCACGGTGAACACTTTTTCGTCTGCCTCCATTGGATACCTAACCTCCAATTCCAGACGTTCAAAGTCCTTTATCAATTTCTCTTGAACTGTCAGCTGCATCAATTTCACCTTGCCTTTCCTGCTTAAGGCATCAACCACTACATTTGCTTTGCCCGGATGGTACATAATTTCACAGTTATAGTCCTTGATCAATTCTAACCATCGGCGCTGCCTCATGTTCAGCTCCTTTTGAGTGAAGATATATTTCAGACTTTTATGATCTGTATATATCTTGCACTTCTCCCCGTATAGGTAGTGCCTCCAAATCTTCAAGGCAAAAACTACCGCTGCTAACTCCAAGTCATGATTCGGATAACCCTTCTCATAGTCTTTCAGTTGACGTGATGCGTACGCCACGACCTTACCGTGCTGCATCAGCACACAACCAAGACCTTTGTGTGACGCATCGCTATACACTACGAAACCCCCAGTGTTGTCGGGTAAGGTCAACACCGGTGCTTGGCTGAGTCTCTTCTTCAGCTCCATGAAACTTTCCTCACATTTTTTCGACCAAACGAACTTAACTGTTTTCCTGGTGAGGTTGGTCAACGGCGATGCTATCTTTGAAAAATCCTGTATGAACCTTCGATAGTATCCCGCTAGTCCCAAGAAACTCCGGATCTCTGTTGGCGTCTTCGGTTGTTCCCAATTGATAACCACTTCTACTTTTACTGGGTCCACCGAAACACCATTTTTGTCGATGACGTGACCTAGAAACTGTACCCTCTGCAACCAAAATTCACGCTTAGAAAACTTCGCGTACAACTTCTCCCTCCTGAGAGCTTCTAATACAATCCTTAAATGTTCAGCATGTTCCTCCTCTGTCTCCGAATACACTAAG
Source organism: Aralia elata (assembly GCA_034770075.1). Classification (NCBI taxonomy): domain Eukaryota; kingdom Viridiplantae; phylum Streptophyta; class Magnoliopsida; order Apiales; family Araliaceae; genus Aralia; species Aralia elata. The sequence goes on along the minus strand of JAVJAP010000363.1, from coordinate 184,022 downwards.
ATGTCATCGATGAATACGACTACGAACTTGTCCAAGTACTGCTTGAACACTCTGTTCATCATATCCATGAATGCTGCTGGTGCATTCGTCAAACCAAAAGACATTACCAGAAACTCGAAGTGCCCATAACGAGTTCGGAATACGTTAAAAAAAAGAATTCATCAATTGTTTTAGTTTAATTTATTTGATGTTATGGAAGTGTAGTTCCATGGGTTACGAAGCTAACCCAACTGGAACAGATTAAAAAGAAGTTAAAACGAAGATTTGGTTTTGATTCTAGTGAAGAACCCCAAGAACACCAAGAACACAAAAATATAACATGAGTTGATACTTTGGCCTAAGATTTGGCCATGTTAATGTTAATGGGTAACTCTAAATTTTTGATATGTTGTAGCTCTATGTCTTAGGAGTCCATAGAGTCTAGAATGGACCAATTTGAACGTGTATAGAAGAAGTTATGAAGGTTGGAGTGAAGAAAGCTCGCTGGTCACCGGCGCAGCCTTCGTGATTCTCACGGAGGCCTTGCTACCTTGTTGGCGCAGCCTCCGTGATTCTCACGGAAGCCCCGCTTACTGCCTGATTATACAATTTTTAACATGAACACTTGTTGGTAAAATGACAATAACTTTCCCATACGAACTCGGATTAGGGCGATTCAAGATGATCCGGAAAGCTTAGAGATAGACCTACAACTTCCATTAATTAGAATTGAAATTTTCTACCTGAACCAATTCTAAAATTAACCATCTTTAGACCTATTATGCGATTAGAGACAATCAGAGGGCGTTGGACATGCACGTGTGCAATGTGCAAAGTTTTCGACGCTATGTTATGATGTTCTAAGTTCTAAAACATGAATGTTATAAATGATAATGATACTTAGCATTATTCAATGAGTATTAGATAAGTCGAATGAGCGTGCTAGGCATACGTAAGTCCATGTCGCTAAGGTGTTCGAGTAGACAAGTTTGGCGTATGGGCGTGCAAGCGTCGTAACGCCGTAACAAGTGTGTATAACTTTGTGTAATATTTTGTTTCTAATAATAATGAAACATGATAGAGTGTTATAACCTAATGTATGAGCATGTTAAGCACATACAAACAAGGTGAATTCGGTGTGTGACGTGTAAACGTTGAAACGCCGCGTAAAGTGTTAAAGAACTTAAATAGTGTTTCGATTCAAATGAAACGAACATTATAAGATATGGAGTAGGATTATTGTAAGCCAGTAAGGATTGATGATGATGAGGGTCATAACGTTTTCAAACGACGCAACGACGAGAAATGTTTTAATATTAATCGCGTTAATTGACTATAATGCACGAACAATAGGAGATAAGAATTATTAATAATGTAAACCATTATATGAAGCCTTTTAAGTGGCTAATTGGTGTTTTATTGTTAAATAAATTGTGTAGGATATTGAAGGACGAGCCATCATAATTTGGCAAGGAACACTTAAAGGCAACTTATTTCAGTAACTTGTTGACTTGTTTAAATGTATTGACATACATGACTTGATTACTAAATCATTCACTATTGTGTGGATTATATGCGAGCATGATTAAAGTGTGCACAATGTGCAATTATGTGACTATATTTTTCTATGTGGAACTTGAATTATTGTAAATATACAATGTGAGATGCATGAGGTATGCTATGAGATACATGATGCATATATATATATATATAGATAAATTGAATAAGATTTATAATGCATGAGTAAGATGCATAGTATGAGAATCATGATGCATGGATAAATGCAAACTTATGTGTTACGTGAAGCATGAAATATGAAAACTGTTAGTTCTTGCTGAGCCGTCGTGCTCATTCTTGCAAAAATAAAACTTTTACAGATTTACGATGCAATGCAAGTATCTTGATATCGTGATGATAAGGAATAGAGGCGCAGGGATATAGGAAGGTTGCTAAATGTCCCTTTATTGTAATTATTTACCTATGATAACGGTATCTGATGTACGTGAATTTGGCTATGTAAACCTTGCGTTAAAATAAAGGTTATCCATCATAGTAGTTAAGACGTGATCATGTTAGTTACTTGTTATAGTAAACTACAAGGATGCCGATGATGAATAAAGGACACTTTTATAACAATTGTTTGGTTATTGAATAACCTTGCGAATATTCAGGAATTGAATAAGTCAGAATTTGAACCTTGCGTTCACATATGAGATATTGTAAAGGATCATGGTATTTATTCAACCTTGATCATAAGTTTAGTATTTAAAGGTTACGAAATCTGGAATTGTAATAAAGAGTGTTATGGTAAGTTTTAATACTTATTGTTGTATAGTACTGTTATGTACAACATGAATAAAATTATATTTGTAATGATTATTAAATGATGTATTAGTTAAGGTCTCCGTACCTGAGATTAGATGGGGAACATGTTGTAATAATCTTGTAATTAGTTTCATGTAGTAAGATCATGTTTTAGTTATGGTTTCTAGGCTTGGGACGATAATATTTATATTATATCAATGTAAATATGTTATTATTCCGCATTAAGTTATTGATAGTATGATGTATGAGTTGCCTAGTGATGCACCGAATTCGTGGATAAGGTAACCCGAATTTGGGGGCGTCATAGGTTGGTATCAAAGCTGTAGGTTATAAACCTTAGGCGGGAGTACCTTAAGCTATAATATTAGAGAAAAAAGGTGTAGGTGATAAAGAGATAAACTCAGATAGAGTTTGAACAATAAGAAATAGATTTAGAAAATTCCTACATAGAGGAATCAAGATATATGAGGAGGTTCAAGGAAGAATCTTGAAGAGTTATAGAAGATGAGAATTTGGAGTTACCTGACTCTAGTAATATAGATGATAAGTATAGATCAATAGACGAGGTCTATAAGGCGTAAAGGCATAAAAATCATATAATACGATTGAACAGAAGAGTAAAGAAAATAGTAGGATGAAACGATCATAAGGTACGAAAGATCGTAATGTAAAACGATTGTAGAATAAGATCACAACGTGATCCAATTATGTTACAGAATGACAGATGGTCTGTTGAATGATTGGAAAGTTATAGCTGACGCTATGAAGGGAAGGTACTATGAACTAGTACGATGAAAACTCTGAAAGAGTTATAGATGATAAATACGGATTAAAGAAAATTCGTATTGAGCAATGAGAAGACTAGAATTTTGTGGGATTTCAATTGAGGACTCGTGTGATAGCTGAGTGTACAAGCCTTTGTATGGGCAAGGGTTTTGTGTTTCATTTAACGACTACTTAGTTTATCACATTGATAATCGCTGAAATGTTGGTATCACGCTATCGATGTACATATGATGAGAAGGTGATTCTTTTCTCATATCTATATTTGATGGTTAGAGAATAATAAGATTAGGTGCGAGTTCTTGAAACTTATATTTATGATAAGTTTGTGACTCATAATCATATGGTATGTTTTGAGCCCCTCAGCGTATGGCCAGTCGTTGATTTGTTCTTGGACTACGTATTGCTAGGACAAGTTCCTAAACTCATATTATTGTGGCAAGTTCCTGAACTCATAATGTGTGGTAAGTTTGATGAACTATATTGGGGTATCGGAAAGTTGTAGAGCGAGAATTGTGAATTCTCAAAATGATGGGCATTGGTGATGTTAGAAATAGATAGAATTATTAAGTAATGATACAGTGAAGGGAAATTGAAGTTGATGAGGAGAAATGGATACTCCAAATCTTCTAACTATGCTAGATTTCGAAATTTATTGACATCGTGCTGATATTTGCACTTTTGTGTTTTCAAAAAATATGTTGGATCAATTTTTGAACTAATAAGTTTTAAAAATGATCCTATGATTCATATGTCTATGCTAGTAGTTTCGGCTGGACAAGTTGATTTGAAAATATCAAAATGTATTTCTAAATAGTCATCAATGCATCATGGAACCTGGTGTAGAATGACAGATGATGGAGTCATCAATGCAGATTAACGTAGTGTTGGATATGATCATAGGATCGTCAACCCACTATGGTATAATGTGGTATGACAAAGTCACAAAATAACGGAATCCTCAACGGACTGTAGAAACAGTGCGATATCATGACGTCATAAAATGTCTTTTTTGTTTTCTTTAAAGTATGAAAAAGTATGCCAATTGAGTTGGCTAAAATATTTCGATTGATGTCTGAACTGTTAATGTAAGTCTAAGCTATTTGATTCGGCTAGACAAATATTGAAATGTGTTATTGTATGTTTTTGAGCTGAGGTGAACAACCCTAATATTGGGGTATTTTATGTTGGAAAAACCCTGACTGTATGGCTAGAAAGTTCTGCACAACGCAAGAGTACGACAGGCTGATCACCTAAAGTACAACCAAGAGGTAGTTTACTATCTTTATGACTATAAACAGACCTAGCAGAGGTAGTTTATTGTCTTTATGACTATAAACAAGCCTAGCAGAGGTAATTTGCTGTCTTTATGACTGTAAACAGGACTAGTAAAGAATGTTTACAGTCCTAGTGATTGTTAACTTCTAGATTTATGGTGGAAATACCATTAAACCGAGTATGGCGTTCATGGTCTTTATGACCCCTCAACATAATATGAAAAGTTTTTAAGAAATATTTTATTTCCTACTTACTTAAGTTACTTCATAATTATTAAACAATTGTTGAAGGTTCCCATTATTCGGGAAATTGAATGTGAAAAGGGTAATTGTTCCTAGAAAGAAGTAGTCGTAGAATGCGACGATTTTAAATGAATCCTTGGAAAAGGAAAGCGTAAAGCTTTGTTGAAACTCTGTATGAATGAATGATATGAGCATGATAGTAATTATGGGATTAATATTTCTTGGAAGAAGCGGATGAAATTCCGAAAATAAGAAGTGAAATTCTTAGAGAGAATGATGCGTAAAATGAGCAAAGATAAATATGTTGTAATTTCGAGGATGAAATTCTTAGAAGAAGGGATGAATTCCATTAAGGAAATTGATGTATTAAAGGAAGAATGATACTCAGATATAATTAAGTTTGATAAAGGTTATAGAATAAGACCTACAAGAATTGTTAAGGAAGTGGATGGAATAGATAATATAAAAACTATGTTATAGTAATACGTTGAAATTATTCAACTATAAAATTTCAGAAGAAATTAGACGGAAACCGAGTAAAAGAGGTTTGATATTTGTGATTCCGAGGACGGAATCCTTATAAGGAGGGAAAGATGTGACAACCCGAATTTTCGAGAATAATTATAATAAGAATTTAATATAGAATAATTCTTATTATGATTCGAGTTTGAATATATATGTGTTATATATATATTTATGTGATTTATTTGGTGAGCCTTGTATGTATATATATAAATGTGAAATATATACATAGATTCAGAATGAATGAGCTAATAGTTAATATTTGTAACGATCGCGAGTCGTGGGTAGCTTGGTAATTAGAGCTTATGGATATTATTGAATAAAATAGACTTTTATTAATAATATTACGTGTTAAGAGTTTAGAGGTTATATTATAACCTAGATTATGTGTAGACGATGATTAGTAAGTATGAAAGTTTTCGTATAAGTTAATTTGGTGGTTTCGAGAAATATCGCTAGAGTACTATTTATTGGATTAAATAAATAGTTGAAGGATAATATTATTGAACGAGTTATTTGTTGTAAAGACGCTAACCCGAATTATGGGCGAGATATATGTGCAATGATGTATATAATTATGAGGAGTTAATCGTGAAGAGCAGCGATCGCGGATCGTGAATATCCTTGTAATTTGGGTTTATTAATATTATTAAATGGATTAAATATTATTTTTATTCTATTATGTGATGTCCTTTAAGGTTATTTTATAACCTGGATGACGTCAATGTATGAATTTTTATGCGTTATTGAACCACAAGAGTGAATAATTGATTTCGCCAAGAATCGCAAAATCACTATTTGCGGGCACGTTTCCCGAGGCACTATTCACACCCAAATATTTTTACGTCTTTTTCGATTTCTATTAATTTCGTTAAGACGTGTACGCGAAGAAATAATTTTTTCAAGTGTCAGAAATTTTATTAGAGTTGATGCGTTATTTTATCCGTATCCGAAATGTATTATATGAGTGTTCCGAATAAATGGGCAAACCTCGTATTAATTATTTTTACCCATCCCAATAATTTATGGGATAACCCATTTTAATTTTGGGTAGAGTTATTTACCAAATTGGGTACAAAAGTACGAGTATTCGGGTATGGAAGAGACCAATTGGGTGTTTTAATTTGTGTGTTGCTGATATGGGGAACCAACCTAACCCATCAACCAATCAAATGAGAGAAGGAAGGGAAGTGTCGGCAACATGTTGCATAATGCAAGGGCCTAGGCCTTGATACCCAAAGGAGGGACATTATTCTTAGATGAGAAACCCACTTCCCCTCTCCCCATTCCATCCGTTACACCCCTCACCTTCCCCATTCAAGCTCAGCCATTCCTCTTCTCCCAATCCTTTTCCAAGTTGATTCCTTGTTGCTACAAATAGTAGTGTAGGAAGAGAAGAAAGAGAGAGTTGCAGTAGAGAGAGAAGGGAGAAGAAGGAAGAAGTTCTAGATAGAGAAGAAGAAGAACAAGAACAGGGAAGAAGAAGGAAAAGAGTGCACGGGTGAGGAGGGAGAAGGAACTAAGCAAAGGAAGGGACTCAAGCAAGGAGCCTAGCTGATTATCTTAGCCATTAGAAGAGATTTATAGAGGTAAATAATCAACCAAAACTGATTTCATTTGATTTTGTGAAGATTTTCGAGTTTTGAAAGTTTTTGGAGCTCTTAAGCTTGTGAGATGATTTTGTTGAGATTCTTGTTGTTGTTGTTTGTTATGAATGGTTTATAATATTGTTAAAAGGTTATGTAAGCCATTAATAACATTAAAGTGGAACAAAAACGGAATAAATTCGTACCTTTGCTTAATGGAGGATGAACTTTGGACAAAAATGAAACTTTGGACCTTCGGACGAATTTTAGAGGATTTGGAACTTAGATTTCGTCTTGTTTTAATTTGTTTGATGTTATAGAAGTGTAGTTCCATGGGTTACGAAGCTAACCCAACTGGAACGGATTAAAAAGAAGTTAAAACGAAGATTTGGTTTTGATTCTAGTGAAGAACCCCAAGAACACCAAGAACACAAAAATATAACACGAGTTGATACTTTGGCCTAAGATTTAGCCATGTTAATGTTAATGTATAACTCTAAATTTTTGATATGTTGTAGCTCTATGTCTTAGGAGTCCATAGAGTCCGGAACGCACCAATTTGAACGTGTATAGAAGAAGTTATGAAGGTTGGAGTGAAGAAAGCTTGCTGGTCACTGGCGCAGCCTCCGTGATTCTCACGGAGGCCCCGCTTACTGCCTGATTATACAATTTTTAACATGAACACTTGTTGGTAAAATGACAATAACTTTCCCATACGAACTCGGATTAGGGCGATTCGAGATGATCCGAAAAGCCTAGAGATAGACCTACAACTTCCATTAATTAGAATTAAAATTTTCTACCTGGACCAATTCTAAAATTGACCATCTTTAGAACTATTATGTGATTAGAGACAATCAAAGGGCGTTGGACATGCACGTGTGCAATGTGCAAAGTTTTCGATGCTATGTTATGATGTTCTAAGTTCTAAAACATTAATGTTATAAATGATAATGATATTTAGCATTATTCAATGAGTATTAGATAAGTCGAATGAGCGTGCTAAGCATACGCAAGTCCATGTCGCTTAGGCGTTCGAGTAGACAAGTTTGGCGTATGAGCGTGCAAGCGTCGTAACGCCGTAACAAGTGTGTATAAATTTGTTTAATATTTTGTTTCTAATAATAATGAAACATGATAGAGTGTTATAACCCAATGTATGAGCATGTTAAGCAAATGCAAACAAGGTGAATTAGGTGTGTGACGTGTAAACGTCGAAACGCCGCATAAAGTGTTAAAGAACTTAAATATTGTTTCGATTCAAATGAAACGAAGATTATAAGATATGGAGTAGGATTATTGTAAGCCAATAAGGATTGATGATGATGAGGGTCATAACGTTTTCAAACGACGTGATGACGAGAAATGTTTTAATATTAATCGCGTTAATTGACTATAATGCGCGAACAATAGGAGATAAGAATTATTAATAATGTAAACCATTATATGAAGCCTTTTCAGTGGCTAATTGGTGTTTTATTGTTAAATAAATTGTGTAGGATATTGAAGGACGAGCCATCATAATTTGGCAAGGAACACTTAAAGGCAAGTTCTTTCAGTAACTTGTTGACTTGTTTAAATGTATTGACATACATGACTTGATTACTAAATTATTCACTATTGTGTGGATTATATGCGAGCATGATTAAAGTGTGCACAATGTGCAATTACGTGACTATATTTTTCTATGTGGAACTTGAATTATTGTAAATATACAATGTGAGATGCATGAGGTATGCTATGAGATACATGATGCATATATATATAGATGAATTGCATAAGATTTATAATGCATGAGTAAGATGCCTAGTATGAGAATCATGATGCATGGATAAATGCAAACTTATGTGTTACGTGAAGCATGAAATGTGAAAACTGTTAGTTCTTGCTGAGCCGTCGTACTCATTCTTGCAAAAATAAAACTTTTGCAGATTTACGATGCAATGCAAGTATCTTGATATCATGATGATAAGGAATAGAGGCGCAGGGATACATGAAGGTTGCTAAATGTCTCTTTATTGTAATTATTTAGCTATGATAACGGTATCTGATGTACGTGAATTTGGCTATGTAAACCTTATGTTAAAAATGAAGGTTATCCATCATAGTAGTTAAGATGTGATCATGTTAGTTACTTGTTATAGTAAACTACAAGGATGCCGATGATGAATAAAGGACACTTTTATAACAATTGTTTGGTTATTGAATAACCTTGCGAATATTCAAGAATTGAATAAGACAGAATTTGAACCCTGCGTTCACATATGAGATATTGTAAAGGATCATGGTATTTATTCAACCTTGATCATAAGTATAGTATTTAAAGGTTACGAAATCTGGAATTGTAATAAAGAGTGTGATGGTAAGTTTTAATACTTATTGTTGTATAGTATTGTTATGTACAACATGAATAGAATTATATTTGTAATGATTATTAAATGATGTATTAGTTAAGGTGTGACACCCTCAAATCCGGGTACTTAATTTCCACTGATTTGGTGTTCACTATATCATTCATTCATAACTAACTACCCATAAAGGGGTTACATCTCTAATCTCTTAATTACATTAATCCCAGGTTACATAACTTTTATTACAACATTTGCAGAATAAAAACTTAAATAATAATGAAGTCTTATTACAAAGAACTGAATCAAATAGAATAAACGTCTTCATTTGCTCATCTTGCCCTTGCCCTTGCTGGTGGACGGCTCATCCTACTTTTCAGGTTTAGCTGCAATGTTTTATGCAAGGGTGAGCATACAATTGCCCACAAGTGTAATAACAATGACAATTCAATAATCAATGGAGTAGATTTTCAACTGAGGTATAATAGTTTTTCTCAAATTAATCAATAAAAATTAGAGGACTGAAAGCTTAAACGAAAGCTCGGCTTAAGAATCGAGTATAGATTTCAAAACCAAAAGTATATCTGAGGGTCATAAGACCTCGAACTGTGTCCTAGGTTAACAAGTATCACTACTATAACCTTTAACAGTCTTATAGACTATGGACTATCCATCTCGTACTCCGAGGGATCAGCTGTTTGTACAATATATTGTGCACAAACATTTTAACGCTACTGCATAGTTTAATCCCCTATATTAGGGTTGTTCATCGCAGTTTAACTTCAGATTCCCTACCAAAAGAAACTTGGTCTGGAATAACCTCAAGATCATTTTAAATCTTTGGAACGTTCATCAACTATGCACTAGCTGAATCAATGAGAGTTTGTTAGCCATTAAAGCATTTGATTTAACAATAGAATCGTGCAACAAGATTCATGTTTGAAGTTTGAATAAGGGTTCATGACTGGATAATAAATGACTAGAATATAACATAAGCATTTGTCTTTGAATCAATCTTGTTTGAAAAATGATAAGTTAAGATTAATAAGCTTGCTCAATGAAAGGAAAGTAAGAAACTTGCTTTGAACGGAATAAAAAGATTAAGGGTAGAAAACTTGCCTCGTGCGTAGATTACAGGTTAATATTCACGTTCCTTAATCAACCTATACATTTCGATTATAAAACGGTAACAATAATTAGTTACAGAATTATATACACTTTAAGATTCGTTCTTATCCTATTTCATTGTAACATCTCGATTGTCATTTGATATTCAATAAGTATTTGCTTATCAACCATCGTGGTATCTCATAAATTATTTAATATCTTAATCTAAGCCTTAAACGTACACATGGCCATATAACATAATCACAAAGAAAAAGAATTTTTTATTTTTTATTATTATTTTCTGTTCCACTACCGGGGCGGTAGATTTCTTCACAAACCAGCGTCGGGGCGAGGTTACCGTCGGGGTGAGGAAGGTAGTTCATTTTTACCGCTAGGGCGAGGACACCGTCGGGGCGACACTTCCAGTACATTTCCACCGCCGGGGCGGTCGACTCGATTGTTATCTCCTACAGTTCGCAAACCAGCGAAATTCAGACCAAATTTTCCAAATTCTACCATCCGACTCACAAATCAAACACACCCAGACATCAAACATGTTGTAAAACAATTGCCCAACATGTTTCTAACAATTCCAATCATCATAAAACATATAATCAACTAAGTAAAACCAAAAATTTACTGTTTAAGCAAAATAATTATGTTTTGGCCTTTTTAATGAAATTGAACACTGTGAATTCATCTCCAAACTATTTTAATCAATTTCACTTGCATTCTTTTCGTTTTTCATCATATTAACAAAATTAAAAGTCAATTTACTGATTAATAATCAAATTGAACATCAATTTTCATACATATAAGCCATACATGAAAGTGAAACTCTTGTAAACCAAAAAACTCTATTTTAAAACATGCTTTCATGGATTAATTCCCTCAAATTGATTTACAAACATTATATAATCACTAGTGTATGCATATTAAGAATTACAACTAAGTAATTCATGCATTGAGCAAATAAATTTACATACAGAGAAGTGAAAACCATATACAGTGAATAAAACTTTTAACAAAATTTAAAAGAAATTATACCTTCAAGCTAAACGAATATGATTCCTTAGCTTTAGCAATCCTCTCCCTTCTCCTTCTCAGTCACAGAACTCTCAAACTCTCAATTTTTTTCGAAACTCACAAAGCTCTGCTTTTTCTTCCTTAAACTAAAACAACTGATGAATTCTTTTTTTTAACGTAATTGGATTTTAATTAGTCAGTTGCAAAAACAAAGAGTTAGGCCATGTTTGGCAAACTCAAATGCAAAAAAAAAATAGAATTTCAAAGGCCACAAGGCCTTGTTTGGTTGAACCAAAACAAAATAAACCATTTTTACCAACCAAGGGTCACAAGGCCTTGTTTGGTTTAACTAAAATTAATTCATTTTACATTTATTTTAATAACCCATTATACTATATAGTTTAATTGTCACATTTTCAATTTAATTAAACCAATTATTAAATAAATTCAATTAAACCTTACTAATTTAATTATAACTCATATTTGACCAATGCCAATATTACCAAATAATGATCTTACTCAAATAAATCCTTTATTCATATAAATCATTTTATCATCTAATTTATTTTATCATCTAATTTAATTATTAAATTAAATTAGAATAGACACATCAAATTACATTGAAATAACAATTAACATAATTACACTTAAAATGAATTACTCCACAATAACTTTAGCAATTACTTATTTTTACAAAATAAATAAATTAACAAAAATATTTATTTAACTCAATAAATATTTTATTTATTCACAAAAATTACATTCGTTACATCATTCCCTCTTTAAAAGGATTCTGTCCCCAGAATCACAACGCAATTAATTCGACCGTTACATTCTCCCCTCCTTACAAGGATTCTGTCTCCAGAATCGCGATACATGGATTAAGTAAATAATTGGGGATAGTTTTGCATCATTTTCGCTTCGAGTTCCCACGTAGCTTCTTCAGCGTTGTGGTTCCTCTAGATTACCTTCACTGAAGGTATAACATTATTTTTGAGAACCTGTTCTTTTCTGTCAATTATCTGCACAGGAATCTCTTCATAGGACAAATCTTTCTCAAATTATATCGGTTCATATTCTATAACATGTTTATAATCGGGCTTATATGGTCGTAGCACCGATATATGAAAGACATTATGAATGTGGGCTAACTCGGGAGGTAAAGCTACTTCATAAGCCACCTCTCCTACTCTTTTTAACACCTCAAAGGGTCCAATAAATCGCAGACTCAGCTTACCCTTTTTAACAAATCTGATCTTTCACTTCCAGGGAGATACTTTGAAGAATACAAAACTGCCGACGTCGAACTCTCTATTCTGTCGGTGCTTATCTGCATATTTCTTCTGCCTGTCTTGAGCAGCTAACAATCTGGCTCTTATCACCTTGACGAACTCAGCAGTTTGTTGTACCAGTTTAGGTCCCAATAGTTGACGTTCACCAACCTCATTCCAACATAACGGAGTTTTGCACTTTCTTCCGTACAATGCTTCATAAGGCGGCATTCCAATGCTTGCGTGATAGCTATTATTATAGGCAAACTCGACCAGTGGTAAATGGTCATCCCAGTTTCCTTTGAAGTCCATGACGCACGCGCTTAGCATATCCTATAACGTTTGTATTGTTCTTTCACTTTGACCATCAGTTTGGGGATAATACGTTGTACTCATTCTCAACTACGTCCCCATACAAGCTTGCAGACTCCTCTAAAATTTTGATGTGAAACATGGATCTCTGTCCGACACAATTGATACTGGAACTCCGTGCCTTGAGATAATCTCTTTGACGTATAATTTCGCCAACTGATCTAGGGTGAACCTGATTTTTATTGACAAGAAATGCGCTGATTTCGTCAGTCTATCTACGATAACCCATATTACGTCGTAACCCTTCTGAGTAGTTGGAAGGCCTGCCACAAAATCCATCGTGATATGCTCCCACTTCCATTCTAGTATCTCCAAGGGCTGTAGCAAACCACTTGGCCTCTGATGTTCTGGTTTGACTTTCTGACAAGTTAAGCACTTCGCAACATGCTCAACAACTTCTCTTTTAATATTTGGCCACCAGAAATGTTGTCGAAGATCTTGGTACATTTTTGTACTTCCCGGGTGAACTAAAAATCTTAAACTATGAGCTTCGTTCGAAATCTCTTTTCTGATCTCTTGCACTAGCGGAACCCAGATTCTACCTTTAAATCTCAGTATCCCTTTAGTATCAATTTTGAATTTAAGCTCCTCACCCTCAAGCACCCTTTTCCGTATTTTATCACACTCCTCATCCTGGAGTTGCGCTTCCTTTACCTTGTTTACCAAAGTTGGTTGGGTTTCCATCTAGAATAGTTTTTCATTCGGCTTTGCCAGACATTTCACCTCTAACTCTAACTTAGCCATTTCTGCTATAAGTTTCTCCTGAGCAGTTAACAAAAATAACTTCTCCCTACCCTTCCTGCTCAAAGCGTCAGCAACAACATTAGCTTTCCCTAGAAGGTATAGTATTTCACAATCGTAATCTTTGATCAATTCTATCCATCGCCTCTGACGCATATTTAAATCCTACTATGTGAAAATATACTTGAGACTTTTATGGTCTGTGTATATCTCGCACTTCTCCGCATAAAGATAGTGCCTCCAAATTTTGAAAACAAAAACTACGGCTGCTAGCTCTAGATCATGGGTCGGATACCCTTTCTCATAATCTTTTAATTGGCGCGATGCATAGGCGATAACCTTACCGTTCTGCATAAGCACGCAGCCTAACCCCTTGTGCGATGCATCACTATACACCACAAAATTCCCTGTATTATCCGGTAAAGACAACATAGGTGCTGAACTCAAACGTCTCTTTAACTCCTGAAAACTTTCTTCGCATTTCTCCGTCCAAACGAACTTCACTGACTTCCTTGTCAAATTCGTCAACGGAGAGGCGATCCTGGAGAAATCTTGAATAAAACGCCTATAATAACCCGCCAATCCCAAGAAACTCCTTACTTCTGACGGTGTTTTCGGCTGATCCCAGTTCATCACAGCTTTCACTTTCGCTGGATCCACCAAAATCCCATCTCTATCAATAACATGCCCAAGGAATTAGACACGCTCTAACCAAAATTCACATTTGGAGAATTTTGCATACAATTTCTCCCTCCTTAACGCTTCCAAAGTCACCTTCAGGTGTTCCACATGCTCCTCCTGAGTTTTGGAATATACCAGAATATCGTCTATGAATACCACTACGAATTTATCCAAAAATGGTTTAAACACTCTATTCATTAAATCCATAAACGCTGCAGGTGCGTTTGTTAAACCAAATGACATAACTAAAAACTCATAGTGGCCATATCTAGTTCGGAATGCTGTCTTTGGTATGTCTTCTTTTCTCACCTTCAACTGATGGTACCCACTTCGCAGATCTATCTTTGAAAAATATCTCGCTCCCTTCAGCTGATCAAACAGGTCATCGATCCTTGGCAACGGATATTTATTTTTAATCGTAACCTTGTTCAACTCTCTATAATCAATGCAAAGACGCATCGATCCGTCTTTTTTCTTAACAAATTACACCGACGCTCTCTACGGCGAAACGCTCGGTTGAATATACTTCTTGTCTGGCAGCTCTTGCAGTTGCACCATCAACTCCTTCAACTCTATCAGAGCCATTCGATACGGGGCTTTTGATATAGGGGCTGTTCCCGGTGCTCGATCAATTACAAATTCAATTTCCCTATCTGGCGGTAGTCCCGACAAATCATCAGGAAACACGTCCACAAAATCCCTAACTACCGGTATCACTTCTAGCTTTGCACCCACCTTCCGTGTATCAACTATGTAGGCTAGATATCCTACACATCCTTGTCTCAACATCTTTCTGGCCCGCATCATCGTCAGACAACTCGCTTGTCTAGGCGACTTGCTGCCATAAAACACTACCTTTGACGGAGTCATAAGGTTCACACATTTCTTTTGGCAATCAATAATTGCCCCATGGTTGAACAACTAATCCATTCCCAGAATAACATCAAACTCCCCAAGTCGAATTGGGATTAAGTTTACTGTCATCACACGACCCTTAATATCTACCCGACAGTTCTTGTGTATAAACTTAACAGGAATCACTTCTTTATTCGCGATTTCTATATTCATAGGGTAATCTAACTCTTCGTAAGGTAACTCTAATTTTCTAGCAAAATCATCGGATATAAAGGAACAAGTAGCACCCGAATCAAATAATACGTAAGCATTTACACTATTGATCGGAATAATACCTGACACCACATCCCTGGACTGCACAGCATCCTGCACCTTCATGTTAAATGTTCGGGCGGTAGGTCAGTTGGACGGCGTCAGTCTAGTGATAGTCAAATTGCCACCGCTGTTGTTTCCCTTTCCTCCGTTTGCTCCTCCCGTAGCTTTCTTAGGGCAATCACGAGTAAGGTGATCCTTCGATCCACAAGTAAAACATGCACCCTTTTCCGGACTGAGGTAATTTAGCGCAATGTGACCCTCTTGTCCACAATTAAAGCATACTCTTTTGCCCTTCAAGCAAACACCCACGTGATTCTTCCCGCAGTTGCTGCACGCTTCCACCTTCTTCTTCTGATTTCCTTGCTGACTTCCAGCAAAAACACTATCATTCCACTTTCTCTTCTGTCCACTGCCACCATGGCTAACACTTACCTTATTCTCATTTTCATTCTTCTTCTTCTTTTGCTCCTGAATGTACTTAGACAGAGCATCACTTCCTCCTTCGGTGATAATCGCCTTCTCTAGCATTGCCGCAAACGAGTTCAATTGGAACATCGAAACTCGACTAAACCACCAGGGCTTTAGTCTCTGCTCAAACCTTCTAGCCTTTCTCTCATCAGTATTAACTTGATATAGCGCAAACCTCGCCAACTCATTAAATCTTGCAGCATACTCAGGCACCATCATTGTACCTTGCTTTAACTCCAGAAATTGCACCTCCATCTGATTTTGCGCACTCGCCGAAAAATAAGTTTCGAAAAACATCTCCTTAAATCTATCCCACAGAATTACCCCCTAACCACCTCGAGTTTTGTTGGCTTGCCACCAATAGCTAGCTTCTGATTTCAGTATAAATGTCGTGAATGCAGTCTTCTAGTCCTCGCTGACTCTAGCGACGTCAAAAACCTTTTCCATCTCCATGACCCATGTTTGTGTCTCGATCGGATTCATAGACACTTGAAATTTTGGGGGTCCAACAGCCTTAAAATCTTTGAAAGTTGTAGCCTGCACTCGAGGTTGATTCACAAATGCTCCCGTTAGCAAATCCACCAACTGCTGCGTTGGATTAGCGTTGGTTTCCTCGTTGTTATTCGTGGATCCCTCAGGGGTCTGTTGACGTGTTGGTTTTCTTCTTGGCGGCATCTTACTGTTAAGAATTCCCGCTATTAGATTACTGCTCAATTACTTAAACATTTAAGTCCTAACTTAAACATTTATAAATAACATTTAGCACATAGCACATTTGATAAACTTCCGTATTTTATTCATTTACTGATTCAAAACATAACATAGATATCATCATAGTTATTTACATTATCTATCCTGAATTCATAATATTTCAGGATTACATCATCATATTCCTCTATTTATCTCATTTGAGATTTACAACATATTAGTTCTTTTTGAAAACAATTCATTATTACTGCTACTCGTGACCTATAAAGACATTCCACGACGCATGGCTTCTTTACGCTCTTGCTCCATGATACGAATCATCGTTCTGCGATCCATCACGTACCACAAAAAATCCTCGAACTGAGTTGGGTAATGATAAACCCGATCCTGAGCTCTATCCATCGCTGTGTGGAAAACATGCTCTATCTCATCCATCTTGGCTTTCTTTGACTGCACCTCATCCTCAACACGGTCTGCATGATCAGCAACCTTCATCCACGCATCCTCAGCTCTAGCACGTTTTGCAGACTCTTCTCTCAGCTCACTCTTCAGTTTCTCCACCTCAGCGGATAACTCCTCCTTTTGGCTCTCTACCTGAACCAGCTTCCACTCCACGTCCCCAAGACGTATGCCAAGCTCCTCAATCTCGTTATTCTTCTGCTCTATGGTGGTCTGATGATCTGCCACCTGCTCCTCTAACTCCTCCACCCTACCCTGCAAGTCTATGTTGCAATCATACACCTGCTCATACATCTGAGCACATAAGGAACATAATGGTATCTACTCAGGGTCTTCTTCCTCCTCCTCAATCTCCTCAGGATCCTCCTCAGGATCAGTCTCAGGCTCGTACTCAGGATCTACAACTGTGATCAATGGGGATGGCTCCCTCTGCACTAACTGCTCTCGGACTACATGAACATCACGGGGCTCCTCCTCCCTAGCCTGATTGGATCCTCCTATATCAGTCATCCTGCCACCAAAATTTTAAGTTTAATTACTACTCGATACTACTCGCGAGCACATAAGTTATAACACATAAAGTCTTTTATTATTATTGTTATCTTTAATAAATTCCTTAATTCATTCCTTAGAACTCGATAAGAGTTTTAACACCACTAGGTTTTCGATTCTTTCAAAGGCTAACTCCTAAGGTTCCCCACCTAAGGTTCTTAACCTATGGCTCTGATACCAACCTGTGACACCCTTAAATCCAGGTACTTAATTTTCACTGATTTGGTGTTCACTATATAATTCATTCATAACTAACTACCCATAATAAAGGACAATTAAATTAAGCTGAATAAAATATCTTCCCACAAAAGGGGTTATATCTCTAATCTCTTAATTAAATAAATCCCAGGTTCTCTAACCTTTATTACATCATTTGCGGAATAAAAACTTAAATAATAACAAAGTCTTATTACAAAGAACTGAATCAAATAGAATAAATATCTTCATTTGCTCATCTTGCCCTTGCCCTTGCTGGTGGACGGCTCATCCGACTTTTCAGGTTTAGCTGCAATGTTTTATGCAAGGGTGAGCATACAATTGCCCACAAGTGTAATAACAATGACAATTCAATAATCAATGGAGTAGATTTTCAACTGAGGTATAATAGTTTTCCTCAAATCAATCAATAAAAATCAGAGGACTGAAAGCTCAAATGAAAGCTCGGCTTAAGAATCGAGTATAGATTTCAAAACCAAAAGTATATCTGAGGGTCATAAGACCTCAAACTGTGTCCTAGGTTAACAACTATCACTACTGTAACCTTTAACAGTCTTATAGACTATGGACTATCCATCTCGTACTCCGGAGGATCAGCCCTTTGTACAATGTATTGTGCACAAACTTTTAACGTTACTGCGTAGTTTAATCCCCTATATTAGGGTTGTTCATCGCTGTTTAACTTCAGATTGAAAGTAGTATGCACATAAGCCAATCATATTTGATATGATGTAGCATATACTTTGTAATCTTATTCATTTGTTAAAGGCATTTTACTTTATCTACATTATGCTGTTATATTAAATGTGATAAACCCATAGTTTTGAGCAATGCTTTTAGAATCATGATGGTGATCATGCTAATGAGATCTAAATTCTAGATAGCTCACAAACTAAAATCGTTCCTAATCGATGGATTACTAAAAAGGGGATTAGTGAATCCGGATAGATTAGTACATACGTTGCTTGCTCTTATGAAGAGGATGATTGATCTCATAATCATTTGTGTGGAGACACTAAAGCAAGTATGTAGGTGCTTATTAGAGAATAAGTTCACTGAACATGGCTCGCTAAGGAATACCTAATGGAGTTTTACTCGCCTGTCAATAGGAATTCCTTTAGTGATAGTAGTACAAGTGATCCTTAGACTTGAGATCATCATAGTATCTTGTGTATGATGAATTATACTTTGACATGTCCCTTAAGACCCTTAGGGTATATCAAAGGGTATGATTGGGTATAATAAGTTATACATGGTGATAGGTGAATGATCAACAAAGAATCTACCACTTCTAGTAAAAGGAGAGAATGTCCTATCTGATTCGATAAATGACGACTCAGAAGTCTTTGACCAAAGCAAAATGAAATTAGAAAGGAGTTTCTAATTTGCATTATCAGAGTTGTGCATTTTAGAATCGAAATACATATAATTAAATAAAATAAGACTTGACAGTAATTTCATGTCTTATATTTAATTGAGACATTGTATGGTAGAAGGATTGAATTATACGGTAACTATGCACTGAAATGTTCTTTTATGATTAATGTTGAAATCTATATTATCTGGAAAGTCGTTGATCGCTAAGGGGGCTTACCCTTATTGTAGAATAAATATTATTTATTTAAATGAATTAAATAGTTTAATTTATTTATTTAAATAAGATTAGAATTGTTCTAATTGATTTATTCACAACTGGTTTAATATGGAGAACCTAAAGGGTCACACCGCAAAAGGAAAATATTTATTTAAGAAGTAAATGACATAATTGTAATAATAAGTTAAGTGTATTTAATTTAGTCTATAGAGATAGAATAAATTAAATAGCTTAATATTTATTATTTAATATTTTAGAAATATTAAATATAAATTAATAAGAGGAGTCTTATTATTATTATTACTATTACTATTATTTAATTTCTAATAGGGATTGAGAATTAATTAATAGAAGTACTCTCACATGAATTCCTAATTGGATTAGGAGTTTAATTTAATTAAAGGAGTTTAATTAGAATAGAAACCCTAATCCTAAATAGTTTAGGGAAGGGTTTTCTACATCTATAAATAAGAGAAGTTTTATCATAGATTAGGATTACACACTCTTGCATAAAAATTGTAGAGAGTACTTACAATTTCTATAGAGATAGAAACTAGGGTTTTGCCAACACCCATCTTCTTGAACAAGTATTATTCCTTAGTGGATCACCTCTAGAGGCCAAACACTTGGGTGGCTAACGTTGATCAAAGGAAGGAATTTAATTGGGGGAATTCAAGGAGAACGCGAAGGAATTGGAGGTGAACTTGTACCTGAGGAAGCTTGAATTCTACAAGGGTATAATTCTTATTCTCCATCTCTTTCGTTTAATTAATAATTGTGCATAAAGAAAGATCATGGTGATGGTTTGTATAAAATTTTAAAATATGATTTTATCGCGCTTCCGCTTTATTAATGTAATTTGATTGCATGTTCGCGTTATACAAACCTAACAGTGGTATCAGAGAGCCAAACTTTATGCGAATTATTAATTGTTTTGATTCTGTATATACATTGATATATGTTAAGAACAATTTAATTGGGCATAATTGTTTGTGTAAAATTATTTTATTTATTTTTTTATTTATTTTGATTTTATTTATTTTCAATTAAGATAAAAGGTTTCTTTTGAATTGGAATATAATTAAAATTAAAAGTTTTATTTGAACTTGGAATTGGATTCTACGTTAACTAGAATAAAGGAGTTTATTCATATATGGAATAGGATTCTATGTTTCCTAGAATAAACGAGTTTATTCACATATGGAATAGGATTCCATATTTCCTAGAATAAAGGAGTTTATTCACATATGGAATATGATTCCATGTTTCCTAAAATAAAGGAGTTTATTCACATATGGAATAAGATTCCATGTTTCCTTAAAAAATAAAGATGTTTATTTTGATAAGGAATAGGATTCAACATATTTTATTTTCCAACAATTTTAAGTTAAAAATAAAGGTGTTTATTTTAAACTTGAAATTGGTTTCCATATTAATTAAAATAAAGGAGTTTATTTTGATTTGGAATTTGATTAAAAATAAAGGAGTTTATTTTTATTCAAAAAAATTGGATAAATTAAAATAAAAGAGTTTATTTTGATTTGAAATATGATTAAAATAAAGAAGTTTATTTTAATTGAAATTGGATTTCATGATAACTAATTAGAGTTGGAATTGGATTCCATGATAACTAATTGGAGTTGAAATTGAATTTTATACTAACTAATATTGCCCATTAAATGATATCAATGCATATATGGAATGGTTTTATTATTCATGGGATGAATGTTATTTATTGATACATATAGAGATATGTATGATAATAAATAGGGATTGATTATGGACTATTGACCAATGTGTGATTGGATTTATTTTAGTGGATGCTTGAATGTATGAGTTTTTATAAATGGGGTCTGCGTACCTCGTCTTCTCTAATTTTTTCTTAATGTAAATTCTATCTCCCTCCTATGTACTTCCCCTTGACTGCTGATCAAGGTTTCTATTTATTGTAAATAGTTTTTGTAATAGGACTAGTTAGAATTAATTTTGAAGAATTGAAGACAAAGGAGCAAGGAGCGCTTGAAGACCCGTTTGTAATGGAGCCCGGGTTTAAATGTAATAGTTATATTTAAATTTAATTCTTGCACCCTAGGTTTGACCTTTTGGTTTACTTGGTGGCTCTAGTGAACCAAACTAGAATAAAAGTCCATAATCAATTCGGCTAGAATATAGTATTCTATATGTGCATGCTTACTATGTATATATTATATATTATACAACATGCTTCGCATGTTAAATAATATGACGCGTATCTTATATATATATATGCATGCGCGCTAAACAAGATGAGACAAATAATAACAAACCCCTCAAAGGAATTATATTAAGTCCTAAGCGCTCAAAAATATTTGAATTATCGAACGTCGCCTTCTAGCATGGTAAAACGATAGAGTATTAAATATTTAATATGAGTTTGTTGTGCACACACAAGGCGAGTATTAAATATTTAAGATGTTGTTTTATCACATTTGATGCTTATAAATAGACTGAACGATGCTGTTTTGTTGTGCACACACAAGGACAGTGTTTTTCTTTCGAATATATGGAAGTGCTAGGTTGGACTTAACTTAGATTATTTTAGTTCGGATGTGCACACACTTGACCATTATAATCTAAGAGGCAAAATACAAGGAGTTACATAGTGATGTAATTGACAATAGTTGTCTACCTATTTATTTATATATAGTTTGTTGTGCACACACAAGGCTATATACATTTGAAATGAGATCCTTATTCTCACTAGCAAATCTTTAATTAGAATTGCCGAACTATATATATTGAGGGTAATATAGTTTGATGAAAAAGTGAGAGATACCAATTTAAAATAAAGACCTAATTTATTTTGGTAATTAATTAAATGAATGTATGCTAAAATGTTGTTAAATTATAAATTTATTTACAGAATTTAACAATGTCTAATTTACTATCACTGCGGAGCATGTTAATGCTAATACAGGACCAAATTAAACGGACTGGTTAAAATATTTGAGAATAGTTCTCAAGGCTGAAAAAGTTATCTTATGTCCTTAATACGCTTATCTCTGCAATGGTTGCAGACAATGCCTCTGAGGAAGAGATTGTTACTTTTAGAAAGTAGTAAGATGAGGCACAGTTGGCTCAAATACAGCATACTCGCATCCATGAGTAACGAGCTTCAACATCAGCATGAAACTATGGATGTTCCTACTATACTCATGCACCTTCAAGCAGTTTAAGGGTGAGGAAAGTAGGACTATTAGATATAAGATATCTAAGGAGCTCTTTTAATCTAGAATAACTGATAGCACTACAGTATAGACAAATGTCCTCAAAATGATCAATCTGATTGAACAATTGGGACAACTGGGTTTTAATGGATGGAGAGTTGATCCAAGATTTGATCTTGCAATCACTTCCGGACTCTTTCTCACAAATTGTTATGAATTTTCACATGAACAAGCTATATGTCAGCCTGCCTGAGTTGCTTAAACATGTTAAAAACCGTAAAGAGTCACTTTTCAACCAAGAAAGACCAAGTCTTACTGGTAAATGATTCTTCCAAGAAGCGGAAGAGGGCCAAAGGATCTTCTTAAAAGAAGAACAATTCAAAGAAGGTAAATAGAAAGGCAAAAACAAAGGACAATAAGAACAAGACTGATGCAGATAGCAAAGGAGTTTGCTTTCACTGCAATAAGCCTGGATACTAAAAAGGAAACTGTAAGGAGAATCTTACAAGGGCTAACCAGAAAAAACTTAGTGAAGCTTCGGTTACAAATATAGGTTTGTTCATGATTGAAATAAATTTTTCTATAAGTCAAGGTTCTACTTGGGTATTGGATACCGGCTGTAGTTCTCACATATACGATCCAATGTAGAGACTAAGTAGAAGTAGAAAGCTAAACAAAGAGTAAGTAATCTTATGTGTGGGAATGGAGCAAAGGTTGCTGCATTAACTATAGGAACTTATAGTTTAGCATTGCCTACGGGCAAGTTTATTAAGTTAATAAGTTGTTATTATGTTCCAGTTCTATTTAGAAATATTATTACTTCCGTTGTTGGACAAGGAAGGTTTTGGTATTATATTTAAGAACAATTGTTGTTCTATTTATAATGATAATGTTTTGGTTGAAACTGAAATATTACTTGATAGATTTTGTATACTTGACTTACATAAAAAATAATTTTGCAAATTGAACAAACTAGTAAAAGAAAAGGAGATGATCATTCAAAGAGTTGAATATATGTATTTGATAAAATACAAGTCTGAATCATTTGAAAGGTTCAAAGAATTCAGAAGTGAAACAAATTGACAAAGTATTAAGATTCTTTGATCAGATCGAAGAAAGAATACTTGATCAATGAGTTTCTAGATCATCTCAAAATGGTATTTTCTCATAATGGAAACCTCTTGATACGCAATAATTGATTGGTGTATCTAAAAGGATAAATTGTACCTTGTTGGACATGGTGCAGTCCATAATGATTTTTACCGACATTCCGGTATCCATCTGGGGCTATGCCGTGGAAACGGCTGCATATCTACAAAATAAGGTAACCTCAAAATCCGAGCCCAAGACTCCATAAAGGTTATGGATAGGGAGGATTCCTACTCTTAAGTATGTTAAGATAAGGGGTTGTCCAGCTTATGTGAAAAGGTTTCAAAGATAAGTTTGAGACAAAATCTGACAAGTGCAGACTTGTGGAATATCCTAAAGGAAGTTTAGGGTATTATTACTATAATCCTACACGCTGCCTTCTTAGATAAAAGTGTTTATCATTGAAGGAGCTAGTGGGAGGGTAATAGATCTTGAAGGGGTTCAAGAACTACAAAGCACTTTAAGTCAAACCGAGAAACCTGTAGATAGACCTATTGTACCACAACCGAATCGTAAATCTGGAAGAGTGCCGAAGATACCTGGGAGGTATGGATTCATCATAGAGGATGATGATGAGGTACGCATCATAGAGGATGATGATCCAGTTATATACGATGAGGCTATAAGTAGAAGATACTCAGAGAAATGGCAGATGGCCATGAAATCCGAAATGGACTCCATGTATGAGAACCAAGTATAGACTCTGGTTACTCCACAAAAGGGCATAGTACCTAGAGTGTGAATATGGGTCTTTAAGAGAAAGACTGTGGCAAATGGCAAGGTGGAGACCTATAAGACCAGACCTGGTTAAAAGGTTTTTCAAGTTAAGGAGTTGACTGTAATAAAATCTTATTATTGGGTAATGCTCAAGTCCATTTGGATTTTGCTTGTGATTAAAGCTTATTACTAAATCTGGCAAAATGGATGTGGAGACGTCCTTCCTCAATAAAAACTTGAGGAGAATGTATGTGTGATACAGCCAGAGGAATTTGTTACAAAGGTTGAAGCAAATCGTGTTTTAAGCTACAATGATCCATTGATGGATTAAAGCAAGCTTCTCAAAGATGGAACATTCATTTTGATGAGACAATCAAAAGAGTTTGATTTTATCAAAAATGAGAATGAACCTAGTGTGTACAAAAGGGTCAGTGGGAGCGCTGTGACATTCTTGGTATTATATGTTGATATACTACTGACAAGGAATAACACACCAATGCTACAATCAGTAAAGATAAAATTGTCTAAACATTCTTCTATGAATGACTTGGGAGGAGCATCCTATAAATTAGGGATATAAGTCTATATAGATAGATTTAAAAGGATGTTCGGCTTGACCCAAGGAATGTATATTCATTTGATGCTAAAGGCGTTTAGCATGACAAACTCCAAGAGAGGTCTCATGATGATGAGCCATGGAGAGAATCTCTCTAAAATTGTCCCCAATTGAAAGAGAGATCACATGAGTTACTATCATGTATGCAATGAATATACTAGGCTTGATGTTGATCAGTCATATTCTGGAGAAGATTACTGTAAGACAGTGATAAACATCTTTAGGTACTTAACTGGTACTGAAGATGTGATTATGATTCATGGTAGGTCTGAATTAAAACTAGAGGGCTAAACAGACTCAAGTTTTTTAGACTGACCAAGACGATAACAAATCCACTTTAGGGTAAAATGTTACCTTGAAACGTGGTGCAGTGAATTGGAAAGGTTCCAAACAACAAAGTGTTGTTGGTTTAGTGACAAAGACAAAGTATATAGCTGTAAATAAAGCTGCCAGTTGATTGTTTGGATGAAAAGTTTATCACAGAACTAGGAATAGTTCCTAAGTCTCATCTTGGATTCAAACATGTGTTGCGGCACTTTCATTTGATTAGTGGAATCATTGAAAGAGAAGAAATCACTATAGAGATAGTGGACTCTCAAGAATAACATTGCATATCCATTTACTGAAGCTTTATCCAAATAGCAGGATGATCGTCACTTAGAGAAGAAGCGTATTAGATACCATGACGATTGGCTTTAGTGCAAGTGGGAGATTGAAAGTAGTATGCACACAAGCCAATCATATTTGATATGATGTAGCATATACTTTGTAATCTTATTCATTTGTTAAAGGCATTTTACTTTATCTACATGATGCTGTTATATTGAATGTGATAAACCCATAGTTTTGAGCAATGCTTTTAGAATCATGATGGTGATCATGCTAATGAGATCTAAATTCTAGATAGCTCACAAACTAAAATCGTTCCTAATCGATGGATTACTAAAAAGGGGATTAGTGAATCCGGATAGATTAGTACATACGTTGCTTGCTCTTATGAAGAGGATGATTGATCTCATAATCATTTGTATGGAGACACTAAAGCAAGTATGTAGGTGCTTATTAGAGAATAAGTTCACTGAACATGGCTCGCTAAGGAATACCTAATGGAGTTTTACTCGCCTGTCAATAGGAATTCCTTTAGTGATAGTAGTACAAGTGATCCTTAGACTTGAGATCATCATAGTATCTTGTGTATGATGAATTATACTTTGACATGTCCCTTAAGACCCTTAGGGTATATCAAAGGGTATGATTGGGTATAATAAGTTATACATGGAGATAGGTGAATGATCAACAAAGAATCTACCACTTCTAGTAAAAGGAGAGAATGTCCTATGTGATTCGATAAATGACGACTCAGAAGTCTTTGGCCAAAGCAAAATGAAATTAGAAAGGAGTTTCTAATTTGCATTATCAGAGTTGTGCATTTTAGAATCGAAATACATATAATTAAATAAAATAAGACTTGACAGTAATTCCATGTCTTATATTTAATTGGGACATTGTATGGTAGAAGGATTGAATTGTACGGTAACTATGCACTGAAAGGTTCTTTTATGATTAATGTTGAAATCTATATTATCTGGAAAGTCGTTGATCGCTAAGGGGGCTTACCCTTATTGTAGAATAAATATTATTTATTTAAATTAATTAAATAGTTTAATTTATTTATTTAAATAAGATTAGAATTGTTCTAATTGATTTATTCACAACCGGTTTAATATGGAGAACCTAAAGGGTCACACCGCAAAAGGAAAATATTTATTTAAGAAGTAAATGGCATAATTGTAATAATAAGTTAAGTGTATTTAATTTAGTCTATGGAGATAGAATAAATTAAATAGTTTAATATTTATTATTTAATATTTTAGAAATATTAAATATAAATTAATAAGAGGAGTCTTATTATTATTATTACTATTACTATTATTTAATTCCTAATAGGGATTGAGAATTAATTAATAGAAGTACTCTCACATGAATTCCTAATTGGATTAGGAGTTTAATTTAATTAAAGGAGTTTAATTAGAATAGAAACCCTAATCCTAAATAGTTTAGGGAAGGGTTTTCCTATATCTATAAATAAGAGAAGTCTTATCATAGATTAGGGTTACACACTCTTGCATAAGAATTGTAGAGAGTACTTACAATTTCTATAGAGATAGAAACTAGGGTTTTGCCAACACCCATGTTCTTGAACAAGTATTATTCCTTGGTGGATCACCTCTAGAGGCCAAACACTTGGGTGGCTAACGTTGATCAAAGGAAGGAATTTAATCGGTGGAATTCAAGGAGAACGCGAAGGAATTGGAGGTGAACTTGTACCTGAGGAAGCTTGAATTCTACAAGGGTATAATTCTTATTCTCCATCTCTTTCGTTTAATTAATAATTGTGCATAAAGAAAGATCATGGTGATGGTTTGTATAAAATTTTAAAATCTGATTTTATCGCGCTTCCGCTTTATTAATGTAATTTGATTGCATGTTCGCGTTATACAAACCTAACACAGATTCCCTACCAAAGGAAACTTGGTTTGGAATAACTTCAAGATTATTTTAAATCTTTGGAACGTTCATCAACTATGGACTAGCTGAATGAATGAGGGTTTGCTAGCCATTAAAGTATTTGATTCAACAATAGAATCGTACAATAAGATTCATGTTTGAAGTTTGAATAAGGGTTCATGACTGGATAATAAATGACTAGAATATAACGTAAGCATTTATCATTGAATCAATCTTGTTTGAATAATGATAAGTTAAGATTAATAAGCTTGCTCAATGAAAGGAAAGTAAGAAACTTGCTTTCAACGGAATAAAAAGATTAAGGGTAGAAAACTTGTCTCGTGCGTAGATTACAGGTTAATATTCACGTTCCTTAATCAACCTATACATTTTGATTATAAAACGGTAACAATAATTAGTTACAGAATTATATACACTTTAAGATTCGTTCTTATCCTATTTCATTGGAACATCTCGATTGTCATTTGATATTCAATAAGTATTTGCTTATCAACCATCGTGGTATCTCATAAATCATTTAATATCTTAATCTAAGCCTTAAACGTACACATGGCCATATAACATAATCACAAAGAAAAAGAAAATTCTTTTTTTTATTATTTTCTGTTCCACCATCGGGGCGGTGGATTTCTTCACAAACCAGCGTCGGGGCGAGGAAGGTAGTTCATTTTTACCGCCGGGGCGAGGACACCGCCGGGGCGACACTTCCAGTACATTTCCACCGCCGGGGCGTGAAAGTAGTATGCACACAAGCCAATCATATTTGATATGATGTAGCATATACTTTGTAATCTTATTCATTTATTAATAAAGGAATTGATTTTCTTAAAAGGCATTTTATTATCTACATAGTGCTGTTATATTAAATGTGATAAACCCATAGTTTTGAGCAATGCTTTTAGAATCATGATGGTGATCATGCTAATGAGATCTAAATTCAAGATAGCTCACAAACTAAAATTGTTCCTAATCGTTGGATTACTAAATTGGGGATTAGTGAATCCGGATAGATTAGTACATACGTTGCTTGCTCTTATGAAGAGGATGATTGATCTCATAATCATTTGTGTGGAGACACTAAAGCAAGTATGTAGGTGCTTATTGGAGAATAAGTTCACTGAACGTGACTCGCTAAGGAATACCTAATGGAGTTTTACTCGGCTGTCAATAGGAATTCCTCTAGTGATAGTAGTACAAGTGATCCTTGGACTTGAGATCATCATAGTATCTTGTGTATGATGAGTTATACTTTGACATGTCCCTTAAGACCTTGTGGGTATATCAAAGGGTATGATTGGGTATAATTAGTTATACATGGAGATAGGTGAATGATCAACAAAGAATCTACCTCGTCTAGTAAAAGATGTGAATGTCCTATGTGATTCGATAAATGATAACTCAGTAGTCCTTGGCCAAGGCAGAATGAAATTAGAAAGGAGTTTCTAATTTGCATTATTTTGAGTTGTGCATTTGGGAATCGAAATACATATAATTAAATAAAATAAGACTTGACAGAAATTCCATGTCTTATATTTAATTGGGACATTGTATGTTAGAAGGATTGAATTGTACGGTAACTATTTACTCAAAGGTTCTTTTGTGATTAATGTTGAAATCTATATTATCTGGAAAGTCGTTGATCGCTAAGGGGGCTTACCCTTATTGTAGAATAAATATTATTTATTTAAATGAATTAAATAGTTTAATTTATTTATTTAAATAAGATTAGAATTGTTCTAATTGATTTATTCACAACCGGTTTAATATGGAGAACCTAAAGGGTCACACCGCAAAAGGAAAATATTTATTTAAGAAGTAAATGGCATAATTGTAATAATAAGTTAAGTGTATTTAATTTACTCTATGGAGATAGAATAAATTAAATAGCTTAATATTTATTATTTAATATTTTGGAAATATTAAATATAAATTAATAAGAGGAGTCTTATTATTATTATTACTTTTACTATTATTTAATTCCAAATAGGGATTGGGAATTAATTAATAGAAGTACTCTCCATGGATTCCTAATTGGATTAGGAGCATTATTAATTAAAGGAGTTTAATTATAATACAAACCCTAATCCTAAATAGTTTAGGGAAGGGCTATTCCTACATCTATAAATAAGAGGGGTCTTATCATAGATTAGGGTTACACACTCTTGCATTAGATTGTGGAGAGCAATTTCTATAGAGATAGAAACTAGGGTTTTGCCAAATACCCAACTTCTTGAATACTTGTTCTTCCTTGGTGGATCACCTCTAGAGGCCAAACACTTGGGTGGCTAACGTTGATCAAAGGAAGGAATCACACCGTAGCATTCGAGGAGAACACGAAGGACTAGGAGTTGAACTTGTACCCGAGGAAGCTTTGTTCTACGAGGGTATAATTCTTATTCTTTTTCTCTTTCGTTTATATCGTTAATTGAGCACATAGATTGATCTTGGTGATGGTTTGTATAAAATTTTAAAATCTGATTTTATCGCGCTTCCGCACTATTTATGTAATTTGATTGCATGTTCGCGTTATATACAAACCTAACAGTGGTATTAGAGCCTAATCTTGTGCTAATTATCGATATTGATGATTCCATGTATGCTTGATATGCGATTGGATCGAAATTTTTGGGCAGAATAAAAATTTTTCTGAATCAGCGATACGGCGCAGCTGCGCCGCCTCCAGTTCATTCTGGAGCGCAGCTGCGCCGAAACCCAGAATCGGTTTTTTCTGGGGAGCAGCGCAGCTGCGCCGTTGCCCAGTTCATTCTGGGCGCAGCTGCGCCGGTAAGCAGAATTTGAAAAATATTATTTTTCTTCAATTAAAATAAATAGTTTATTTAATTGATATAAGTTTAAAATAAAGAGTTTATTTTATCTGGAATAGGATTTCAGATTGCTAAAATTAAAGGAGTTTAATTTGGATTTGGTTTTTTGATTAAAATAAAAGAGTTTATTTTATTTCAAAAACTAAATATTAGCAAAACGTTTGCCCATTAATTGATATCAATGAATATATGGAATGGATTTATTATTCATGGGATGAATGTTATTTATTGATACATATAGAGATATGTATGATAATAAATAGGGATTGATTATGGACGATTGACCAATGTGTGATTGGATTTATTTTAGTGGATGCTTGAATGTATGGGTTTTTATAAATGGGGTCTGCGTACCTCGTCTTCTCTAATTTTTCTTAATGTAAATTCTATCTCCCTCCTATGTACTTCCCCTTGACTGTTGATCAAGGTTTCTATTTATTGTAAATAGCTTTTGTAATAGGACTAGTTAGAATTAAATTTTGAAGAATTGGAGACAAAGGAGTGCTTGAAGACCCGTTTGTAATGGAGCCCGGGTTTAAATGTAATAGTTATATTTAAATTTATTCTTGCACCCTAGATTTGACCTTTTGGTTCACTTGGTGGCTCTAGTGAACCAAACTAGAATAAAAGTCCATAATCAATCCGGGTAGAATATAGTATTCTATATGTGCATGCTTATTATATATATATTATATATTATCCAACATGCTTCGCATGTAAAATAATATGACGCGTATTTTATATATATATGTGCATGCGCGCTAAACAAGATGAGACTAATAATAACAAACCCCTCAAAGTATTATATTAAGTCCTAAGCGTTCAAAGATATTTGGAATATCGAACGTTCGCCTTCTAGCATGGTAAAGCAATAGAGTATTAAATGTTTAATATGAGTTTGTTGTGTCACCACAAGGCAAGTATTAAATATTTAAGATGTTGCTTTATCACATTTGATGCTTATAAATAGACTGAACGATGCTGTTTTGTTGTGTCACCACAAGGACAGTGTTTTTCTTTCGAATATATGGAAGTGCTAGGTTGGACTTAACTTGGATAATTTTGATTCGGATGTGTCACCACTTGATCAACATAATCTAAGAGGCAAAATAAAAGGAGTTACATAGTGATGTAATTGACAATAGTTGTCTACCTATTTATTTATATATCGCTTGTTGTGTCACCACAAGGCTATATACATTTGAAATGGGATCCTTAATCTCACTAGCAAATCTTTATTTAGAATTGCCGAACTATATAATGAGGGTAATATAGTTTGATGAAAATAGTGGGAGATACCAATTTAAAATAAAGACCTAATTTATTTTGGTAATTAATTTAATGAATGTATGCTAAAATGTTGTCTATTTCACATGCAGAATTTAAAAATGTCAAACTCACTATCACTGCGTAGCATACTTGATGCTAACAAACTGACCGGACCGAATTACACGGACTGGTTAAGGAATCTGAGAATTGTTCTCACTGCTGAAAAGATTTCTTATGTCCTAAATTCGCCAGTCCCTGCAAGTGTTGCAGAAACAGCCTCTGAGGAAGAGATTGCTACTTTTAGAAAGTGGCAAGATGATGCACTTTTGGCTCAATGCATCATGCTCGCATCCATGAGTAACGAGCTTCAGCGTCAGCATGAAACTATGGATGCTCCTACTATATTGCTGCACCTCAAAGAGTTGTATGGTGAGCAAAGTAGGACTGCTAGATATCAGATATCTAAGGAGCTCTTCCGATCTCGTATGACCGAGGGCACTGCTGTTGAGACTCATGTCCTTAAGATGATCAATCTGATTGAACAACTTGGACAACTTGGGTTCGTGATGGATGGGGAGTTAAGCCAAGATTTGATCTTGCAGTCACTCCCGGACACCTTCTCACAATTTGTTGTGAATTTTCACATGAATAAGTTGGACGTCAGCTTGCCTGAGTTACTTAACATGCTGAAAACTGCTGAAGGTCACTTCTCATCCAACAAGAACCAAGTCTTACTAGTGGATGATTCTTCCAAGAAAAGGAAGAGGCCCAAGGTATCTTCTGAAAAGAAGAAAAACAAGAAGGCTAAGGGTAAGGCAAAGAAAAAGGATAATAAGAAACCTGATCCAGATAGCAAAGGAATTTGCTACCATTGCAATAAGCCGGGACATTGGAAGAGGAACTGCAAGGAGTATCTTGCGGGCCAAAAGAAGCTTGGAGAAGCTTCGACTTCTGATCTAGGTTTGTTCATGATTGAAATTAATTTTTCTGAAAGTCAAAATTCTACTTGGGTATTGGATACCGGCTGTAGTTCTCACATATGTAATAATATGCAGGGACTAAGCAGAAGTAGGAAGCTGAACAAGGATGAAGTCGTCCTACGAGTTGGAAATGGAGCAAAGGTTGCTGCATTGGCTATAGGGACTTATTGTTTAGCACTGCCTTTGGGCAAGTTCATTAGTTTAAATAACTGTTATTATGTTCCAACACTCATTAGAAACATTATTTCAATTTCTGTATTGGATATGGATGATTTTGATATTATAATAAAGAACAACTGTTGTTCTATTTATAATAAAAGTGTTTTATATGGTGTTGGCAATTTACTGAATGGACTTTACATACTTGACTTGCATGAAAATATACTTCAAATTGAACAAACTAAGAAAAGAAAAAGAGATGATGTTAATTATACCTTTATGTGGCACTGTAGACTCGGTCATATCAATGAAACAAGATTATCCAAGTTGCATAAAGATGGGCTTTTAGAGCTATCTGATTACGAATCATATCCAACTTGTGAATCTTGTCTCATGGGTAAGATGACTAAATCCCCTTTTAGTGGAAAAGGAGAAAAGAGTTACAGAGTTGTTAGCGTTGGTACACACAGACGTTTGTGGACCTATGACAACGAATGCACGAGGAGGGTATTCTTATTTTATTACTTTCACTGATGATCATTCTAGATTTGGATATGTGTATTTAATGAAATACAAATCTGAATCGTTTGAAAAGTTCAAAGAATTCAAAAGTGAAGTAGAGAAACAAACTGGTAAGAGTATTAAGATTCTTCGATCGGATCGAGGAGGGGAATACTTGACCAATGAGTTTCTCAATTGTCTCAAAGAAAATGGTATAATCTCACAAATGGACTCCACCAGGGACGCCACAGTTGAATGGTGTATCTGAAAGGAGAAATCGAACATTGTTGGACATGGTTCGATCCATGATGAGTTTTACCGACCTTCCAGTATCCTTCTGGGGTTATGCCCTAGAATCGGCTGCATACCTACTTAACAAGGTACCTACCAAATCCGTCCCAAAGACTCCATATGAGATATGGACAGGGAGGAAACCAAATCTTAAGCATGTTAAGACTTGGGGTTGTCTAGCTTATGTCAAAAGGTTTGAGCATGATAAGCTGAAGACTAGATCCGACAAATGTAGATTCGTGGGATACCCTAAAGAAACATCAGGGTATTATTTCTATCATCCTACTGATCAAAAGGTGTTTGTAGCAAAACACGCTGCCTTCTTGGAAAAGGAGTTTATCCTCGAAGGGGTCAGTGGGAATAAGATATATCTTGAAGAAGTTCAAGAACCACAAAATACTACGTATCAAAGTCAGGTACCTGACCAAGTAGAAGAACCTACTGTACCACTACCTATTCGTAAATCTGGAAGAGTACCGAAGATACCTGAGAGGTATGGATTCATCATAGAGGATGATGATGAGGTACGCATCATAGAAGATGATGATCCATTGACTTACGAAGAGGCTATGAGTAGTGAAGACTCAGAGAAATGGCTAGGAGCCATGAAATCCGAGATGGACTCCATGTATGAAAACCAAGTATGGACTTTGGTTTCACCACCTGAGGGCATTAAGCCTATTGGGTGTAAATGGGTCTTTAAGAGAAAGACTGGGGCAGATGGCAAGGTAGAGACCTATAAGGCCCGACTGGTTGCAAAAGGTTTCAAACAAAGACAAGGATTTGACTATGATGAAACCTTCTCACCAGTAGCTATGCTCAAGTCCATTCGGATTTTGCTTGCAATTGCAGCTTATTATGACTACGAGATCTGGCAAATGGACGTGAAAACGGCCTTCCTCAATGGAGAGCTTGAGGAGAATGTATATATGATACAGCCAGAGGGTTTTGTTTCAACGGTTGGAACAAACCAAGTCTGTAAGCTACAACGATCCATTTATGGATTGAAGCAAGCTTCTCGAAGGTGGAACATCCGTTTTGATGAGATAATCAAAAGGTTTGATTTTATCAAGAACGAGGATGAACCATGTGTGTACAAGAAGGTTAGTGGGAGCGCTATATCATTCCTTGTATTATATGTTGATGATATATTACTGATAGGGAATGATGTTCCTATGCTACAGTCGATCAAAATTTGGTTATCTAAACACTTCTCCATGAAGGACTTGGGTGAGGCATCCTATATTTTGGGGATAAAGATCTATAGAGATAGATCTAAAAGGATGCTGGGCTTGACCCAAGGAAAGAAGTACATTGACTCGATGCTAAAGAAGTTTAGCATGGAAGATTCCAAGAGAGGTCTCATGCCGATGAGCCATGGAATACATCTCTCCAAGAAACAGGCCCCAAAGACACCTGAGGAGAGAGACCGTATGAGTAAGATTCCTTATGCTTCCGCAATAGGATCTATCATGTACGGTATGATATGTACTAGACCAGATGTCGCTCATGCACTTAGTGTAACCAGCAGATATCAGTCGAATCCAGGAGAAGAGCACTGGAAGGCAGTGAAAAACATCCTATAGTACTTGAGAAGAACTAAGGATGTATTTCTTGTCTACGGTGGGTCTGAATTGAAACTAGAGGGCTATACAGACTCAAGTTTTCAAACGGACCAAGATGACAGTAAATCCGTTTCAGGGTACGTGTTTACCTTAAACGGTGGCGCAGTGAGTTGGAAGAGTTCCAAGCAGCAAACAGTTGCTGATTCGGTGACAGAGGCAGAGTACATAGCTGCAGGTGAAGCTGCAAAGGAAGCTGTTTGGATGAAGAAGTTCATAACTGAACTTGGAGTGGTTCCTAGCATTAGAGGAGCAGTACCTTTATTCTGTGACAACAACGGAGCTGTTGCGCAGG
Source organism: Aralia elata (assembly GCA_034770075.1). Taxonomy (NCBI): domain Eukaryota; kingdom Viridiplantae; phylum Streptophyta; class Magnoliopsida; order Apiales; family Araliaceae; genus Aralia; species Aralia elata. Next base: position 148,435 of record JAVJAP010000363.1, on the reverse strand, counting down.
CTAAGGAACCCAGGTCTCATCAGAAATCCAAACACGTGTTGCGGCGGTTTCATTTGATTAGAGAGATCATTGAAAGAGGAGATGTCACCCTGGAGCGTGTGGACTCTCAAGACAACATTGCAGATCCATTTACTAAAGCTTTAACACAACAGCAGTTTGATCGTCACTTAGAGAAGATGGGTATTAGATACCATGGCGATTGGCTTTAGTGCAAGTGGGAGATTGAAAGTAGTATGCACACAAGCCAATCATATTTGATATGATGTAGCATATACTTTGTAATCTTATTCATTTATTAATAAAGGAATTGATTTTCTTAAAAGGCATTTTATTATCTACATAGTGCTGTTATATTAAATGTGATAAACCCATAGTTTTGAGCAATGCTTTTAGAATCATGATGGTGATCATGCTAATGAGATCTAAATTCAAGATAGCTCACAAACTAAAATTGTTCCTAATCGTTGGATTACTAAATTGGGGATTAGTGAATCCGGATAGATTAGTACATACGTTGCTTGCTCTTATGAAGAGGATGATTGATCTCATAATCATTTGTGTGGAGACACTAAAGCAAGTATGTAGGTGCTTATTGGAGAATAAGTTCACTGAACGTGACTCGCTAAGGAATACCTAATGGAGTTTTACTCGGCTGTCAATAGGAATTCCTCTAGTGATAGTAGTACAAGTGATCCTTGGACTTGAGATCATCATAGTATCTTGTGTATGATGAGTTATACTTTGACATGTCCCTTAAGACCTTGTGGGTATATCAAAGGGTATGATTGGGTATAATTAGTTATACATGGAGATAGGTGAATGATCAACAAAGAATCTACCTCGTCTAGTAAAAGATGTGAATGTCCTATGTGATTCGATAAATGATAACTCAGTAGTCCTTGGCCAAGGCAGAATGAAATTAGAAAGGAGTTTCTAATTTGCATTATTTTGAGTTGTGCATTTGGGAATCGAAATACATATAATTAAATAAAATAAGACTTGACAGAAATTCCATGTCTTATATTTAATTGGGACATTGTATGTTAGAAGGATTGAATTGTACGGTAACTATTTACTCAAAGGTTCTTTTGTGATTAATGTTGAAATCTATATTATCTGGAAAGTCGTTGATCGCTAAGGGGGCTTACCCTTATTGTAGAATAAATATTATTTATTTAAATGAATTAAATAGTTTAATTTATTTATTTAAATAAGATTAGAATTGTTCTAATTGATTTATTCACAACCGGTTTAATATGGAGAACCTAAAGGGTCACACCGCAAAAGGAAAATATTTATTTAAGAAGTAAATGGCATAATTGTAATAATAAGTTAAGTGTATTTAATTTACTCTATGGAGATAGAATAAATTAAATAGCTTAATATTTATTATTTAATATTTTGGAAATATTAAATATAAATTAATAAGAGGAGTCTTATTATTATTATTACTTTTACTATTATTTAATTCCAAATAGGGATTGGGAATTAATTAATAGAAGTACTCTCCATGGATTCCTAATTGGATTAGGAGCATTATTAATTAAAGGAGTTTAATTATAATACAAACCCTAATCCTAAATAGTTTAGGGAAGGGCTATTCCTACATCTATAAATAAGAGGGGTCTTATCATAGATTAGGGTTACACACTCTTGCATTAGATTGTGGAGAGCAATTTCTATAGAGATAGAAACTAGGGTTTTGCCAAATACCCAACTTCTTGAATACTTGTTCTTCCTTGGTGGATCACCTCTAGAGGCCAAACACTTGGGTGGCTAACGTTGATCAAAGGAAGGAATCACACCGTAGCATTCGAGGAGAACACGAAGGACTAGGAGTTGAACTTGTACCCGAGGAAGCTTTGTTCTACGAGGGTATAATTCTTATTCTTTTTCTCTTTCGTTTATATCGTTAATTGAGCACATAGATTGATCTTGGTGATGGTTTGTATAAAATTTTAAAATCTGATTTTATCGCGCTTCCGCACTATTTATGTAATTTGATTGCATGTTCGCGTTATATACAAACCTAACAGGGCGGTGGACTTGACTGTTATCTCCTACAGTTCGCAAACCAACGAAATTCAGACCAAATTTTCCAAATTCTACCATCCGACTCACAAATCAAACACACCCAGACATCAAACATGTTGTAAAACAATTGCCCAATATGTTTCTAACAATTCCAATCATCATAAAATATATAATCAACTAAGTAAAACCAAAAATTTACTATTTAAGCAAAATAATTATGTTTTGGCCTTTTTAATGAAATTGAACACTGTGAATTCATCTCCAAACTATTTTAATCAATTCCACTTGCATTCTTTTCGTTTTTCATCATATTAACACAATCAAAAGTCAACTTACTGATTAATAATCAAATTGAACATCAATTTGCATACATATAAGCCATACATGAAAGTGAAACTCTGTAAAACCAAAAACTCTATTTTAAAACATGCTTTCATGGATTAATTCCCTAAAATTGATTTACAAACATTATATAATCACTAGTATATGCATATTAACAATTACAACTAAGTAATTCATGCATTGAGCAAATAAATTTACATACAGAGAAGTGAAAACCATATACAGTGAATAAAACTTCTAACAAAATTTAAAAGAAATTATACCTTCAAGCTAAACGAATATGATTCCTTAGCTTTAGCAATCATCTCCCTTCTCCTTCTCAGTCACAGAACTCTCAAACTCTCAATTGTTCTCGAAACTCACAAAGCTCTGCTCTTTCTTCCTTAAACTAAAACAACTGATGAATTCTTTTTTTTAACGTAATTGGATTTTAATTAGTCTGTTGTAAAAACAAAGAGTTAGGCCATGTTTGGCAAACTCAAATGCAGAAAAAATGGAATTTCAAAGGCCACAAGGCCTTGTTTGGTTGAACCAAAACAAAATAAACTATTTTTACCAAGCAAGGGTCACAAGGCCTTGTTTGGTTTAACTAAAATTAATTCTTTCTCCATTTATTTTAATAACCCATTATAATATATAGTTTAATTGTCACACTTTCAATTTAATTAAACCGATTATTAAATAAATTCAATTAAACCTTACTAATTTAATTATAACTCTTATTTGACCAATAACAATATTACCAAATAATGATCTTACTCAAATAAATTATTTATTCAAATAAATCATTTTATCATCTAATTTATTTTATCATCTAATTTAATTATTAAATTAAATTAGAATAGACACATCAAATTACATTCAAATAACAATTAACATAATTACACTTAAAATGAATTACTCCACAATAACTTTATCAATTACTTATTTTTACTCAATAAATAAATTAACAAAAATATTTATTTAACTCAATAAATATTTTATTCATTCACAAAAATTACATTCGTTACATCCTTCCCTCCTTAAAAGGATTTTGTCCCCAGAATCACAACGCAATTAATTCGACTGTTACATAAGGTCTCCGTAACTGAGATTAGATGGGGAACATGTTGTAATAATCTTGTAATTACTTTCATGTAGTAAGATCATGTTTTAGTTATGGTTTTGAGGCTTGAGACGATAATATTTATATTATATCAATGTAAATATGTTATTATTCCGCATTAAGTTATTGATAGTATGATGTACGAGTTGTATAGTGATGCACCGAATTCGTGGATAAGGTAACCCGGATTGGGGGGCGTCACAATAGGAACTAGATTGGATGCGAGGAATTGAAGCAGCAAGGAAAAGAAGCAAAAGTTGCAGAATTGGGACCAGCTCGGTTGTGCCCAAATAACAAAGGGGATCAGTGCGGCCGCGCTACTCTGAAACTTCAAAGTCATCCTCTGCCATACCAGCGCGATTACGCCTAGTTACAAGCCATTCCTAGCGCGGCCGCGCCCGAGCGGGAAGTTGAATTTTGACTGCCTTTGACTTTTTAACTGCTATTAAGTTGTAACTGATACTTAAATTAGATTTGGGATTGGATTCGTGTTAGGAGACTATAAATAGTTATTTAGATTCAGTAGAATAAAAGGGATCTTATTACTTTTTGCTAACCCTAGAATTAAAGAAGGATTGGAGGCTTGAAGTAAGAGATTATCACGAAGGAAGATCAAGATAGGAGACTAAGGAGGATATCAAGGATTGCTTCAAAAGAGTTTTTTCTTTCTTCTTTTATCTTTTTATTTTGTAATTCTTGGATGATGGTTTAGTTGTGGATTATGGATTTTAATTCAATCATGAACTAATTTCTTTTTAAGATTACAATGGAACTTATTGCGCAACTTTTATTGATATGCTTCCTTGTTAATTATTGTTAATTATTATCGAATTGTCTATTATAATTTGTGATTAATTTCTTAATTGTCTGATCAATAATTATTGTGGTAATCTATATGAACTCGAGAGATGGATTATAGATTTAGACCTGATCATAATAGCATGTGATTGTATTTTCTGCATGTGATGGAATTCATAATTTGTGTCTAGGATAGAGATATACCTAGACGCTGCATGTAATTTGAAAGAGAACCTGAGCTTTAAATACTTTTGAATCGTAATTCACATAGAGATATAGTGAATTAGTTAACTAGAGTGTTCATCTTAATTCTATCTTCTGTGGATTTAAGTTTATTCGTTTATGATACATCGAGAGATAGTTATAAATATTGATGAGTTCTTGATTAACAATCTGGAATAATTGACATAACTTAACAGGAAGTGTATTAATTCAAGTGAAACATTAAGGGAAATTGTAATCTTAAGCCTTTTTATCTGAATTCAATTCTTGGTAGTTAGTGATTAGTTACTTTAGTATTTTATTTTTAAAATTCAACAACTTTTATCAAATTGTTTAAATATGATTAATTTGATTATAAGTTAGTACTTGGTAATTATTATTAAATATATCTATGTGAATTCGACACTTTCTTATCATTATATTACTTGTGGACTGCGTATACTTGCGTATTTTTCTAGTATAGATTTAGGCAAACAACATATCACCTAAATTTGCACATAATATATAAACACAAGTTCTGAAAAACTTGTCTCGGTCCGTAGTTCATCATCGACATCATTTACATCCATAATTTTTTCCTTTAATCGATAACCTACATCATCCATAAGGATTTACTGAATTAACTTATCAGTTAATGAATTATACATAGTTACAATCGGTAACCCATTTGTATTCCCGTTTCGGTCTCCCATTAATCTTACAATATCTTCAAGTACCAACTTAAATTTCATTCTTTAATAATCTCATGGTCAAAATGACCATTTTACCCTTACTTCATCTTACGTGTCCTATTTGACCACGTCTTTACTAATAAACTATTAAATGCGTTTCCCGAAAACCCTAAAATCCACTTTTCGTAATTTCTTAAATCATATCTTCTTCATAAAACCCTTCTTAACCACTTTATTATTTTTTTTATTTTCAAGCCACATATATTACATGTAATCCATGCACAAAAATAATTTTTCTAAATTTTTTTATTTTTATTAAATATATTTCAAAAGCCCGTTTTTAGTTCGTGACTTAACAAATTCACTATATCATGCACAACTTTAAAAATTCCCAACTCTTGCCAAATCTTACACATAATAACATGAAATTTCAGTTTAAATTTCATGGATATCGGAGTTATATAACTCAAGTTATAGCAGTTTCTGTTTTTAAAATCTAAAAATTTGATTGGCCATAACTCACTCGTCCGAAGTCGGAATACGTTCAATTTCGGACAAGAGCTACGTTATATCATATAGTTATATGTCCCAAAAGGCCTTAATTTATTTCAATCATTAAGTGGGCAAAACAGGCCACGAAAATTTTAGGGCAGCCTACTTTTTGGTTGTTTCAAATTTTGCCTACTTTTGTAAAATCGTCACTACGCACAACCTACAAGGAATTTTTTGGAGCTTCTGATGAGTGGGTTTTATACCTACGAATTAGATATTTTTTGAACCCAATTCTTTGCTATCTTTGGGTATTTCTGGTGCCTATTTACTTGTTTCATGCTTTTGTTATGTAGGAAGCAGCTTTGGACAACCGTGGCAGAGATTAGCACTTCCAGGGGCAAAAGGGTAATTTCAGCAGGAATGAGGATCTCGCCGCGGCGAGCTCCCCAGGCTAAACTTTTCATCGGGGTGAGCTCTCGTCAGGGCGAGCCTCCCAGGTTTAATTTCTCACCGGGGCGAGCTCCCCCCGAGGTAAGCTCCCCAGGCCATTTTTCTCGTTGGGGCGAGCCCGTCGTTTTGCAGGTGCCGCTGGCTTTGTCTTGTTCTGCAGAAGTGGCGCACCAAGGGAGGATTTTCAGGGACGGTAACATGAGGAGAGAGAAGAAAATTATCAAGCATACAAGGAGTTTGTGTGCTAGGTATTGTCTATCATTCTACATCATTGAACATACCATTGGACATCATTGGAAAAACCCTAGTTCTCTTGGGACCTAAGGAAACGAGGAAGAAGAAGGATTCTATCTGCAATTCACCAACTCAAGGAGGATAGGAGCACGAAATAGGAAGACAAGAGCTGGAGAAGAGGAACTATACCACACCAATTCGGGAATCTCATCACAAAAGGGGTGTATCTTCATATGTTTTAGTTCTTCATTCTTATTTTGTAATTCCAAACCATGTACTATAATCAGATTATGATGTTATTGAGATTGAATATGAGCTAAACTTTTTATTCTAAGATTGTAATGGAACCCAACTTGTAGTTTAAATTGAATGCTCTCTCTTTGAATGGTAGTTAGTCATTACATGAATTGGAGTTCATAACCTTTACTTAATGATTAATTGTTTGGCCCGTAATTACCTTGGTAACTTATATGAAATTGAGAGAGGAAGTATAAGTTGAGACCTAGTTATGAATTCATGCGAAAATTGGATATTCTTGATGGATAATGTATGAGATTATGTGACGTGAGTCTTATGTATTGTTCTTGAGGGTTGATAATTTGATTGTATTTAGGATAGACATATACCTAAATACCACATGTATCCAATTGAGAATCTTTGCTTAATGATTTCTATTGTGAAAGTTGGTAATTGATAGAATGGTTAATGGGATTTTACGTGACATGTGTCTTATTGATTGTTCTTGATATGAGGTTCTTGCTAGTGTGTAGAATAGAAATATATCTATACACCACAATAGGAAATACGTATTTGACCATCGAGAGAGGCTTAGACATACTAGTGACTTCTAGGATAACAATTCTTATGTTCTAATTTACTAAACAAGAGAGAGTATGATGTTTAAATGAAGAGTTGGGGGAAATTGTAATCTTAGATTCTCTTACCTTGAATTTTATTCGTGTTTAACAAAACGTTGTTTCTAAATTGTCTTTATTTAGTTTTAATCAACAACAAAAACAAATCATATTATCATTGTTTAAATTAGATTAATTTTTTATGCGATTGATATTTGATAATTATTTAACATAATTCCTCGTGGGTTCGACACTTTACTTATCTTATATTACTTGTGGACCGCGTATACTTGCGTGTGTTTTATTGATTACGAAATCAACCAACAGCTTCCAATTGGAGAGTTTAGAGGACTCCCATATCTAACTCCAGAATTTACCACACTCAAAAATTCGAAATAGGTTGGGAGTTATGCTTGTCCAAATTTTAGGTTTTGTTTTCCCGAAAAACAGTTTTTCTAACTTTAATCTTTACTTCATGAACTTTCATGATTTCTTGGTTTTTCATGAATTAGTCATCATAAACTAACATAATACATCATAAACCTCCTGATACTCTAGGATCCACCATGATCCACCATCAATTTCATTAAACTCCCACAACAACCATGCTTAAACAAATTTAAAACATAATTTTAAGGTTTTTGAGTTTATACCTTACTTGATTCTGTAGCTTTACTTCCTCTTTCATGCTTCCATGGTTGTATACCATTTTAGACATACAAAACACCCTAACATACTAAGGATTTCAGATTCTCAAAAGAAATTTACCCAAAGATTTCAATGAACTAGGTTTAGGAATTACCTTAATTAAATTTTTCTTCATTTCCTTTCTTCTTCTTCTTCTTCTTCTTCTTCTTAGCTAGATGATGGATAATCAAAGCTTGATCTCCTTCCTCTTCTCTTCCTCCCCTTCTGCCCGTGGGTTCCTTTCTCTCTCTCTTGCTTTCTTTTTTTTTTCTTAGCAACCAATGAAGAAGTGTTAGATGATTTTCTTAATTTATGGTAGAAGAGTTAGGTACATCAAAGCTTTATTTCCTTCCTCTTCTCTTCCTCCCCTTCTACCTGTGGGTTCCTCTCTCTCTCTCTTGCTTTCTTTTTTTATTCTTTTTCTTAGCAACTAATGAAGAAGTGTTGGATGATTTTCTTGATTTATGGTAGAAGACTTACGTAGCATAAGCTTTTGGTTCCCATTCTTCTTTTATCCTTGCAACATCCGAGCTTCAACGCTAGCTCCTCTATATTCTCTTCTTTCTTTGTTTATTGGATAAACTAAATAATTTGTTACTTGGATGGATTAAGTGAAGTAATGTACAAAAGGAAAGAAAAAATCTATCTTTTGTCACATTTTTCTTCTAAGTGGGCCCATCTTTGCCACAATTTTCCATCATGTGGGGCCCACTTTTTGAACAAGATTTCTCCCATGTGGGACCCCCTCCATATCCAGATACTCCTTCCTTTCTCTCTCCCATTTTTGCTTGCTTTTCCTTACTTAATGAAATGAAAGGAAAATGAAGGAGATGACTTTTGAACCGAAGCATTAAATACTTTGCTTGCCCATGCTTCCTACCCCTTGGCCACCTTGACCGGGTACCTCCCACCATGTGCTGAGTTCCAGTAAATTTTAGGCCATGTGGGTCCTGTATTTATTGTCTCGTTTTGAGTGTTTAATCCCATCTTTGACGTTTTACCCCAAAAAATTAAATTTTCATGTTTATAGTTGATTCCTACTAAAGTCGACACTCTCAACGTCATAGAATTATCCGTTTGTTCAAATTTATCACCGAATTTCGAGTTTGACTTTTCTCTATAAAAGTCAACCGTTGACTTTGACCAAAAATCAACCCGGACACATTTATGTTTACAGTCTTTTCTTACTAAATTTGACGTTTTGGACTCAACCAAGCAGTCCGCATTTCAAAATTCTATTCCGAATTCCAAATTGAGTTTTGAACTGTATAGTCCCCTTGTTGGCATTTTCATGGCTATTCCCTTTTAAATCGTGTACGTCGCACATATTCGTTAACATGCACATATATATAAAATATACACCACATCATTTACACATGAAATTTTTTAAAGGAAATTCCTTTTATTAACACATCCTTACATGATCCTCTTAGTCATTACGTTTTTCTCTCTTTTTAAGGATTCTTTCCCCGGAACCACTATTACGGTAACATTCTAATTGAGTTTACTTCCCATTTTCGCATAATCTTTCATCAAACACGTAATCGAATTACCTTAACATAGGTATTACCTTACTACCTCTTTCATTTATCTTTCTCTATACAGTTCATGGACAAAAATCTATTCTTAGCCCAAGTCTCATCATACTTACTTTGGCTCATGACTACCTGCTATTTTCAGGTATTAATATCTTCGTCATCATATCTCGTATACTCGTATGTAAATTTTATTCTTTAATACTCTTTTATTCACATTCCACCATAGTAACTTATACCTTATTATCAACTAATCGTCTATCGAGTCACTAAAACACCTTGCTTTAATGATCGATCTCCTAACCTCTCTTCATAAGCTTCTTAGAGCATTTTGCACCAACAGTCTCGCAACCATATCTATTATTCCTAACACATAAATTAGATTAACATATTTAATCATTCCTTCACTCCCAATCTAGGTTTTAAACTTTAACCTTTATTTAATTATTCAAGATCTTATTTATAAATCATATAAAATATCTGGGATATCACATTCTCCCATTCTTCTAAGAATTTCGTCCTCGAAAGTACAGCATACTAACCTCTGCCCATTCTATTTTCTAAAAATAGGCACATCTAATTTCCTTCTCAATTTAAAGAGTATTGTACTCTTCCCTCTTATGAGGATCTGTTCTATCATCACATCCTACAATGACTTTTCCCTAAGGAGTTCACACCTTCTAAACATTCAGGAGTCTTCATAATTATTCAATAATTGTGAAGCAGTATGAATAACTAAGAAATAAAATTTCCTTTGAAACTCCTCATATCATGTTGAGGGGTCATAAAGAACTTGAACTTTTCTTTTCAAAAAGGTATTATAGTACTTTCTGACTGTAATCCGACAAAATATTTTATTAGGTTTGTATATAACGCAAGCATGCAATCAAATTACATAAATAGGGCGGAAGCGTGATAAAACGAATTTTAAAATTTTAATATAAACCATCACCATGATCTATCCTTGTGTTCAATTATCAATTAAACGAAACAAAAAGAGAATAAGAATTATACCCTCGTAGATCAAAGCTTCCTCGGGTACAAGTTCAACTCCTAGTCCTTTGTGTTCTCCTCGAATTCCACCAATGAGATTCCTTCCTTTGATCAACGTTAGCCACCCAAGTGTTTGGCATCTAGAGGTGACCCACCGAGGAAGAATAGTTATTCAAGAAGATGGGTGTTGGCAAAACCCTAGTTTCTATCTCTATAGAAATTGTAAGTACTCTTCACAATCTAATGCAAGAGTGTGTAACTCCAATCTATGATAAGACTCTTCTTATTTATAGATGTAGGAATAATCCTTCCCTAAACTATTTAGGATTAAGGTTTTTATTATAATTAAACTCGTTTAATTAATTATGCTCCTAATCTAATTAGGGATTTATGAGAGAGTTCTTCTATTAATTAATTCACAATCCCTATTAGGAATTAAATAATAGTAATAGTAATAATAATAATAAGACTCCTCTTATTAATTTATATTTAATATTTTCAAAATATTAAATAATAAATATTAAGCTATTTAATTTATTCTGTCTCCATAGATTAAATTAAATACACTTAACTTATTATTACAATTATGCCATTTATTTCTTAAATAAATATTTTTCCTTTTGCGGTGTGACCCTTTAGGTTCTCCATATTAAACCGGTTGTGAATAAATCAATTTGAACAATTTTAATCTTATTTAAATAAATAAATAAAATTTTTTAATTCATTTAAATAAATAATATTTATTCTACAATAAGAGTAAGCCCCCTTAGCGATCAACGACTTTCCAGATAATATAGATTTCAACATTAATCACAAAAGAACCTTTTAGTGAATAGTTACCGTACAATTCAATCCTTCTACCATACAATGTCCCAATTAAATATAAGACATGGATTTACTGTCAAGTCTTATTTTATTTAATTATATGTATTTCGATTCCCAAATGCACAACTCTAAATAATGCAAATTAGAAACTCCTTTCTAATTTCATTCTGCCTTGGCCAAGGACTACTGAGTTGTCATTTATCGAATCACATAGGACATTCACATCTTTTACTAGACGAGGTAGATTCTTTGTTGATCATTCACCTATCTCCATGTACAACTAATTATACCCAATCATACCCTTTGATATACCCCAAAAGTCTTAAGGGACATGTCAAAGAATAACTCATCATACACAAGATACTATGATGATTTCAAGTCCAAGGATCACTTGTACTACTATCACTAAAGGAATTCCTATTGACTGGCGAGTAAAACTCCATTAGGTATTCCTTAGCGAGCCACGTTCAGTGAACTTATTCTCCAATAAACACCTACATACTTGCTTTAGTGTCTCCACACAATTGATTATGAGATCAATCATCCTCTTCCTAAGAGCAAGCAACGTATGTACTAATCTATCCGGATTCACTACTCCCATTTTTTAGTAATCCAACGATTAGGAACAATTTTAGTTTATGAGCTATCTAGAATTTAAATCTTATTAGCATGATCACCATCATGATTCTAAAAGCATTGCTCAAAACTATGGGTTTATCATATTTAATATAACAGCACTATGTAGATAATGTAAAATGCCTTTTAAGAAAATCAAATATTTTATTAATAAATGAATAAGATTACAAAGTATATGCTACATCATATCAAATATGATTGGCTTGTGTGCATACTACTTTCAATCTCTCACTTGCACTAAAGCCAATCGCCATGGTATCTAATACCCATCTTCTCTAAGTGACGATCAAACTGCTGTTGTGTTAAAGCTTTAGTAAATGGATCTGCAATGTGGTCTTGAGAGTCTACACGCTCCAGGGTGACATCTCCTCTTTCAATGATCTCTCTAATCAAATGAAATCGCCGCAACACGTGTTTGGATTTTTGATGAGACCTGGGTTCCTTAGCCTGCGCAATAGCTCTGGTGTTGTCACTGAATAAAGGTACGACTCCTCTAATGCTAGGAACCACTCTAAGTTCAGTTATGGACTTCTTCATCCAAACAGCTTCCTTTGCAGCTTCACTTGCAGCTATATACTCTGCCCCTGTCACTAAATCAGCAACTGTTTGCTGCTTGGAACTTGAGTCTGTACAGCCCTCTAGTTTCAATTCAGACCCACCGTAGACAAGAAATACATCCTTAGTTCTTCTCAAGTACTTTAGGATTTTTTTCACTGCCTTTCAGTGCTCTTCTCCGGGATTCGACTGATATCTGCTTGTTACACTAAGTGTATGAGCGACATCTGGTCTAGTACATATCATACCATACATGATAGATCCTATTGCTGAAGCATAAGGAATCTTACTCATTCGGTCTCCCTCCTCAGGTGTCTTTGGGGCCTGTTTCTTGGAGAGATGTATTCCGTGGCTCATCGGCATGAGACCTCTCTTGGAATCTTCCGTGCTAAACCTTTTTAGCATCGAGTCAATGTACTTTCCTTGGGTCAAGCCAAGCATCCTTTTAGATCTATCTCTATAGATCTTTATCCCCAAAATATAGGATGCCTCACCCAAATCCTTCATGGAGAAGTGTTTAGATAACCAAATTTTGATCGACTGTAGCATAGGAACATCATTCCCTATCAGTAATATATCATCAACATATAATACAAGGAATGAAACAGCGCTCCAACTAACCTTCTTGTACACACAAGGTTCATCCTCATTTTTGATAAAATCAAACTTTTTGATTATCTCATCAAAACGGATGTTCCATCTTCGAGAAGCTTGCTTCAATCCATAAATGGATCGTTGTAGCTTACAGACTTGGTTTGTTCCAACCGTTGAAACAAAACCCTTTGGCTGTATCATATATACATTCTCCTCAAACTCTCCATTGAGGAAGGTCGTTTTCACGTCCATTTGCCAGATCTCGTAGTCATAATAAGCTGCAATTGCAAACAAATCCGAATAGACTTGAGCATAGCTACTGGTGAGAAGGTTTCATCATAGTCAACTCCTTGTCTTTGTTTGAAACCTTTTGCAACCAGTCGGGCCTTATAGGTCTCTACCTTGCCATCCGCTCCACTCTTTCTCTTAAAGACCCATTTACACCCAATAGGCTTAATGCCCTCAGGTGGTGAAACCAAAGTCCATACTTGGTTTTCATACATGGAGTCCATTTCGGATTTCATGGCTTCTAGCCATTTCTCTGAATCTTTACTACTCATAGTCTCTTCGTAAGTTAATGGATCATCATCATCTATGATGCGTACCTCATCATCATCCTCTATGATGAATCCATACCTATCAGGTATCTTCGGTACTCTTCCAGATTTATGAATAGGTTGTGGTACAGTAGGTTCTTCTACTTGGTCAGGTACCTGACTTTGATCCGTAGTATTTTGTGGTTCTTAAATTTCTTCAAGATATATCTTACTCCCATTGACCCCTTCAAGGATAAACTCCTTTTCCAATAAGGCAACATGTTTCGCAACAAACACCTTTTGATCAGTAGGATGATAGAAATAATAGCCTAAACTTTCTTTAGGATATCCCACAAATCTACACTTATCGGATCTAGTCTTCAGCTTATCATGCTCAAACCTTTTAACATAAGCTGGACAACCCCAAGTCTTAACATGCTTAAGACTAGGTTTCCTCCCTGTCCATATCTCATATGGGGTCTTTGGAACGGATTTAGTAGGTATCTTGTTAAGTAGGTATGCAGCCGATTCTAGGGCATAACCCCAAAAAGATACTGGAAGGTCGGTAAAACTCATTATGGAACGAACCATGTCCAACAATGTTCGATTTCTCCTTTCAGATACAACATTCAACTGTGGCGTCCCTTGTGGAGTCCATTGTGAGATTATACCATTTTTTTTGAGAAAATTGAGAAACTCATTGGTTAAGTATTCCCCTCCTCGATCCGATCGAAGAATCTTAATACTCTTTCCAGTTTGCTTCTCTACTTCACTACTGAATTCTTTGAACTTTTCAAACGATTCAGATTTGTATTTCATTAAATACGCATATCCAAATCTAGAATGATCATTAGTGAAAGTAATAAAATAAGAATACCCTCCTCGTGCATTCGTTGTCATATGTTCACATACGTCTGTATGTACCAACGCTAACAACTCTGTAACTCTTTCTCCTTTTCCACTAAAAGGAGATTTAGTCATCTTACCCATGAGACAAGATTCACAAGTTGGATATGATTCGTAATCAAATAGCTCTAAAAGCCCATCTTTATGCAACTTGGTTAATCTTGTTTCATTGATATGACCGAGTCTACAATGCCACAGAAAAGTATAATTAACATCATCTCTTTTTCTTTTCTTAGTTTGTTCAATTTGAAGTATATTTTCATGCAAGTCAAGTATGTAAAGTCCATTCAGTAAATTGCCAACACCATATAAAATATTTTTATTATAAATAGAACAACTGTTGTTCTTTATTATAATATCAAAACCATTCATATCCAATATAGAAATTGAAATAATGTTTCTAATGAGTGTTGGAACATAATAACAATTATTTAAACTAATGAACTTGCCCGAAGGCAGTGCTAAACAATAAGTTCCTACAGCTAATACAGCAACCTTTGCTCCATTTCCCACTCGTAGGACGACTTCATCCTTGTTCAGCTTTCTACTTCTGCTTAGTCCCTGTATATTATTACATATGTGAGAACTACAGCCGGTATCCAATACCCAAGTAGAATTTTGACTTTCAGAAAAATTAATTTCAATCATGAACAAACCTAGATCAGAAGTCGACGTTTCTGCAAGCTTATTTTGGTCCGCAAGATACTCCTTACAATTCCTCTTCCAGTGTCCCGACTTATTGCAATGGTAGCAAATTTCTTTGCTATCTGGATCAGGTTTCTTTTTATCCTTTCTTTTCGCCTTGCCCTTAGCCTTCTTGTTTTTCTTCTTTTCAGAAGATACCTTGGGCCTCTTCCTTTTCTTGGAAGAATCGTCCACTAGTAAGACTTGGTTCTTGTTGGATGAGAAGTGACCTTCAGCAGTTTTCAGCATGTTAAGTAACTCAGGCAAGCTGACATCCAACTTATTCATGTGAAAATTCACAACAAATTATGAAAAAGTGTTCGGGAGTGACTGCAAGATCAAATCTTGACTTAACTCCCCATCCATCACGAACCCAAGCTGTCCAAGTTGTTCAATCAGATCGATCATCTTAAGGACATGAGTCTCAACGGCAGTGCTCTCGGTCATACGAGATCGGAAGAGCTCCTTAGATATCTGATATCTAGCAGTCCTGAAAGTAGAAATCTCTTTCTCAGAGGCTGTTTCTACAACATTAACAGGGATTGGCGAATTTAGGACATAAGAAATCTTTTCAGCAGTGAGAACAATTCTCAGATTCCTTAACCAGTCCGTGTAATTCGGTCCGATCAGTTTGTTAGCATCAAGTATGCTACGCAGTGATAGTGAGTTTGACATTTTTAAATTCTGCATGTGAAATAGACAACATTTTAGCATACATTCAATTTATTAATCATCAAAATAAATTAGGTCTTTATTTAAATTGGTATCTCCCACTATTTTTCATCAAACTATATTACCCTCATTATATAGTTCGATAAATCTAATTAAAGATCTGCTAGTGAGATTAAGGATCCCATTTCAAATGTATATAGCCTTGTGTGTGCACAACAAACTATATATAAATAAATAGGTAGACAACTATTGTCAATTACATCACTATGTAAGTCCTTGTGTTTTCCCTCTTAGATTATAATGGTCAAGTGTGTGCATATCCGAACTAAAACAATCTAAGTTAAGTCCAACCTAGCACTTCCATATATGTGAAGAGAAAAAGACCGCCCTTGTGTGTGCACAACAAAGCAGTAATGTTCAATTCCTTAATAAGCATCAAATGTGATAAAACAACATCTTAAATATTTAATACTCGCCTTGTGTGTGCACAACAAACTCATATTAAATATTTAATACTCTATTGCTTTACCATGCTAGAAGGCGACGTTCGATATTCCTAATATCTTTGAACGCTTAGGACTTAATATTATTTCTTTGAGGGGTTTATTATTATTAGTCTCATCTTGTTTAGCGCGCATGCACACACACACACACGCACACACACACACACACACATATATATATATATATAGTCAGCATGCACATATAGAATACTATATTCTACCTAGATTGATTATGGACATTTATTCTAGTTTGATTCACTAGAGCCACCAAATGAACCAAAAGGTCAAACCTAGGGTGCAAGAATTAAATTTAAATATAACTATTACATTTAAACCCGGGCTCTAATACAAATGGGTCTTCAAGCGCTCCTTGCTCCTTTGTCTCCAATTCTTCAAAATTAATTCTAACTAGTCCTATTACAAAAACTATTTACAATAAATAGAAACCTTGATCAGCAGTCAAGGGGAAGTACATAGGAGGGAGATAAAATTTACATTAAGAAAAATTAGAGAATACGAGGTACGCAGACCCCATTTATAAAAACCCATATATTCAAGCGTCCTCTAAAATAATTCCAATCACACATTGGTCAATAGTCCATAATCAATCCCTATTTATTATCATACATATCTCTATATGTATTAATAAATAACATTCATCTCATGAATAATAAAACTATTCCATATATGCATTGATATCAATTAATGGGCAAAAGTTTTGCTAATATTTAGTTTTGAAACAAAATAAACTCTTTTATTTTAATCAAAACCAAATTCAAATTAAACTCCTTTAATTTTAGCAATCTGAAATCCTATTCCAGTTAAAATAAACATCTTTATTTTTAAACTTATATCAATTAAATAAACTATTTATATTAATTGAGAAAACAAAAATTTTTCAAAGTCTGCACACCAGCGCGGTCGCGCTCCAAATTGAACTAGGAACGTTTTCTGGGTTAGGATGCGGCCGCGTTCCAGAATGAATTGGAAGCGGCGCGGACGCGCCGCGATGCAGATTCAGAAAATTTTTTCAGCCCAAAAATCCGATCGTATCGCATATCAATTCATACATGGAATCATCAAAATCAATAATTAACACAAGGATTAGGCTCTGATACCACTGTTAGGTTTGTATATAATGCAAGCATACAATCAAATTATATAAATAGGGCGGAAGCATGATAAAACGGATTTTAAAATTTTAATATAAACCATCACCATGATCTATCCTTGTGTTCAATTATCAATTAAACGAAACAAAAAGAGAATAAGAATTATACTCTCGTAGATCAAAGCTTCCTCGGGTACAAGTTCAACTCCTAGTCTTTCATGTTCTCCTCGAATTCCACCAATGAGATTCCTTCCTTTGATCAACATTAGCCACCCAAGTGTTTAGCCTCTAGAGGTGATCCACCAAGGAATAATAGTTATTCAAGAAGATGGGTATTGGCAAAACCCTACTTTCTATCTCTATAGAAATTGTAAGTACTCTCCATAATCTAATGCAAGAGTGTGTAATCCCAATCTATGATAAGACTCTTCTTATTTATAGATGTAGGAATAACCCTTCCCTAAACTATTTAGGATTAGGGTTTTTATTATAATTAAACTCGTTTAATTAATTATGCTCCTAATTCAATTAGGAATTCATGAGAGAGTACTTCTATTAATTAATTCCCAATCCCTATGAGGAATTAAATAATAGTAATAGTAATAATAATAATAAGACTCCTCTTATTAATTTATATTTAATATTTCCAAAATATTAAATAATAAATATTAAGCTATTTAATTTATTCTATCTCCATAGATTAAATTAAATACACTCAACTTATTATTACAATTATGTCATTTACTTCTTAAATAAATATTTTTCCTTTTGCGGTGCGACCCTTTAAGTTCTCCATATCAAACCGGTTGTGAATAAATCAATTAGAACAATTCTAATCTTATTTAAATAAATAAATAAAACTATTTAATTCATTTAAATAAATAATATTTATTCTACAATAAGGGTAAGCCCCCTTAGCGATCAACGACTTTCTAGATAATATAGATTTCAATATTAATCACAAAAGAACCTTTCAGTGAATAGTTACCGTACAATTCAATCCTTCTACCATACAATGTCCCAATTAAATATAAGACATGGATTTACTTTCAAGTCTTATTTTATTTAATTATATGTATTTCGATTCCCAAATGCACAACTCTAAATAATGCAAATTAGAAATTCCTTTCTAATTTAATTCTGCCTTGGCCAAGGACTACTGAGTTGTCATTTATCGAATCACATATGACATTCACATCTTTTACTAGACGAGGTAGATTCTTTGCTGATCATTCACCTATCTCCATGTACAACTAATTATTCCCAATCATACCTTTTAATATACCCCAAAGGTTTTAAGGGACATGTCAAAGAATAACTCATCATACACAAGATACTATGATGATCTCAAGTCCAAGGATCACTTGTACTATTATCACTAGAGGAATTCCTATTGACTGGCGAGTAAAACTCCATTAGGTATTCCTTAGCGAGTCACGTTTAGTGAACTTATTCTCCAATAAACACATACATACTTGCTTTAGTGTCTCCACACAAATGATTATGAGATCAATCATCCTCTTCATAAGAGCAAGCAACGTATGTACTAATCTATCCGGATTCTCTAATCCCCTTTTTTAGTAATCCAACGATTAGGAACAATTTTAGTTTGTGAGCTATCTCATTAGCATGATCACCATCATGATTCTAAAAGCATTACTCAAAACTATGGGTTTATCCATTTAATATAACAACACTATGTAGATAATGTAAAATGCCTTTTAAGAAAATCAATTCTTTTATTAATAAATGAATAAGATTACAAAAGTATATGCTACATCATATCAAATATGATTGGCTTGTGTGCATACTACTTTCATATTTAACAATCACAAGGGCTGAAAATACTCTCTGCAGGTACTTTAGGTGATCAACATATCGTACCACTACGTCGTGCACAACGTATTACCGTTCATAACGATTATATGCGTTAATAGGTTGAACTATGTTAACCGACCAATATATCCCCCTTTTTTTCGGGGTTGTACACCTCAGACTTAGCACAAGATTACGCACCAGAACAATTTGGCTTGGAAGATTTCAATTAACTTTAAAATTTCATAATTTCTTATAAAAAGTGTCTAGCCGAAACGAATGGCATCGACTCTTCTTTAAACAACTCAAAATACTAAAAATCATTTTATGACTTTGTCATATTATAACATACCTTAGTGGGTTGACGATTCTATGATCACATCTATACTAAGTTAGATTGCATTGATGACTCCATCATTTATCATTTCTACACCATCTTTAATGATGCATATGATTATATAAAATACATTTTGATATTTTCAAATCATTTTTGCCTAGCCGAAACAATTAGCATAGACATACGTACAACTGAACCCCTTTTTTAAGAAAAAATTGACAGTTCAATCATTGAACAAATCTTTTCAAAGGCACATAAGTGCAAATACAAGCACAATTTGGAGATCTAGCATAGCTAAAAGATTTGGAATACCTACAATCCTCAATCACCTCCAATTTCTTTCCTTCCTTCTATATCTAATTATTCATTCTTGATTCTATTAATATTTGTCAAACATAGAGAATTCTTAAATCTCATTCTATTACCTTCCTTATAATCTATACCACAACACTGTTCATCAGACTTGTCATACATTATGAGTTCAGGAACTTATTACAATAATATGAGTTTAACAACTTGTCCTAGTAATATGTAGTTTAAGAACTAATCAAGAACTGTCCATACGTCTAGGGGCTCAAAAGCCTACCATACAATTATGAGTCATGAACTTACCATAAGTATGAGTTTCAGAACTCGCACCTATTCTTAACATTCTCTACTATCAGATATACATATAAGAAAAGAATCACCTTCTCGCCATAGATATAACCAATAGCTTGACACCCACATTTCAACGATTATTAATGTAGTGAACTAAGTGGTCACAAATCCCCTACCTATACAAAGGTTTGTCTAACTCAGTTACTAACAATGAGTCCTCAATTGAAATACAAAAATTCTTAATTTTCACTTTGCTTAATACGAATTTTCTAAATCCGTATTTTATCATCTATAACTCTTCCTGAGTTTACATCGTACTATTCTATAGTACCATTTCTTTATAGCATCAAGCTATAACTTTTCAATCGTTCAACAGTTTATATGTCATTCCATGATTCAATTCGATCATGTCGTGATCTTCTTTTACAATCATTTTACAATACGATTTTCCTTATCTTATGATCGTTTCGTCCTACGATCTTCTTATTCTTCTTTAATCATGTTATATTATGATTTTATTTATGTTTTTCATCTTATAGACATCGTCTATTTATCATCAATTTTCATCTGTATTTTTGGAGTCAGGTAACTCTTGATCCTCGTCTTTTTATACCTTTTCGAGATCTTTCTTTGAACCTTCTTGTTTATATTTCAACTTTTTTCTTTATGAATTTTCTAGATTCATTTATATTTTAACTTTTTAGTGAAGTTTCTAAATTCGTTTCATATTACTTAAACTTTTATTCAAGTTTATTTCTCGTCATTTTCATCTACATTGTTAGGTTTGTATATTACGCAAGCATGCAATCAAATTACACAAATAGGGCGGAAGCGTGATAAAACGGATTTTAAAATTTTAATACAAACCATCACCATGATTTATCCCTGTGTTCAATTATCAATTAAACGAAAGAGAAAGAGAATAAGAATTATACCCTCATAGATCAAAGCTTCCTCAGGTATAAGTTTAACTCCTAGTCCTTCGTGTTCTCCTCGAATTCCACCGATGAGATTCATTTCTTTGATCAACGTTAGCCACCAAAGTGTTTGGCCTCTAGAGGTCATCCACCAAGGAAGAATAGGTATTCAAGAAGTTGAGTATTGACAAAACCCTAGTTTCTATCTCTATAGAAATTGCAAGTACTCTCCACAATCTAATGCAAGAGTGTGTAACCCAATCTATGATAAGACTCTTCTAATTTATAGATGTAGGAATAACCCTTCCCTAAACTATTTAGGATTAAGGTTTTTATTATAATTAAACTACTTTAATTAATTATGCTCCTAATCCAATTAGGAATTCATGAGAGAGTACTTCTATTAATTAATTCTCAATCCCTATTGAGAATTAAATATTAGTAATAGTAATAATAATAATAATAAGACTCTTATTAAGTTATATTTAATATTTTCAAAATATTAAATAATAAATATTAAGCTTATTTAATTTATTCTATCTCCATAGATTAAATTAAATACACTTAACTTATTATTACAATTATGTCATTTACTTCTTAAATAAATATTTTTCCTTTTGCGGTGTGACCCTTTAGGTTCTCCATATTAAACCAGTTGTGAATAAATCAATTAGAACAATTCTAATCTTATTTAAATAAATAAATTAAACCATTTAATTCATTTAAATAAATAATATTTATTCTATAATAAGGGTAAGCCCCCTTAGCGATCAATGACTTTCCAGATAATATAAATATCAACATTAATCACAAAAGAACCTTTCAGTGAATAGTTACCGTACAATTCAATCCTTCTACCATATAATGTCCCAATTAAATATAAAACATGGATTTACTTTCAAGTCTTATTTTATTTAATTATATGTTTCGATTACCAAATGCACAACTCTAAATAATGCAAATTAGAAACTCCTTTCTAATTTTATTTTGCCGTGGCCAAGGACTACTGAGTTGTCATTTATCGAATCACATAGGACATTCACATCTTTTACTAGACGAGGTAGATTCTTTGTTGATCATTCACCTATCTCCATGTACAACTAATTATACCCAATCATACCCTTTGATATACCCCAAAGGTCTTAAGGGATATGTCAAAGAATAACTCATCATACACAAGATATTATGATGATCTCAAGTCCAAGGATCACTTGTACTACTATCACTAGAGGAATTCCTATTGACAGGCGAGTAAAACTCCATTAGATATTCCTTAGCGAGTGTTTGCCTAAATCTTTACTAACAAAATACGCAAGTATACGCAGTCCACAAGTAATATAATGAAAGTAGAGTATCGTCCCACAGAGAAAAATTGAGTCTTTAATGACAATTTCCAATTTTAAATCAAATCAATTTTAGTAAACAAATAATCAGGAACTTTATCTTGCTCAACTCACTTCCCTTCGAATTATGCTAGTTGTTTTGGATTGTTAATCAGGAACTCATCATTATTTATAACCATCTCTCAATGTTTTATAAATAACTCAACTCAAATCCACAATTGATAGACTCAAGTTAATCACCCTAGATAACTAATTCACTATATTTCTATGTGAATTACAATTAAAAAGGATTTAAAGTCCAGGTTCCCTATTTTGAGTACATGCGGTGAATAGGTATATCTCTATCCTAAACATAAACTATGAATTCTATCGACAGCAGAATACACAATCACATGCTATTATGGTCAGATCCAACTCTATACTTCATCTCTCGAGTTCATACAGAATATCCCAGTAATTATTGGCCAGATAATTAAGCAATTCAACACAAACCATAATAGACAATCCAAAAATAACTAATCATAATGTTCCGAGAAGCATGCTATTCAAAACTACGCATTAAGATCCATTATAGCCTTAAAAGAAATTTAGTTCATGATTAAACTAGAATTCATCATCCACAAGTTTAATAACATTCAAAGGTTTAGAGTAAAAAGAATAGAAAAGAAGAAACATTGTAAAGTAATCCTCGAATCTCTATCCTGCACCTCCTTGCTTTCGGTCTGTTAATAGCTTGCTTCAAGTCTTCTCCAATTGCTCAAAACTAGGGTTTGCTAATAATAAGTTCAACCACCTGAAAGTAACTTAAAAATAACTCTTTATAGTATCTGATAAAAACCCTAATTAATTACAGAATTTTAAATCTAACTTCAAATCAAATCTGCTTAAAATTGCTGAAAAGTTAAAATTGCCCTCTCCCGAACCGGCGTGGCCGCGCTTGAATTAAGCTTGAATGGAGCGCGGCCACGCTACCCTGGCAGGAAATTTTTTTTTAAGTCCTGGAGACAGGCGCGGCCGGGCTGCACCCTAGTTCATTTTTGGGCGCGGCCGCGCTGCACCAGCTTCACAGCATCTCAGCATCTGCAACAACATAGTCCCACCAATTCTTGCTAAACTTATTCTTAACACGTGCAACCTACAAAAACACATAAAATGCATGAAAAGTAACTACAAACCATGGAAATAAACGATAATTCGCTTTCATTGGAATCCGATTCGTAGGTATAAAACCTACTCATCAAATTCCCCCAAACTTAAACTATTGCTTGTCCCCAAGCAACACAATGCAATGTAACTAACACAATGCAACACAATGCCATGAATATAGTAATAACTACCATGCCTAAGAATCCAACCAATAGCCAGTATGAATCTTAACTGTATGCCTCAGAGATATCAACAACTAGCTTAAAACCGTAAATCCAGTCAAAAAGAACTAATAATCTCAACCAATCAAACAATATACACCTATCATCACCCAAGTCGTTCGTGTGTGTGCATTAATCAAATTAATTGACCAAAGTTCAAAATAAAGCCACATAACCAACTCTATAATAATAATAATATATTTTTATTTCAATTCAAGAAATTACAACAAATCCAGCCAAAATCAAGCAAATACCGAGCATGAAGGTTCTAACAAGGCTTATTCCTAACTTTATTCTTCTACGAGTGCGTTTTACGCTCCATCTCGTATTTATGCTTAACTGTGCAATGTCAAGTTCTCTTAGGCTTTTCAAAGTCACCCATGTAGCGAGTGTTCAATAAGTGATTCCCAAACCAGTCGGCTTTAGGGCACTAGGTGTTAAGGCACCCCTAAGGATCTAATTACCCGAGTGACAGAGGCCACAGAACCCAACTAGTCAACGCATTTATTGTATATATATATATGTATATATATTTAGCCTTAAAAACAAACCCCCAAACTCAACTTTTACCCTATTCAGCCTTCCTTGTTGATTCACCTAACAATGTTTTACCCAATTCTCATGTAAAAATCAGTTATGCAACCCTTTGAACCCCAGCAGTCAAATTAATCAAATTGTTCGTGCTATCCAATAACTCAAGTTATGACAAGCATAATTACTCTCATGATCAAAATTATTTTATCCCTAACGACTTTCACACTGTCCAAGCTAACACAATAATACCCATCTCATCATTGGCCGAGCCAAAATCATACTAACTAATCAATTGGATTCATGCAACCAAACTAAATGCACCTAATACAACCAAACTAAACTATGCAAGATTCACAATAATCACAATGATATGCCAACATACTAACAGATATGATGCACAAAACTAACAAACATGCTAAACAAAAACCTAAAAGAACTCCCCCAAACTTAAAACAGACAATGTCCTCATTGGATAAAACAATAAAAGAAAAGGAAAGAGAAACTTCCCTAATCTGAGGTAACATCATCTGCATCCTCCCCATCTGAAGGTGTGTCCGGAGGCGGATAAGTTGGAGCTTCAGCAAACATTGGGAATTAAACTTGAACACCCAATTGAGAAAAGGCCTGCGAGAAACTGTCCGAGAGCTGAGTGGAGAAAGATCGAAGCTCGGTCATACTCGTGTGTATAGCATCCATCCGCCGAGTCATATGCCTCTTCATGTGATCCAATCTAACCTGAGATATAGGAAATGGCTATTCAGGTTCGGTCACCGGCTGATCAGATGCCTCCTCACTCTCACTGTAGTCCCCCAATAGAAATCCTGCTCCACGGGCATGAGAAGGAGCACCATCCCAAACCTTGTACTTGGCAAAAGTAGCATGATCGATAGTGTTCATCGGGAGCTACACGAGCTCACTATCAGCCCATTCTACCCCAGCGGCCAAGCATAACCGAGTGATCACCGATGCATGAGGGATACCGCCTGAGGTACCACCTTGAAGGTACCGGCGTATGGACTGATGGATAACATACCCCACATTAATCGTCTTTCCTTGCACAGTTCCATATAACAAAATCGCCCGATCCTTGGTCACGTCATTTTGATGCCTGGTTGACATGAGATTGGCACAAATAAAACTGTACCAGGCCTTTCCATGACGACTCAAGGCTGTGTGAGGAAAGTAGATTTTCGGATCCATCCCTTGCTTCGTAGTCCAAACGGTACCTGGCTTGCACAAAATATTCTTGATGCGCTGCAATTTAGTGTCCCAATTCGTAGAGTGTAAACTGTCCGGATCGGAGTGGTAAATTGAAGGCAAGTGATAGATGGCATTGATACTCTTGATATCATATGGCACCTGGAAACCCCGCACAAAAGCGGTCCCGTCCTTGGTGATCTTAGCGTTAGCATAGAATTCTTAAACAACTGAAATCGGGGCTGCTAACGGTGGTTCCACAAACAATAACCAACCCTTAGCTCGGATCATGCTCATCATTTGACCATCCAAATCAGGATCGGGCTTTAGTCCACGTTCCAAAACAAACGTCTTCCCAAGCAAGACCTTGTGATAGAATTCCTCAGCCTCTTCAGAAACAAACCTACTTCTATCAAAATCCACTGATTCAGCATGGGCTCGAGAACTAGACGATTCCCCACGTGGTCTCTTAGAAGCCATAATAACCCAATCCCAACACACCACAATGTAAAGACTCCCCCAAACTTGACAGATACCACACTTGGATTTAATCAATCAATTCCAATCAATACACTTGCATGCACAGTGTAATCATAATATCTGGAATTATATAATCAACAGTCCCAATACAATGCAACTCCAAGTCTAAAATCTGTCAAATAGAATTAATACCTTGGTACGATGCAAAACCCTAAACCATAATGTACTTACTTCATTCAGAACCACTACACTACCTCTGTATCCCACTTTGATGCACTGAAAACCTCCTTGAAGCACACTGTGAGTGATGAAGGATTTGGATTTAAGGGTTTGAATAGAGGAATAGGCTGTGTGTCGTTACGCATTGGAGAGAGAATGGAGATGAAGAGAAATAGAAGTTAGGGTTTGTTATGGGGAGTGTTGGATTTGGGGAAGGAGTTTAAATTGGTAGGGAATCAAATTTTATTTGGGAAAGGAAGAGAAGAAAGGAAGAAACCGGTTATAATAAGGAGAGGTTATGAAGAATGTGACTCCAAGCGGGAAAAGGAAATAAAAAGCAAGCAATGGATCGGGTTTCAACTGGGTTTTAAAACCTGGGATCCGATCGCGGCGCGACCGCGCTGAAATTTGACTTGGGTTGGGCGCGACCGCGCCAGTGTGCCGGTGGGATTTTTTTTTTAAGCTCTGAGATTAGGCGCGGCCGCGCTGCTTTCCTTCACAATTTGGGCGCGGCCGCGCTGGTAAACCAGCTGCAACTTTTTGATATCTGGAGAAGGGCACGGCCGCACTTGATTTCTTCACACTTGGGGCGCGGCCGTGCTGGCCTAAAAATCTGGAATTGAACTGTAAAGCCCTTCTCTTTGATTTCTTGATGTGCAATCCTTGATGTACGACCTGTAAGCACAGAAACAAAGCAACTCATTACTACAAGATAAAAAACAAAATTAAGACTAACAATTATTCCTAAAAATCACAAAATTTCAACTGAAAGCAATTAGAAATTGGGTTGCCTCCCAACTAGCGCTTGATTTAAATACTTTCAGCCTGACTACTCCCTGTTTCAACTTTAATCGACAAGAGTGATTGAGGTTTTCTGGCGATCAACATCACCACCCCAATAATGCTTTAATCTTTGACCATTGACTTTGAATGACTCTTCCAGATTGTTTGCAAAGACTTCAACGGCGCTATGAGGGAATGCTTGTTTGACGATGAAAGGACCCGACCACCGAGACTTGAGCTTCCCTGGAAATAATTTTAGTCTAGAGTTGTATAGAAGAACTGCTTGTCCCGGCTCAAACGACCTATTGATGATTTTTCGATCGTGCCACTTCTTGACTTTTTCCTTGTATAGCTTTGAGTTCTCATATGCTTGTAACCGAAATTCATCGAGTTGGGTAAGCTGAAGTAGTCTCTTTTCCCCCGCAGCCGTGAGATCAAATTTTAACTTTCTGATGGCCCAATATGCTTTGTGTTCTAGTTCAACCGGTAGGTGGCACGCCTTTCCATAGACTAGTTGGTACGGTGACATGCCAATTGGTGTCTTATAAGCTGTCCGATAAGCCCAAAGTGCATCATCCAACTTTGTTGACCAATCTTTTCTACTCAGATTAACGATCTTCTCCAAAATTCTCTTCAGTTCTCTATTTGAAACTTTGGCTTGACCACTGGTTTGGGGATGGTAAGCTGTAGCAATTCGGTGGTTTACCCCATACTTAGCTAAGAGAGCTGTGAAATACCTGTTGCAAAAGTGGCTCCCTTCATCACTGATAATTGCTCTTGGGGTGCCAAAACATGTGAAGATGTTTTTCTGCAGAAATTTAAGAACCACCTTGGCATCATTAGTCGACAAAGCACTTGCTTCCACCCATTTCGAGACATAATCGATCGCCAAAAGGATGTAAAGGTTGTTAAAGGACGATGGAAATGGTCCCATAAAATCTATTCCCCAAACATCGAAGACTTCAACTTCTAAAATGGCATTCAAGGGCATCTCATGACATTTGGAAATATTTCCCACCCTTTAACATCTATCACATCTTTGAACAAAGTGGTGGGCATACTTAAATAACGTAGGCCAGAAAAATCCTGCCTGTAACACCTTGGCCGCTGTCTTCTCGCCTCCGTAATGACCTCCATATAGCGAATCATGACAATGATGTAAAATACTCTCTATTTCACTTTGTGGAACACACCGTCTAATCATCTGATCAGCACAATATTTGAACAGGAACGGCTCATCCCACATGTACCTTTTTACATCATGCAAAAACTTTTTCATTTGTTGGCTGGTCAAATCAGGGGGAAGTACGTTACTAACCAAATAATTGACAAAATCGGCATACCATGGGACTTCTGAATGGATCACAAACAACTGCTCATCCGGGAAGAACTCATTGATCACCGTTTTGTCTCCCTTGATGTGGTCATTGTTTTCTAATCTCGAGAGATGATCTGCCACTTGATTTTCCGTCCCCTTCCTATCCCGGATTTCCAAGTCGAACTCCTGGAGTAGAAGTATCCATCGAATCAACCTTGGCTTCGCATCCTTCTTCGAAATCAGATATCTTATGGCAGAATGGTCAGTGAACACCACCACTTTAGTTCCAATTAAGTACGACCGAAATTTGTCAAATGCATACACTACCGCTAGCAACTCCTTCTCGGTAGTCGTATAGTTGAGTTGGGCATCGGACAATGTTTTGCTGGCATAATAAATGGCGTGAAAAATATTTTCCTTTCGTTGGCCCAAAACAGCCCCAATAGCAAAGTCGCTAGCATCACACATTAGCTCGAACAGCCTTGACCAATCCGGTGCTACAATTACAGGCGCTATGGTCAATTTCCTTTTCAACAATTCAAAAGCTGCAAGACATTCATCATCAAACTTAAAGGGCACATCTTTCTCCAATAGGCTACATAAAGGCTTAGAGATTTTAGAAAAGTCCTTTATGAATCTCCTATAAAATCCGGCATGTCCCAAGAAGCTTCGTATTCCCTTGACTGTAGTTGGTGGAGGTAGATTTTCTATTGTCTCTAGCTTGGCTCGATCTACCTCTAACCCGTTCGATGACACCTTGTGCCCAAGAATGATCCCCTCTTGCACCATAAAATGGCATTTTTCCTAGTTGAGCACTAGATTAGTTTCGACGCATCTTTTCAAAACCAGGACCAGATTTTCCAAACAACTATCAAAGGTGTCTCTAAATACTGAAAAATCGTCCATGAATACCTCCATGTTGCGTTCGACCATATCTGAGAAAATAGCCATCATGCATCTTTGGAACGTCGTTGGTGCATTACATAAGCCAAAAGACATCCTTCTAAAAGCGAAAGTACCATAGGGACACGTGAAGGTAGTCTTTTCTTGATCTTCGGGGGCAATCACTATCTGATTATAACCTGAGTAGCCATCCAATAAGCAATAAAACTCGTGTCCACCCAGTCTATCTAACATCTGGTCAATGAAGGATAGAGGAAAGTGATCCTTACGGGTCGCCTTATTTAGTTTCCTGTAGTCCATACAAACCCTCCATCCAGTCACTGTCCGTATCGGTATCAATTCATTATTTTCATTTTCTACCACCGCCATACCACCCTTTTTTGGCACGCACTGGACTGGACTCACCCAACTACTATCGGAGATGGGGTAAATGATACCTGCATCAAGCCACTTCAAAATTTCCTTTTTCACCACCTCTTTCATGATTGGGTTCAGCCTCCTTGTTGCTCTATTGTTGGTTTGGCATCGTCTTCTAAAAGGATCTTGTGCATACAAAATGATGGGCTAATCCCTTTAATGTCTGCAATGGTCCAACCAATTGCTGATTTGTACTCCCGGAGAACACATATCAACTTACTTTCCTGTAATTCGTTAAGTACAGATGCAATAATAACAGGCAAAGTAGATGATTCACCCAAATAAGCATACCTCAGATGGCTGTGTAAAGGTTTAAGTTCAAGTGTAGGAGGTATTTCAAGAGATGGCTTCAAGCGCTCTAAGGATTTGTCAGTAAGTTCCAAAGGTTCATAAGGGATGTGAAATTTGCGTACTCTCGGCACTGTATCTAAAATGTGAAGAAACTCCATCATCTCTGGGTCATCCATGTCAGCCTCCCCTAATAAAACAGATTCCAACGAATCCTCAGTCAATTTCCTTAAAAACTCGTCATCCACCACTTTTTCTACCACATCCAACAGGAAACACTCTTCCTCATCCGTAGAAAATTTCATGGCTTTGAACACATTGAATGTCACTTCTTGGTCTTGCACCCTCATAGTCAATTCTCCTTTTTGCACATCTGTAAGTGTTCTTCCCGTTGCCAAGAAAGGTCTCCCCAGTATGATAGGAATGTCTTTGTCCTCCTCATAGTCCAAAATGATGAAATCGGCTGGGAATATGAATTTATCCACTTTTACCAAGATGTCTTCCACAATACCTCTAGGATATGTAACTGACCGATCAGCAAGCTGAAGAGAGATGTTGGTCAGTTTCGGTGCAGGTAGACCCAGCTGGACATATATCGATAAAGGCATAAGGTTGATGCTCGCACCCAAATCACACAAACATCTGCTGATTGATAAGCTGTCAATGGTGCAAGGGATAGTGAAACTACCCGGATCCTTTAACTTCGGTGGCAACTTCTTCTGCAATATAGGACTACACTCTTCAGTCAATGCTACTGTTTCATAATCCTCCAGCTTTTTCTTCCTCGACAAAATTCCTTTCATGAACTTGGCGTAGCTCAGCATCTGCTCTAAAGCCTCGGCAAACGGTATGTTGATTTGTAGCTTCTTAAAGACTTCAAGGTATTTGGAGAATTGTTTGTCTAATTTCTGCTTATGAAATCTCTGAGGATATGGAACATGAGGGTATACTACTGCTTGCTTTGTTTTCACCTTTTCTTTCACCTCAGTTTCCGTTTCCTTTTCTTTTTCTACCAATTTCTCTGCAGGATCTTAGACTGCGGATGGGCGCAGCCGCGCTGCCTCCCCTTGTATTTCAGGCGCGGTCGCGCTGCTCTGCTGCAGTTGCTTCCCACTTCGAAGTGTGACAACTTGACATTGTTCCTTACCATCTCTCTTGGGGTTAACTTCTGTATCACTTGGAAGTGCTCCTTGTGGTTAATTGTTCAAGACATGAGCCAACTGTCCCAGCTGATTTTCCAAGTTTCTAATTGACACTGCCTGGCTCTTCACATTTAAATCTACCTGAGTTAACAGCTTATCATGATCATTCATTCTTTTCTCAGATGCTGTGATAAATCTTGCCAATGACTCTTCTAAATTCGATTTTCTGTCTGCATGTTGCGGAGCTTGGTTCTGAAAACCTGGGGGATTCTGTGATCTTGGAGCCGGATTTTGAATCTGAGTGTTATTGCTCCATGAGAAACCCGGATGATTTTTCCACCCCGGATTATATGCATTCTGGTATGGCTGTTGCTGTCGGTTATAGCTCCCTAAATACTGTACCGATTCCAGATTAATGGCATAATACTCCGTTGGATGTGCACCTGCACATAGCTCACACACATAAGCCGCTTGCTGGACCTTCGACTCAGCAAAAGCTTCAATCTTCTTAGACATGGCCGCCATCTGAGCTGTTAGTGCTGTGACCGCATCTACTTCCAAAACTCCAGGTACCTTTTGCGGATTCATTCTAGACGCCGGGCATTGATAGTTGTTTGCAGCCATAGTTTCCAACAAGGTGAAAGCTTCATCAAAATTTTTATCCATCAGCGCTCCCCCCACAGCTGCATCAATGCTTGTTCGAGTGTTACTATTCAGCCCATTGTAGAATGTTTGGACTTGCAGCCACTTGGGTAGCCCATGATGTGGACATCTTCTCAATAGCTCTTTGAACCTTTCCCACGCCTCGTACAGTGACTCTCCATGACTTTGCTCAAAGGTAGAAATCTCATTTCTCAACTTAGCAGACTTAGCCGGCGGAAAGAATTTTACTAGGAATTTCTGCGCCAAGTCATCCCAAGTTGTGATGGACCCAGGTGGAAGTGAATGCAACCAACTCTTTGCTTTATCCCTGAGTGTAAACGAAAACAGACGTAGTCTCACCGCATCATCAGTTACATTGGGATATTTGAATGTATCACAAATCTCAAGAAAGCTAACCATGTGTTCATTAGGATCATCGTTGGCTAATCCCCCAAACTGTACCGCACTCTGAAGCATATGAATTGTTCCCGGCTTGATCTCAAAGGAATTAGCAGTGATAACTGGTCTCGTGATGCTTGATTTGATCTCGCTTATCTTAGGCATAGCATAGTCCCTTAAAGATTTCTGTTCTTCGTTAGCCATTTTCTCTTTCTCAATTGTCTCCTAACAGAATTTTCTCAACTGTCGTAGCTTGCTCTCAAGATTATCCTCACACTGCACGAGTTCCGGTTGTTTTGATCGCGTTTGCATAAGCGAATCAAAAGTCACCTGAAACAAGAAGTAACAAGGAAAACAATGTTAACTAAAACAGAATTAATTAAATTAAATCTTGAAATTATAGACACAATTGTTCCCCGGCAACGGCGCCAAAAACTTGTTTGCCTAAATCTTTACTAGCAAATTACGCAAGTATACGCAGTCCACAAGTAATATAATGAAAGTAGAGTATCGTCCCACAGAGAAAAATTGAGTCTTTAATGACAATTTCTAATTTTAAATCAAATCAATTTTAGTAAACAAATAATTGATAATTTCTAAAGTTTTGAATTTAACTAATTAATTCTAAATTAAATTACTACCACTAGTTTAAAAACAGATTCTTAAAGACTTAAGACTATAACTTCACTTAATACTTTATCTTGCTCAACTCACTTCCTTTCGAATTACGCTAGTTGTTTTGGATTGTTAATCAGGAACTCATCACTATTTATAACCATCTCTCAATGTTTTATAAATAACTAAACTTAAACCCAGAATTGATAGACTCAAGTTAATCACCCTAGATAACTAATTCACTATATTTCTATGTGAATTACAATTAAAAAGGATTTAAAGTCCAGGTTCCCTATTTTGAGTACATGCGGTGAATAGGTATATCTCTATCCTAAACACAAACTATGAATTCCATCGACAACAGAATACACAATCACATGCTATTATGGTCAGATCCAACTCTATACTTTATCTCTCGAGTTCATACAGAATATCCCAGTAATTATTGGCCAGATAATTAAGCAATTCAGCACAAACCATAATAGACAATCCAAAAATAACTAATCATAATGTTCCGGGAAGCATGCTATTCAAAACTACGCATTAAGATCCATTATAGCCTTAAAAGAAATTTAGTTCATGATTAAACTAGAATTCATCATCCACAAGTTTAATAACATTCAAAGGTTTAGAGTAAAAAGAAGAGAAAAGAAGAAACACTGTAAAGTAATTCTCGAATCTCTATCCTGCTCCTCCTTGCTTTCGGTCTACTAATAACTTGCTTCAAGTCTTCTCCAATTGCTCAAAACTAAGGTTTGCTAATAATAAGTTCAACCACCTGAAAGTAACTTAAAAACAACTCTTTATAGTATCTGACAAAAACCCTAATTAATTACAGAATTTCAAATCCAAGTTCAAATCAAATCTGCTTAAAACTCCTGAAAAGTCAAAATTGCCCTCTCTTGAACCGGTACGGCCGCGCTTGAATTAAGCTTGAATGGAGCGCGGCTGCGCTACCCTGGCAGCAAAAAATTTTTTATGTCCTGGAGACAGGCGCGGCCGCGCTGCACCCTAGTTCATTTTTTGGCGTGGCCGCGCTGCACCAACTTCATAGCATCTCAGCATCTGCAACAGCACAGTCCCACCAATTCTTGCTAAACTTATTCCTAACACGTGCAACCTACAAAAACACATAAAATGCATGAAAAGTAACTACAAACCATGGAAATAAACGATAATTCGCTTTCATTGGCATCCGATTCGTAGGTATAAAACCTACTCATCAGCGAGCCACATTCGGTGAACTTATTCTCCAATAAGCACCTACATACTTGCTTTAGTGTCTCCACATAAATGATTATGAGATCAATCATCCTCTTCATAAGAGCAAGCAATGTATGTACTAATCTATCTGGATTCACTAATCCCTGTTTTTAGTAATCCAACAATTATGAACAATTTTAGTTTGTGAGCTATCTAGAGTTTAGATATCATTAGCATGATCACCATCATGATTCTAACAGCATTACTCAAAACTATGGGTCTATCATATTTAATATAACAACACTATGTAGATAATGTAAAATGTCTTTTAAGAAAATCAATTCTCTTATTAATAAATGAATAAGATTACAAAAGTATATGCTACATCATATCAAATATGATTGGCTTGTGTGCATACTACTTTCATATTTAATAATCACAAGGGCTGAAAATACTCTCTGCAGGTACTTTAGGTGATCAGCATATCGTACCACTACGTCGTGCACAACGTATTACCCTTCATAACGACTATATGCGTTAATAGGTTGAACTATGTTAACCGACTAATATATCCCCCTTTTTTCGGGGTTGTTCACCTCAGACTTAGCACAAGATTCCGCACCAGAACAATTTGGCTTGGAAGATTTCAATTAACTTTTAAATTTCATAATTTCTTATAAAAGGTATCTAGCCGAAACGAATAGCATCGACTCTTCTTTAAACAACTCAAAATACTCAAAACACTCAAAAATTCAAAATAAGCTGGGAGTTATGCTTGTCCAAATTTTAGGTTTTGTTTTCTCGAAAAATAGTTTTTCTAACTTTAATCTTTACTTCATGAACTTTCATGATTTCTTGGTTTTTCAAGAATTAGTGTGACGCCCCCAAATTCTCTACACTTCCCTGTAGCAGATCTGGTGCTCACGTGAAACTATACAACAATAAATATTCAATAAAATATGACTTCTATCTATCTAAGGTTCACAATATCCCATAACAGATGATAATTCTTGCCAGAACGTTATCTGTGTTTGGATACCCTCACTTGGATGTATAGATTCATATCTCATGAATACCTCTTTCATATCGATATTCCCTATCTATCTGACATTCACAGTATTAACGATAAGATTGTCCATAGAACCGAGGGGTGCATTCTGGTAAAGATGGCACCTTACCGGCGCTCATTAAGTGTAACCTCAGAGCTTATAGGACTTTCAATATCATTCAAATACCCTCATTCAGATGTATAGTTCGTATAGATATTGTATTTACTTAGTACAGCTATGCTAAAGAAAATAAAGATCAGAGTATAACGCATTCGATGTAATAAAGGATGATAATATATTACATATAATTAAGTTCGGTTACATCGTTCTCAGTACTAAGTTATTACAACAAAGCTTTATAAAAGACTTGAATTATTCAAAAACAGTAAATAAAACTAGTAAACATGTCCTTTTCCTTTGTTTGTCCCAGAAGTCTCGGGATTATCATTTAAAACTGCAAAAGAAGATATATGCAAGAATGAGCTACAAATGCTCAGCAAGTTCATTTGAAAACGTAAACACAATGTGTTTGATTTGAAAGATGTCAATGATGTATAACTGAGGGTTCTGTACATGAACCATATATTTCAATTAGTTCTATCAGTCTTCAATGACTTAGAACCGTTTGATTTCGGATATCTGGTAGGGGATCAGCCTAACCAATATCCTAGGAGTATGCATATCATCCTACAATTTTGTGTCGATATATAATCAACATTTACCGGCACCTTATATCAAGGTGTTTCAGTTCACCTTACATCAAGGTGTTCCATTTCTCAATATAAGATGTCGTACCAAAACAATTTGGTTTGACACAACAATTTACGCTCAAATAAACAATATATGAATAATGATTCATTTCTTAAGTTATGCTGAACAAAAAGCAATAACTTCACAATAATTGATAGCAAGATGTATAATACTTGCATAAATGTAACAAGGTTTGGAGACTTGCCTCGTATATCTTTAAAGTTAATATAACGGTCTAAACGTTCGTCGTAAATCCTACAGGATTATAAGTTTATGTAGACAAATAAGCATTTAACGATTAAATCTTTTAAGTTTTATTTCGGGTATCATAACTGCATATAAATTAGACTTCTTCTACAATATATGAAATAATTTTAGCATTATAACTGCTTATAGAATGAATATTTTTCAAATATATTTAAAATAAATTGAGCATTATAACTGCTTGAAAAATATTCGGTTACTATGGTTGAAATAAATCGGGCATTATAGCTGCTTATAAAATGAATATTCGGCTATTATATTTGAGAAAATTTAAGCATTATAACTGCTTATAAAATGAATATTCGGCTATTATGTTTGAGAAAATATCAGCATTATAACTGTTTATAAAATGAATATTTTTACTAAATAGTTGAAGAAATTCGGACATAGTAGCTGCTTATAAAAGTATATTTTCTAATATATAAGAGAAATAAATTGGACATTATAACTGCTTGTAAATAGGACTTTTGTACTATATACTTAAAATAATTTGGGCATTATAACTACTTATAAAAGTATATTTTTACTAAATATATATAAAGAAAAATGAAAATAATAACCACTAGAGTAATACCTCTTGTAGTTGCTAGCTTTACTTCCAATCGTGCAGCGCTTCGATGCTTAGAAAGTAATTTTTATCTCACAATATCTCTGAGTATATAAATATAGAGTGTTTTTGCTCTTGAACTGCTCTTGAAAAATAGTAAAGAATGAATGAACTGAGCTTGCTATTTATAGAAAAACCACGTTTCACTAATTGCACATTAGGGGCTCGGCTTATTACACTTTGGTACCTAGGTTAAATACACTTTAGTACCTAGCGTGTGCCAGGCGTAAGCTGGCGTGTGCCAGACGTAAGTTAGCGTGTGCCAGGCGTAAGCACGACAAAGCAGCTTGTCAGCGTAAGCACGACAAAGCGTAAGCACGACAAAGCACTATATCAGCTTAAGCACGACACAACAGCTTACTAAAAATAATTTGTCAGGATGCTTTTTGGTGAAATCGTGGAAAGCACGACAAATTATTTTGTCAATGTAAGCACGACTAAGCAGCTTGACAATTTTTTTTTATTTGACCTAATTCATCGTTTACATAATATAATCACAAAACACCTTCTTCGAAATATCATTTCAATCTTTATTAAGCACGTATGATACAAACTTCAAATCTCATTAAGGTTTAAGGTTTTAAACTTCTCGATATCTAGTTTTACGTTATACGTTCTAATTCTAAACGTATACGATAATGTTTTCGAATCCTATTAGGTTTTCAAAGATTACCTGAACAGCCGTTCATCAGAATATATCATCACATAACACAGAGTCGGAATAAGAAATTTCATTTAATAAACACATAATTTACATATACAAATCTTATTAGGGTTCGGAATATTACAATTAGTCATCATAAACTAACATAATACATCATAAACCTCCTTATACTCTAGGATTCACTGATCCCCCATCAATTTCATCAAACTCCCACAATAATTATGCTTAAAAAAATTTTAAACGTAGTTTTAAGGTTTTTGAGTTTATACCTTGCTTGATTCTCTAGTTTTACTTCCTCTTTCATGCTTCCATGGTTATATACCATTTTAGACATACAAAACACCCTAACATAGTAAGGATTTCAGATTCTCAAAAGAAAGCCATCCAAAGATTTCAATGAACTAGGTTTAGGAATTACATTAATTAAATTTTTCTTCATTACCTTTCTTCTTCTTCTTCTTAGCTAGATGATGGATGATCAAAGCTTGATCTCCTTCCTCTTCTCTTTCTCCCCTTCTACCCGTGGGTTCCTCTATCTCTCTCTCTTGCTTTCTTTTTTTTTTCTTTTTTTTAACAACCAATGAAGAAGTGTTGGATGATTTTATTGATTTATAGTAGAAGACTTAGGTAGCTTAAGCTTTTGTTTCCCATTCTTCCTTTCTCCTTGCACCATACGAGCTTCAAGGCTAGCTTCTCTATATTCTCTTCTTTCTTTCTTTGATGGATAGACTAAATAATTTGTTGCTTGGATGGATTGAGTGAAGTAATATACAAAAGGAAAGAAAAAATCTATCTTTTGTCATATTTTTCTTCTAAGTGGGCTCACCTTTACCACAATTTTCCACCATGTGAAGCCCACTTTTTAACCAAGATTTCCCCCATGTGGGACCCCCTCCATATCCGAATACTCCCTCCCATTTTTGCTTCATTTTCCTTACTTAATGAAATGAAAGGAAAATGAAAGAGATGACTTTTGAACCTAAGCATTAAATACTTTGCTAACTCATTCTTCCTACCCCTTGGCCACCTTGACCGGGTACCTCTCCCCATGTGCTGAATTCTAGTAAATTTTAAGCCATGTGGGTCTTGTATTTATTGTCTCGTTTTGCGTGATTAATCACATCTTTGACTTTTTAACCCGAACAATTAAATTTTCATGTTTATAGTCGATTCCTGCTAAAGTCGACGTTCTCAATGTCATGGAATTATCCGTTTGTTAAAATTTATCACCGAATTTTGAGTTTGACTTTTCTCCATAAAAGTCAACCGTTGACTTTGACCAAAAAGTTAACCCGGACATATTTCGTGTTTACAGTCTTTTCTTACTAAATTTGACGTTTTAGACTCAACCGAGCAATCCGCATTTCAAAATTCTATTCTGAATTCCAACTTGAGTTTTGAACTGTATAGTTCCCTTGTTGGCATTTTCATGGCTATTCTCTTTTAAATCGTGTACATCGCACATATTCGTCAACACGCGCATATATATACAATATACACCACATCATTTACACATAATTTTTTTTAAAGGAAATTCCTTTTATTAACACATCCTTACATGATCCTCTTAGTCATTACGTTTTTCTCTCTTTTTAAGGTTTCCTTCCCCGAAACCACTATTACCGTAACATTCTAATTGAGTTTACTTCCCACTTTTGCATAATCTTTTCATCAAACATGTAATCGAATTACCCTAATATAGGTATTACCTTACTACCTCTTTCATTTATCTTTTCCCTATCTAGTTCATGGACAAAAATCTATTTTTAGCCCAAGTCTTATCTGACTTGCTTCGGTTCATGACTACCTGCTATTTTCAGGTATTAACATCTTCGTCATCATATCTCGTATACTCATATGTAAATTTTATTCTTTAATACTCTTTTATTCACATTCCACCGTAGTAACTTATACCTTATTATCAACTAATTATCTATCCAGTCACTAAAACACCTTGCTTTAATGACCGATCTCCTAACCCCTCTTCATAAGCTTCTTAGAGCATTTTGCACCAACAGTCTCTCAACCATACCTGTTATTCCTAACACATAAATTAGATTAACATATTTAATCATTCCTCCACTCCCAATCTAGGTTTTAAACATTAACCTTTATTTAATTATTCAAGATCTTATTTATAAATCAAATAAAATATCTGGGATATCACAGCTACTCACTTCTTGGGAGATCTTGTGTCGAGGTCAGTGATGACGCATCTGGATCAAATTGCCAGTTTTACTCACCAGGTAGATCCGTTGTCATTCTTTGTTCGTCAACTAGGCAGGGACCCAGCAGAGGTTTCACATGTGACCTGACCGTATTGGGATCTGGTTCGACTGCCGATTCTAGTGCCGCTGATATTCCTGAGGGAGGTGTTCCACCCTTTTATTGCCCTAACTTGAACTTCGACCAGAGGCTCCGAGCCAAGAGGACCTTGCTAGAGTTGGTCGGTTCGATGATGACATTGCCTTTGTGGATGACTTAGATTTCATTTGGCAAATTGGTATTAGTTGTTGGGCGCCTGTGCCCCTTTCCCTGTATATTTTATCTTTATGTTTTCATGTATTGTATAGGGATGATGTCTATTATAAAAAATGATGTATAACTTGCAGTTTAATATGTATAGATCAGTTAGAGACGCTAATGTACATGCTTATTCATTTTATTTATCGTGATGCATGCTCATTATATATGAACTAAGTAAGATTGACCCCTGTATAGTCTTTTTGATACTATTTTTACAGATGGCTTCGTCTTCAGTCACTCGTTTGGATCATTATTCCACTAGTAGTACTACCTTCAGATTGAGGGATTGGTTCAATGATCTGCCCGCCGAGGACCGTTCGACGGTCGGTAGAATATTGAGGCACTCGATGTCATTTCTGTCGTTTCAGGTGCCGAAGGGATTTGTTGAGGCTATGATTTCCCATTAGATTCTAGCTCGCCATATCTTTTAGTTGGATCTCTAGAGCTTACGCCGACCCTCGAGGAGTATGCTCGTATCATCGATTTACCCTTGGTGGGTCCCTGTGCACGGGTCCATATGGGTCATATGCAGCATCAGTTTATGACAACCACTGGTTGGAGGCGATTGGTAGTACTATCTAAGATCACTACCGGGCACGTCGTGTCTTTGGATTTCTTAATTGACAGGTTTGGTACCGTTGGAAGCTTTGAAACCTTCAGAGATGATTTTGCTATCTCCGAGGATAAATGGAGATCCACTCGGGTGGATGTTCTGATGATGTGTATCGTCTCGTTCTTGTATATGCCGATTTATGTGGATCATATGGATGTGGGCGTCGCGATGGTTGTCTTGGCCCTTCGGGATGATCAGACTATTTTGCCATTGATCTTACCTGAGTCCTACATATCTTCTTCTTATTGCCAAGTCTTTGAAGACAGGGAGTTCCGGGGCAATTCAGTTCTGTTATATGTTTGGTTCATGACCCATCTGAGGCCGATTAGCAGTTTTTGTCGACATAGTTTTTGTTTCGGATATAGCATTGTCATGGGACATTCTTTTTGTCCATCTTCTTGCGTAGAACTGGCTTCTTGGATGACCTTTCTCGAGTCTACTGTGGAGCCGTTTTCGATATTGATGTATTTTGGGCACTGCTCGCCTTTCAGTGTTATCACTCATGTGGCTGACTTCGATTTTATTCCCCTAGCTAGTTTAAGGGGCATCACTACTTGTCATCCCTTAGCTGTGATGGGTCAGTTTGATCAGAGGCAGGATCTCTACTCTTTTGATGGAGCCGCTGAGTATTACTTTCCCATTATATCATCCACCGAGACTGATTTAGCCAGAGTATATGGGTTTTGGGCTCATCATGTGACAGTAGAGTTCCGAGATAGTCATCCAGGTTAGTTATCTGAGTACTCGGCCTAGCTAGAGGCCGATTTATCGCTTGGTACCGCATATATTAATGACAGCCCATCTGGGGAGGAGCCTCTAGAGGACTTAGAGGATGATCGTGCAGAGCCTTCAGAAGACGAGTTGTTTGCTGGCTTGACGGAGGCATTAACCAGAGATGCATCCCTTCTCTTTGTTCTTATGGCTATGCCGAGAGCAGTTTTGGAGAGTCATATTCGTAGTCTCACTTTTGAGCAAGATCAGGCCCGAGATGTGATGATGACTGCCTTAACTGGTAGGGACACTACCTATGCTGAGAGAGATGATGCTCTTGCGAATAAGGATGCGACATTTGTTGGCAGAGATGCTCATCGGGATTACGCTGAGGAGGTTGTTGGCCAGGCCCGACGAGTTTTTGGATGACCAGGATGAGGCTGTCTATACTGTGTTGATTTTTCTTATATAGGTTGAGGCAGCAGAGCAGGAGCTTCGATCCACTCCTGAGACCCCAGAGATCGTGACTTGCCTTTCGCTTTTAACTTCTTTGACTGGAGATTTGTAGATAACAATTTATTCTATTTTTCTGCACCCATTTGTCATTCATCATAGAAAACTAATGTATGTCAAAACAATTGCATATAAAAAAATTTACATTTTTACTCAACTTCCCTTTTTTGATGTATCTTCACCCATATATCTGATCGCCATTTCCTTTTGGTGACCACTATCCAGGTGTATTGCTAAATCACTTCTTCAAGGTCTCGCATTGAATTTGATGGATAATGCTGAGATGCTGTCTAATCTCATCAGAGTGGGTCGTTAACTAGGGTAATGAGATGCAACAGTTTGGGTTTATTTGGGGAAGTTTGGTTTTGGGGTTTGTATCTTGGTCAGAATTGTGTTTAGATAGCTATTTGGTTAGTCGCTAGGCAGATCAGATGTTCCATTGAGAAAGCTTCATGATTAACAGATCATTGAAGGGATTTTTTTGGATTTTTTATTAAAATTATACTGGACGGAAAACGACTGCCTACGTACTCCTATAACAATGAGGAGATCAGGTCTTATGTAGTCCAGGCCGAGTTATAAGAAAACTTTCTTTTTTTTCTTTTTTTTGAGATGGAATGATTTTTCACGCATAGTATCGCTTCATAGAGTTCGCATTTAGAGGTTGTGGAAATACCCTACCGTCCATTTCTTGAAGTATTAAAGCTCCTTTTGATAATACTATTTTAACAACGAAGGGTCCTTCCCAGTTTGGCGCAAATTTCTTCCTGACTTTGTCTTGACAAGGAATGATCTTCTTCAACACTAATTCATTTTCTTTAAACTCTCGTGATCGTCCCTTTTTATTATAGGATCAGGAAATGTGCTGCTGATATAATCGCCCATGGAAGACAGCGACCATTGTTTTCTCATTTATCAGAGCCAACTAGTCGTATCGATCTTGAATCCACTGACTTTCTTCAATTTGGGCATCCTGGAATGTTCTGAGATATGTCATTTCGACTTCAACTAGTAATACGGCCTCTGTGCCGTATACTAAGGAGTAGGAGGTTGCCCCAGTCGATGTGCGTACTGATGTTCGATAAGCAAGCAAGGTAAGAGGTAATAAATCTAGCAATCCTCGATGATTTGCTACCATTTTTTCCATAATTTTCTTGATATTCTTGTTTGTAGCTTTTATAGCCTCGTCCATCTTTGGTCTTTAAATGACAGAATTGAGATGTTTGATTTTAAACCTGTCGCATAGCTCTTCCATCATCGCATTATTCAAGTTCTTGTCATTATCTAATATTAGAATTTTCGGTTATCCGTATCGGCACATAATGTTGTTCTGGATGAAATTGACAATAACCTCTTTTGTTACTTTGGGAAAGGATGTCGCTTCGATCCATTTGGTAAAATAATCGATCATAGTGAATATAAATTGATGCTCGTTGCTTGCCTTGGGCTCAATTGGGTTGGTTACATCCATCCCCCACATAGAGAACGACCAAGGAGAAATTATACAATGCAGATCGTTGGGCAGCGCGTGGATGATGTTAGCATGTATCTGGCACTGATCACATCGCTTGACATAATCGTCACAATCCGCTTTGAGTGATAAATAATAATGTCCCATTTTTAGGATCTTCTTAACAAGAAGCGGGTCACTCATATTTGGACCGCACACTCCATCGTGTATCTCGTCCATTAGCCTTTGGGCTTGAGCTTTGTATAGACACCTTAAGAGTCCCATGCTGACGTCTCTCTTATATAAGGTGTCTCCGCTCAGATAAAATTTTAATGCCATTATTTGGATCCACTACCTCTTGTCTCGATTCGCCCCATCAGGGATGGACTCGTCGAACAGATATTCCTTGATGTTGTGATACCGGGGTTGTCCAAACTGAGGTATTTCTTCGAAAATCTCCCCGATATGGTGATGATAAGGAGGGTTATATTGTATTATAAATTTGTCGACAAGTGCCTCCTTCTTTTTAGACACATGGATTATAGTTGCCAATGTGGTCAATACATCT
Organism: Aralia elata; assembly: GCA_034770075.1. Taxonomy (NCBI): domain Eukaryota; kingdom Viridiplantae; phylum Streptophyta; class Magnoliopsida; order Apiales; family Araliaceae; genus Aralia; species Aralia elata. Next base: position 104,762 of record JAVJAP010000363.1, on the reverse strand, counting down.
GCAAAGTCGTTTCTGTTTTGTGGAATATGCTTGAAGGTGATATCTTCAAATTCCTTTGCCATTTTGATAACATGTCGATGGTAAGGGAGTAAGTGGAGTTCCTTAGTGCTATATGCTCCCATAGACTGCCAAATGACCAATTCTGAATCTCCGAAAATGGCTAATCGCGTGACTCCCATTCTTCGGGCCATTTCTAATCCCAAGATACATCCCTTGTACTCGGTCGTATTGTTGGAGTTGCGGAATTGTAATTTTGTTGCCGCGGGGTATTGTTCTACTGTAATGGATACGAGAACTGCCCTAGCTCTAGCCCCTTCCATATTCATGGCGCCATCAAAGTATAATCTCCAAAATTGGCCTTCGTCTTCGCGCCTTATTGGTTGGATGGTCATCACACCTTCGTTGGAAAAATATGTTTCCAACGATTTGAATCCTCCTAAAGGTGCCTCGGACAATTGATCCATAATTCCTTGACCTTTGATGGATTTCTGGGTCACGTAGATGATGTCGAATTACTGAAGGGTTAACTGCCATCTCGATAACCGGCAGTTTAGCATAGGCTGGTCAAAAATGTACTTTAAGGGATCCATACGAGAAATTAGATGTGTAGTGTGGCCATGCAGGTAATGCTGCAGTCTCATGGCGGCCCATGCTAACGTATAATAGGTCTTCTCGATCAATGTATAGTTCTGTTCGCAACTACTGAACCTCTTACTCAGATAATATATTGCTCTTTCTTTTTCCATGTCATCTTTTTGGCCTAGCATGCATCCCATAGCGTAGGGATTGATAGAGATGTACATAAATAGAGGAACTCCCTCCCTCGGGGGTACCAGGACAGGTGTTTCTATCTTTTGTTTCTTGATGATGTGGAAGGAAGGCCTTTCGACACTCTTCATTCCATTTTTTGAAAGAACTCTTCTTTAGCAACTTGAAAATCGGCCCGCAAGTCGTTATCAACTATGATATGAATCGACTGATGAAATTAATACTTCCTAAAAATCCTCGTATTTCTTTTTCGATTTGTGGCGTCGGCATTTCAATAATGGCCTTTATCTTGGTGGGGTCTATCTCAATGCCCCGGTTACAGACAAGAAACCCCAGTAGCTTGCCTGATTTGACACCAAAGGCATACTTCACGGGATTCAACTTCAAATTATATTTTCACAGTCGATGAAACAACTTTTGTAGGTAGCCCATGTGCTCCCTTTCCTTATAAACAAATTATATTTTCACAGTCGATTTTACAATGATATCATCTACGTAGACCTCAATTTCTTTGTGCATTATATCATGAAATAAGGCCATCATTGCTCTCTGATAGGTGGCATGGGCGTTGATGAAGCCAAAAGCTAAACGCCGATAGCAGAATGTGCCCCAGAGGGTGATAAAAGCTATGTTTTCCCTGTCTTCCTTGGCGACCATGATCTGGTGATAGCTGGAAAAACAGTTGACGAACGAATACATTTCGAACTGTGCAGTGTTGTCTATCAAGATGTGGATGAAAGGGACAGTGAAGTCTTCTTTAAGGCTGGCCTTGTTAAGATCTCGATAATCCACGTAAACCCCCACTTTCCCTTCTGGCTTTGGTACTGGGACCACATTAGACAGCCATTCAGGGTATGTAGATACCATGATTATTCAGCCTTAAACTGCTTGATGATTTCTTCTTTAACTTTGGCTCCATTCTGGTTTTAGCCTACTTAATTTCTGTTTAACTAGTTTGAATCCTTCTTTGATCGGTAATCGATGAACTACTATATCAGTGGAGAGTCCAATCATATCCTTATATGACCAGGCGAATACATCTTCGTATCAGGTTAAAAGCTGAACCATTTCTTCTTTTTAGTTTGGTGTAAGGTCTGATCCTATCTGGAGTTCTTTGGGATTCTCAAAGGTTCCAATATTGATGGTAGTAGTTTGCTCGAGGTTGGGTTTAGGCTTATCTTCAACCCATCTTTTGATTTCTTCAGGCACCTCTTCGTCATCCACCTCCTCTTATTTGATCCCCATCAAATTGAAATCCAGCTTTATATCAAAATTGTAATCATCTTTCAGATTTGGCGAATCTTCAATAGGACTAAAATTATTCAAATCGGAACACCTGATAATAAAACATAAATGCTCATTATATAACAACTGCTTTCAATACATAAGTTTTCATTTGATGAGACGATTATAACATAAACGTGCAAAAAATAAAATAAAGTAAAGATAATAACACCCTATACTCCGGGGATTTTACAACTGATCTCCCGTCTTTACCCTTTACGGACTATTTGTGCCTCAACTGTGCAATTGTTGGTAGTCATGCAATCGTCAATAGTCGAGATGGAGGCGACACCTTGGTGGGCGGTGTCTTCAATGATAGTTGAGACTTGTTCATCCTTCGAATTGCCACCTTCTTTGGGGATATCCACCTTAGTCCAGTCAATGAAAGGGATGATTTCCTGGTTAATAGACAAATTGGTGTCGTCATCGTCTTATTTATCTTCATCCCCTATTTGAACTTGGGAGAGATAGAATTGCCTCTCAAATTATTGTTGTATCTCCTGCAGGAACTTCTCATTCTTTGCTTTTTGTTCATCGGTTGAGATTAAGATGTCTTCCTCATCAATTGCCTCTCCAGCTGGGTCGTCGATTTTGGGTATCAAAAGGCCCGACACATGCGTGGGGATCTTCTTTAGAGGGTTTTTGGGACCAAAATCACTAAATTTTGGCATAAGGATGGTTGCTAACTGGGGTGGAACCTTCTTGTAAGGATTTTTCCGTTTGAAACCACTGGAGTATCCCAGTCCTACATTTCCCAATTGAGTGGGTATCTGGATTGGATCTTTAATTCCTTGGCCATTTCTTCTGTGATATTCCAGACCTTGATAAGATTCGTATATGCAAATTATGTGATTATTAAATGAAATTTCTTATTCCGACTCTGTGTTATGTGAATGTATACTCTAATGAACGACTGTTCAGGGAATCTTTGAAAAAACCTAATACAGTTTGAAAACGCTATTATATACGTTTAGAATTAGAGCGTATAACCTAAAACTTGGTATCAAGAAGTATAAACCTTAAGCCCTAATCATATGTGCTTAATAAAGATTGAAATGATATTTCGAAGCAGGTGTTTTGTGATTATATTATGTAAACGATGAATTAGGTCAAATAAATTTTTTTTGTCAAGCTGCTTAGTCGTGCTTACATTGACAAAATGATTTGTCGTGCTTTCCACGATTTCACCAAGAAGCATCCTGACAAATTATTTTTGACAAGTTGTTGTATCATGCTTGAGAATGACAACGTGATTTGTCGTGCTTACGGTAACAAGCTGCATTATCGAGCTTGTAAGATGTTTTCATTGAGGAGCTTAGAAGATAGGTTCAATTGCAAACTGCATTGTCGAGCTTAGAAGATATTTTCATTGAGGAGCTTAGATTGCAAGCAACATTGTCGAGCTTGGAAAATATTTTCATTGAGGAGCTTAGAAGATAGGTTCAATTGCAAGCTGCATTGTCGAGCTTGGAAGATATTTTCATTGAGGAGCTTAGAAGAATATTCTAAGAATATGCTAGGGTGAAAAGTGTAATAAGCCGAGCCCCTAACGTGCAATTAGTGAAACTTGGTTTTTCTATAAATAGCAAGCTCAGTTCATTCAAGAGCAAAAACACTCTATATTTATATATTCTGAGAGATATTGTGAGATAAAAATTACTTTCTAAGCATCGAAGCACTACGCGATTGGAAATAAAGCTAGCAACTAGAAGAGGTATTACTCTAGTGGTTATTATTTTCATTCTTCTTTATATATTTAGTAAAAATATACTTTTATAAAGCAGTTATAATGCCCAAATTATTTTAAGTATATAGTACAAAAGTCCTATTTACAAGCAGTTATAATGCCCAAATTATTTTAAGTATATAGTACAAAAGTCCTATTTACAAGCAGTTATAATGCCCAAATTATTTTAAGTATATAGTACAAAAAGTCCTATTTACAAGCAGTTATAATGCCGATTTATTTCTCTTATATATTAAAAAATATACTTTTATAAGCAGTTACTATGTCCGACTTTCTTCAACTATTTAGTGAAAATATTCATTTTATAAGAAGTTATAATGCTAAAATTTTCTCAAATATAATAGCCGAATATTTATTTTATAAGCAGTTATAATGCCCGATTTATTTCAAACATAGTAAACGAATATTCATTTTGCAAGCAGTTATAATACTCAATTTATTTTAAATATAGTTGAAAAATATTCATTCTATAAGCAGTTATAATGCTGAAATTATTTCATGTATAGTAGATATAATGCCCGTGAATTTTGAACATCATTATTAATTAACTCTAATTTAATTTAATGAGTTAACTTTGTGTTCTTATTTAAACCTTTGGGTGTATTGGTGGATTATGTGACTATGTGATTTATTGATATAAATTTGTGTTAAGGGAATCACTAGTAGTGTATTTAAACTAGTGAGCAAACCCTAAGGCTTTATATCCATAAAGTTGGCAAGGTATTTGCTAGATTAAATATTCAAGTAAATTGAATATAGTTAGTAAATAATGTGTGAATTAATTATGATAGTAATTGTTGTTGAGATATGGTCCAAACTGGATAATAATAATAATTAATAGTTAATTTAGTAATTTACTTATTAATTGACTAAGTTACTTAATTAGTGAACTTAGCCTAATCATTTATATTAATCATGGAATTGGGTATTAATTGTGTGGCTTATTAAATGAGTTATCATGGAGTTATATTAAATGACCCAAGATTGCATTAAATAGATTTGGATTTTATTAGCCTAATCATTTAAATTGGAAGCCCAATGGTATTTAATGTGTGGTCCAAAACCTAGTCACTTGATATATTAAATGTGTAACAATTGTTTATTAATTAAAGCAACTAGTTGGGACAACGTTTTTGGGACAAAATCTCTCCCCTTGCCGTGTAACTAAAGAGGAAGATGGGAAATTGCTTTTCAAGTCCTAGTTTTATTAAGTAACTAGTTGTCTTGGAAGTTGTAGTTATAGGCTTGACATCATAGCCTCCTAATGTGTCATAGCTTCCTAATGTGTCACTAGCCACCCTAGTGACACAAGTCTTTCACTAGCATCGTGATGGCAATATAGGTGTCATTGCTATTTATCTAGCTAATAAAATCAAAGGGTTAGTCATTTGCCTCTTCATTTTCTAAAAATCTTGAGAGAGTGTTAGAGAGAGTTTGAAGAGAGAAGCAAGAGCAAGTCTTGGGAGAGTAAGAGAAGGTGTTATCCAAAATCTTGTGAGAGGAAGAAGAAGATCTTGAAGTGTTTAGACCATCTCCATTCACAACCTATTTCGGAAAGAAGAGGAGAATAACCATTAAAGCTAGGTATAAAACTCTATTCTTTCAAACCATACTTTCTTGTTGTTATTATTATATTATGATTATTACACTTAGTTTGTTGGAAACTTTTATGTGTTGGTTGGTGTTGGTGGTAGAGAGGGAGTATTCATGGATTTAGGTTTGTATTTTGCTAGATCTATATTTTTGCAAAAACATGCTTAACAAATATGATTTTAAAGCTATAAAAGAAAGGATCTTGATCTTGTATGCTTTGTTGATACCATATATAAGTTTAGAATTTTGTAACATGTTTTGGTGGGTTTTGTATGCTAAAACATGGGAGTAATATTATTTATTGGAGTATAAATTTATTGATGAAAAATATTGAGTTAAGTTATAAATATTTTGTTCTAATATTAGAAATATTTTTCTTAGTCATGGGAAATTTTTTTTTGGAATTTATTTTGGAAATTTAAAACTTGCTTGATGGTATTAGGATTGTTTGATTGTACTAAAGAAGCCCCTGTATGCTGCTGCATCAAGGAGAGAGAGAGAGCCGCGCATGGCGCGTTTGTTTTTTTTTTTTAAAAAAAATAGAGCTGGCCGCGCATGGCGCGCCAGCTTATCCTTCTAATCAGCGGCAGCCAAACGGCGCCGTTTCGGCCAGGCAGGGACACCTCACGCGCATTGCGCGGGCGGCCGATCAGACGCGAAATGACCATGCTGCCCCTCCGTCCGGATTTCAACTTATTTACCATATTGCCATCCAGATTTAATTTTAATTAATTTAAATACTTTAAACAACATTATTAAATTTTGTAAAATTAGTAAATGCACAAAAATTAAGTGTTGGGCATTAAATCTTATATTTTCCAAATATATTATATTAAATAATGATTAAGGATAATTAAAAAAAATTGTAAATTTATTTATTTATTATTTGATTAACTTTAAATAATAAATAAACCTAATTAGTTATTATTTATTATTAAATAATAACTAAAGATAATTATTACTCACTAATTAATTATTTATTATTTGATTAACCTTAAATAATAAATAAATCTAATTAGCTATTATTTATTATTAAATAATAACTAAAGATAATTCATATTTACTAATTAATTATTTATTATTTGATTTAGTTTAAATAATAAATAAACCTAATTAATTATTATTTAATCTTAAATAATAATTAAAGACAATTAAAATTAATAATTCGATTATTATTTAATTAATAATTAAATAATAAGTGAATATAATTAGTTATTAATTACTATTAATAATAACTAAAGATAATTAATTAATTACTATTTAATAATAATTAAATGAAGATAGAGTTAATAAAATAGAGAGAGTTTAAGTAACTCATTAATTAAACAATTATAATTAATTGTTTAAGGGTTTAATAAATGAGTATTACTTAAGAAAAAGTAATGTTAATTAATTGAACAATTATTATTAATTGTTTAAGGGTTTTATAAGTGTTTACCACTTAAGGGAAACATTGTTAATTAATTAAACCATCAACCTAAAGATCAATTAAGTGTCTTATAGGATTCATGATAGTTTATTAACTTATGTGTGCTATGTGATTTGCCTAATTGTTAAATAAATAGCATAAGTAAGCGTATCGATATACAACTACGCAGTACTAATTGATAGATCGACATTATCAATGTTAGGTTCTTCAAGGCCAATTAGTTAAAGCTAGAATTATTTGTAGCTGAGCAGACATGCAAGTTCCCTAACTCAAACTCGAGTTATTATTTCTGAAGCATGTTAGTGAATAATTATTGTTGATTATTCACATCTATACTGATTATTGAGATTCGCACCTTGTGCAATTGAATTCCTATTCTATTGTTATTGAACTGTGAATTAGATTAAAGTTCATTCAAGCATGAACTGTTTATGAGATAGATCTATGCTATTTGTATCAGCTAGATCAATCATATCTAAATTTGTTGAATCAAAGGTATTTTAAAAACTGTTCTTATTAAATTGTTATGGTAAGAACTCTTGGCAGAGAAAATGATAAATTTGATTAAGGCATGATATCAATGCTGGTTTATTAAATGTTTATGCATAAATCACGGGGTATGAAAGGCTGATCCCCTTGATTACCAAAACTTTTTAAGAGGTCCAGTTTAAATGCTGAGAACCTTGACAAATGTCTATGGTTATTTTCAACCACTCAGTAACTGTCATTCAATTATTCGAATATTCAACTGTCGACTATTAATTCATGTTTCTTCACAATTTTATACTGTTGTTGAACATTGAAAGTAAAACTTCCTTCTATTCATGATATATCTCCCTTGTGTATAAACTTGCTAAGCAAACTAGTTGTTTACCCTTGCTATATCATGATCTTTATTTCAGCTAAGGCAGAAACGTCAAAAGGGGACAAAGGAAAAGGGAAGGTGCAAGAATAGCTGCCTGATAGGGCTTATGTATTAGTTATCTGAAAATGTTATTTGGTTATGTGAACTCTTATTGTATTAAGGGTATGTTTTTAAGTTAAGGTTAAAGAACCTTGGGACCATGATTGCAAGACGTTATTACTATTTCGATAGACATTGTATGATTATTATTCGGCATTTAGTTAGAAAGTATGTTGTTGTCGAGTATCGTGAACACCGAATTCGAGGTTAGGAAACCTGGATTTGGGGGTGTCATAGTAAAAGAAGTCTTATTTATATGCGGTTATGATACTCGAAATAAAACTTAAAAGATTTAATCGTTAAACGCTTATTTGTCTACATAAACTTATAATCGTGTAGGATTTACGACGAACGTTTCGACCGTTATATTAACTGTAAAAGATATACGAGGCAAGTCTCTAAACCTTGTTACCTTTATGCAAGTATTATACATCTTGCTATCAATTGTTGTGAAGTTATTGCCTCTTGTTCAGCATAACTTAAGAAATGAATCATTATTCATATAATATTTATCCGAACATAAATTGTTGTGTCAAACCAAATTATTTTGGTACGACATCTTACACTGAGAAATAAAATGCCTTGGTGGAAGGTTAAAAATCGTCGATTATATATTGACATAAAATTGTAGGATGATATGCATACTCCTAGGATATTAGTAGGCTGATCTCCTACGAGATATCCGAAATCAAGTTGTTCTAAGTCATTGAAGACTGATAGAACTGATTGAAATATATGGTTCATGTACTGAACCCTTAGTTATACATCTTTGACATCTTTCAACTCAAACACATTGTGTTTATATTTTCAAATAAACTTGTTGAGCATTTGTAGCTCATTCTTACATACAACTTTCTTTGCAGTGTTAGATGGTAATCTCGGAACTTCAGGGACAGACAAGGAAAAAAGCCATGTTAATTAGTTTTATCTTACTGTTTTGTATAATCTCAAGTCTCATAAGGCGTTTGTTGTAATAAAGACATAGTACTGAGAATGTTGTAATCAAACTTAATCTTATAAAATATATATCATCTTTTGTTACATCGTTTGCGTTGTATTTATATTCTTAGTTAAGTTAGGAGGTAGCATTTGATCTAGTACAGTATCCCTATGAAATACACATCTGAATGAGGGTATTTAAATGATACTGGGAGTTCTTTAAGCGCTGAGGTTACACTTAATGAGCGCCGGTAAGGTGCCACCTTTACTGGAATGCGCCCCTTAGTTCCAAGAACAATTTTATCATTAATACTGTGAATGTCAGATAGATAGGGAATATCGATATGAAAGAGATATTCATAAGATATGAATCTATACATCCAAGTGAGGGTATCCAAACATAGTTAACGTTCTGGCCGGAACTAGTATATGTTATGGGATACTGTGAACCTTGGATAAATAGAAGTTATATATTATGAATATTTATAGTTAAATAGTTTCATGTGAGCACCAAATCTGCTATAGGGAGTGTAGAGAATTTGAGGGCATCACAGGTTGGTATCAGATCTGTAGATTATAGCTCTAAGGTAGTTAGGAAATACCTTAGGATATAGTCTTTGAGTCCGTAAAATACTTAATTATACATAAAATAATCTTAAAAGCTTTACATTATGTGTAAATTTGCTTCCCTATAATACTAAACAAGTAAAATTCTTTTGTAGGATGTCAGAGACCAATTGGAACGACCTTCTAGTGATAAATCACCATATGGGACAATGGGAGACTGATAGTAATCCAGAGGAAGAGCCAGAAGAGATATACCCCGCACTAGGATCACCAGAGGAATAGGACCCTGAGGAGGAAGAACTCTTACACGACCATGAGATACTAGATGCTGAGGAAGCTGAAAATCCTATAGATGGACAGTTAGTAGATCCTGATGAGGAGGTTGGAGCTAGCCAGATGATGAGTGTTGATAGACACATGGAGATAGTCACAGGGATGGTTCAGCAGTCGACCGAAGACCTAGAGGCTGCCAACTTTCGGACATACATAGCTGAAGGTTTGTTGGAGTGTGAGAGGGGTACTACTCGCCGTCTTAGGACACTTCTCCAGAGTAATCAAAAGGAAAAGCAAGATGCACAGATGCAGTTATACCGAGTTGATAAGGGATGTCGTGATACATTCGATGACTTAGAACGTCGAGTGCTTAGGTATCCAGTAGAGGAGAATAAGGTGGACTATATGATAGATCGATCAGTGGTATGCCACATAGTCCAGGATGCCTATAAAGAGGCGCATGGTCGTTAAGTCTAGTATAGTACTTAGGCTTATTTTTTGCAGTTTGTATTATAAAGATTTTTGTTGTAAAATAGGGATTCCCTTGTACTAACTAGTGGTAGTATAAACCACTAGTTGAATATGTAAACTTTCAGTATGTGATATACAAGTTATGTTTATACAAATCAAGTTGTTAATTCTGTGTATAGTATATACTTGTAATTATACTTGTATTTCCTTTATTTATAGAATCATGGCAACGAGAAGGAGAAATCAGAATGAGAGAGAAAATGAGGATAGAGAAACAAACCCCACCCAACAACTAGTAGACATACTCTTAGGAGCCTTACAAGGTCATCCACCACATCAACCTACTGTAGTTAATCCACAGGGTACCATGTTCAAAGACTTTAAACTTGTAGGACCACCCGAATTTAAGGGAGCCGCATAACCTATTGAGGCTCAAACTTGGGTTACCGAGATCGAGAAGGTCTTTGTGGTGACTAATATCGGGGAAGATCAAAAGACGGTCTTTGCCACCTTTTTCCTCAAGGGCGAGGCGAACCATTGGTGGGAAAATACTAAAGTTCGTGCAGGTGAAGGGATGATTCCTTGGGCTAGATTCAAGGAACTATTCTTTGAAAATTACTTTCCCCAATCGATGTAGGATCGTATGGAGGTACGATTCCTAGAATTGAAATAAGGGCACCTTACGGTATCCCAGTATACGGCTAAGTTCAATAAATTAGCTAGGTTTGCCCTACATCAAGTCAATACAGAGGCAAGGAAGACCAGGAGGTATGAAGAGGGGTTGAAACTCCAAATTCGTAGTAAGTTGTCGGTGTTTCAAGTGAAAAGTTTTCCTAAAATTCTCGAGAAAGCTATCATAGCTGAAAACGAGAATGAAGCTTTGTTAAAATTTCATAAAGAGAAACGGAGTCAAACTGAAGGAGGAAGGTTTAAATGGGAAGTAAGTACTGGTGGGTTCAATAATAATAATAACAAGAGGAAGTGGGATGCCACTTTCAATAACTTTGAGAAGAAGGGGAATAATTACAACAATTACAACAATAATAACAAGGTGGAACGTTGTGCCACATGTGGAAAGAACCAGCTGGGAGTATGTCGTAGGAAGGTGGTTACCTGTTACAACTGTGGTCAGGAAGGACATTATTCTTCTGATTGTCCCAAGAAGAGTAATAATAATAATACCAATCAGGGAAGTCAGAATAATAAATATTATAATTGTGGCACAACGGGTCATATATCTAGAAATTGCCCAAGGAATAGGAATCAAACTGGGGGAGGAAATCAAACCACAAACAACACCCTCAAACCGACAGTAGCAGGAGCTGGAGGTCGGAGTCGTCCAACCGCCAGAACATTTATTATGACGATGAGGGATGTTGTTGCTTCACAGGACGTGGTGACAGGTATCATCCCTATCGACATTTTATATGTGTTATTTGACTCTGGTGCTACTTGTTCATTCGTGTTTAATAGCTTCGCTAAAAACTTGAATATGCCACGTGAAGACTTAACATACGTTTCCATGTAGAAATCGCAAATCGAGAGATAATTCTCGTTAAAACAGTATATAAAGATTGTAACGTAGAGATTAAGTGACACAAGTTTCTTGTGAACCTCTTTCCTATACGGTTAGGGGAATTTGATATAATTTTAGGCATGAATTGGTTGGTTAATCATACTACAATGATTGACTGCCATCGAAAGCGTGTAAACCTAGTGACTGCATCGAAGTCAAAGGTAGTGTTTAATGGAGGTTGTTCACCTAAACGATCTCGATGTCTGACAGTAATGCAAGCGAAGAGATTGCTTAGGAAGGGTTGTACAGGTTATTTGGCATATATATTAGATGAAAGTAGTATGCACACAAGCCAATCATATTTGATATGATGTAGCATATACTTTGTAATCTTATTCATTTATTAATAAAAGAATTGATTTTCTTAAAAGACATTTTACATTATCTACATAGTGTTGTTATATTAAATGTGATAAACCCATAGTTTTGAGCAATGCTTTTAGAATCATGATGGTGATCATGCTAATGAGATCTAAATTCTAGATAGCTCACAAACTAAAATTATTCCTAATCGTTGAATTACTAAAAAGGGGATTAGTGAATCCGGATATATTAGTACATACGTTGCTTGCTCTTAGGAAGAGGATGATTGATCTCATAATCATTTGTGTGGAGACACTAAAGCAAGTATGTAGGTGCTTATTGGAGAATAAGTACACTGAATGTGGCTCGCTAAGGAATACCTAATGGAGTTTTACTCGCTTGTCAATAGGAATTCCTCTAGTGATAGTAGTACAAGTGATCCTTGGACTTGAGATCGTCATAGTATCTTGTGTATGATGAGTTATACTTTGACATGTCCCTTAAGACATTTAGGGTATATCAAAGGGTATGATTGGGTATACTAAGTTGTACATGGAGATAGGTGAATGATCAACAAAGAATCTACCACGTCTAGTAAAAGATGTGAATGTCGTATGTGATTCGATAAATGACAACTCAGTAGTCCTTGGCCAAGGCAGAATGAAATTAGAAAGGAGTTTCTAATTTGCATTATTTAGAGTTGTGCATTTGGGAATCGAAATACATATAATTTGTGACACCCCTAAATTCAGGTACCAATACCTCGAATTTGGTGCTCACAATAAAATGCATCCATACACCTCTAAACAACATAAATCAACTAATGCGGAATAAAATAAACATATGTTGTTCATTACAAAAGGTTTACTACGGTCCCAAGGTCTACAACCTTAAATAAAATGCATCGCAGAATACATTAATGATACAAAACTATTCCACGATTACACAACGGGATAGTATATATAACTATTCCTTAAGCTTTCCTTTGCCTTTGTCCGCTTTGGAACTCCCGGGCTTAACTGCAATAGGTTCATGATATAGCAAGGGTGAGCAACTACTTTGCTCAGCAAGTTTAAAAGCAAGAATGAAGATATATCATGAATAAATAAGAATAATAGCTACATAGATCAACAATTCATGAACATTGATCAAATAGCTGAAATGACATAATCAAAGTCCAAATGAATCAATGAATAATGATTATTTACTGCTGAGTGGTCCAACCGACCATGAACTTTTGGCCAAAGAGTCAATCATTCGACTAACTCTTTTAAAACCTGGCCCCGTCAGTTGTACTCGAGGGGATCAGCCTCTCGCACACCATGTATATGCATAACATTTAACTCTGACTGCATCGAATAACCGACACATTATAATCCCCTACATAAGGGTTGATCTCTCAGTCCAAGAATCCGCACCAACAATCGGTTTGGATAGCTTTTAAAATAATAACCTGTACATGTCTAACCGAAACAAATGGCATAGACTATTTCCTTAAACAGTTCATGAGTGAAGAACTTAAACGTTTCACAATCCAACAATAGATAATGAATTCAAATGCATAAGCTGCGAATATCAATAATTATCTTGGAGGTGGAGTAATTGACAATAATTAGTCCACTACTATGATTCAAAAGTAATAACTCAATTTGAGTCATGAAATTTGCAACAATATACAACCTGTATAAAATATGAAACCTGCTCAAAATATAATTCGAGTAAGGTTAAGGAAAACTTGCCCAACACAAGGGTTAGACAAGCGTTAGGAAACTTGCATTCAATATGTAGAAAGAATGAAGTTAGGGAACTTGCCTGAAGCGCTGCTACAATAATACAACACACGCTCCTTAATATCCTACACAATTAAGTACATATTTACATAACAATTAGTCACATACCAAATAATGGTTCAAAAACGGATGCTGCATCATTAAAACACACTGATTGCCACTACGACTACCTAAATTGCAATTAGATTATACAATTTCTGCCTTAAGACATACTAATTTGGTTGACATTTAATAAATAATTAAGCATTTAGGGCTTAACAAAATATGCTTAGTTAACATGTCTAATCATTTAATCCAAGAAAAATATAAGTGTTGGACCCTGCTGAAATGGGCTCATTAGGTCCGACCCGGTCCGACTAACCCAACCTGGCCCAAACACGGAGCTCGCGCTGCAGCACCAAGCTCAAGCACTGGGCCTCACGCTGCGGCGTGAGTCCCGTGTTTTCCCAATGACAGGGCCTCGCGCTGCGGCGTGAGCCCCGCTCTTTCCCTTCTTGCCCCTCGCTGCAGCTTGAGCTGCAAGGCTTATGAGTGGCGCTGCGGCGCGACTCTCCAGTAGCCAGATTCTGGGTTTGTTTCCAGAATGCGACTCCGACCTCCGGGCACTCCAACCTCCATATCTCCTTCAATACACAAGCAAATTGGTTCATATCGGACTCTATGGACTCCTAACTCATGGGGCTACAACATATCAAAAATGCAGAGCTACCCATTAACATTAACTTGGTCAAATCCTAAGCCAAAGTGTAAAGTTCATACTCTGTTCTTCGAGTTCTTGACATGTTTTACAAGAATCATTACTACGAACTCGTTTTAACTCCTTTTTACTCCATTCCAATTGGGTTGGCTTCATAACCCATGGAACTACAACACCATAGCAACAAATAAAATTAACAAACACAAAATCATAGCTTTACAGTCCTCTAAAAAGTCCAAATGTCCAAGTTCATGTCCAAAGTCCATTGTTCTTGCTCTATTAAGCCAAGGTAAGGATTTCTTGCGTTTTTGTTCCACTTTGATGTTATTAATGGCTTACATAGTCTCTTAACAACATTTACAAACAATCACAACAAACAAAAACACCAAGAATCGCCAAAAATCCGACCCACAAGCTTAAGAGCTTAAAACTAAGAAAAACTTGAAAAACTTGGCAAGGAATCGAATGGAAAGGATTTGGTTGATTGTTTACCTCTGTAAATCCTTCCTAGATGTTAAGAAGCTCGGCTAGGCTTTGTTTTGGGGATTCTCCTTGCTTGGTTCCTCCACCCGAGCCTTCTTCTTCTTCCTCCTTTCTTTTTCGACGAATTCTTCCTCTTCCGGCGACTTTTCCAGCGACTTCTTTCTCTTCCTTCTTTGCAGCTCTCTCTCTCTCTTTCTCTCTCTCACTATCAGCTGATGGGAATGAGTTTGAATGAGGAGCTAATGGCTTGCAAGAGAGAAATGAATTGGTTGATTGATTGGGAGAAGTAGAGGAAATTAGGGAGAAGTGGAAGAAAAATGGAAATGGGGTTGGTTGCTCAAGGAGCTTGCCGGCAACCTCCCTCTTGCTCAATTCTCATTGGTCCAAAATGAGGGATTCGTTCCCTCTTGGGGTAACAAGTCAAAATAAATACCCGAAAATACCAAAGATATATCCGAAAACTCCTACTTTTGTACCAAAACTGGTAAATAACCCTACCCAAAATTAAAATGGGTACTCCCATAATTATTGGGATGTATAAAAATAATTATTATGGGATTTGTCCATTTATTCGGAACACCCATATAACACATTTCGGATACGGATAAAATCACGTATCAGCTCAAATAAAATTTCCGACACTTGGAAAAATTATTCGTACGCATACACGTATTTATGAAATTTATTAACATCGAAAAAGACACAAAAATTTTATGGCGTGAATAGTGCCTCGGGAAACGTGCCCCGCGAATAGTGATTCAGCGATGCTACGCGAAATCAATTATTCACTTAACAAAACTATAACACATAAAATTCATACATTCACATGATCTAGATTGTCACACAACCTTTAAACACGTAACACAAATATAATATTAATAAATTATAAAATATTCATTAATATTCAAAAATTCGAATTACAAGGAAATTTCAGAATTTCCGATCGTTACATCCTCCTCCCCTTATAAGAATTCTGTCCCCAGAATTACATTCTAGGTACGGAAAACTTAACGGGTTCACTCAAAAAGATGTGGATAATTCTTCCTCATCTTCTCTTCTAGCTCCCACGTAGCTTCTTCAGTTGCGTGGTTCCTCCAAAGTACTTTAACCGAATGAATGACCTTATTTCTTAACTTCTGTTCCTTCCTATCTAATATCTGGATAGGAATCTCCTCTTATGATAAGTCCTTCTCCACTTGAATTGGTTCATAGGATATCACATGCTTGTAGTCGGGTTTATATGGCCGCAACACAGAAACATGAAACACATTATGAATATGCTCCAGTTCAGGAGGTAGAGCTACCTCGTACGCCACTTCACCTACCCTCTTTAAAACTTCAAATGGTCCTACGAACCTGGGACTCAATTTTCCCTTCTTACCAAATCTGATCTTCCCCTTCCAGGGAGATACCTTCAAAAACACAAAGCTGCCAACTTCAAAGTCTCGCTTTTGACGATGCAAATCGGCGTATTTCTTCTGTCGATCCTGAGCCGCTACCAATCGAGCTCTTATCACTTTGACGACATCCACAGTCTGTTGCACCAATTCAGGTCCCAACAGTCTTCGTTCACCGACTTCGTCCCAACACAGAGGTATTCGACACTTCCTTCTGTATAATGGTTCGTATGGCGGCATGCCAATACTTGCATGATAACTGTTATTGTAGGCAAACTCCACCAGTGGTAGGTGATCGTCCCAGCTACCTTTAAAATCCATCACACATGCTCTAAGCATGTCCTCCAGCGTCTGAATCGTTCGTTCGCTTTGCCCATCCGTTTGAGGATGATACGCCGTACTCAACCTCAACTGAGTTCCCAATCTTTCTTGTAAGCTCTTCCAGAAATTGGACGTGACGTGCGGATCTCTGTCAGATACAATAGATGTAATGCCCGTGAATTTTGAACATCCTTATTAATTAAATCTAATTTAATTTAATGAGTTAACGTTGTGTTCTATTTAAACCAACTTGGGTTAATTGGTGGGAGATGTATAAGATGTGTCTATACTCGTGTTGGCAGGTATGATATAACTATGGTTAAGAGATAACCATAGGTGAGTCAAGTGTAGGAATTGGTGGGTAATGACTAAAATGGCCAAGAGTGGTTAATAACCAAGGTAATTATGTAAGGGCAATAACCATTGTATATCCAAGTGGTTAATAACCAATGAAATGATGGCGGGATAATAACCATTGTGTTTAATCAATGTAATGATGGCAAGATAATAACCAATGTCTAATAACCAATGAAGGATGGGTAATAACTAATGGATAATTAAGATTTTGCGAAAAGACTATTTTAACCTTGGAAGAGGTTGGGAAAGGACTAAAATACCCTTGAGGAAGTTGCTAGGAAACTTCCTACTATTGATGAATTGACCAAATTGCCCTTGCCTAGTCATGGTTAATGACTATTTTGCCCATGGTCTCTGCTTTCCTATAAATAGGACCCCTCACCAAAGTTAACAAGGGTTGGCTCACTTATTATTCACCAAGTAGAGAGTTTGTGAGATTGAGAGAGTTTTGAAGAGAGAAGCAAGAGCAAGTCTTGTGAGAGGAAGAAGAAGACCTTGAAGTGGTTACGCCATCTCCATTCGCATAGCCATTAAAGCTAGGTATAAACTCCATTCCTTCAAACCCTAGTTTCTTGTTGCTAGTATTATATTATGATTTCTACACACTATTTTGTTGGAAACTTTTATGTGTGTTGATTGGGGTTGGTGGTATAAAGGGAGTATTCATGGATCTAAGTTTTTATTTTTGTTAGATCTACATTTTTCTAAAAGATTGTTTAACTCATGATTTTAAAACCAAGGTATGGATCTTCATTTCTTTTAAAACCCTAGTTGTGTGTGGGATTAATTTTTGGTTGTTGTTTGATGCTTATGGAAGAAATGAAGCATGTATAGGTCTAAGTTTTATTTTGCTAGATCTAAGTTTTATCTTGCTAGATCTATATTATTGCAAAAATATGTTTATCAAATATGGTTTAAAGAAGAGATCTTGGTCTTGTATGCTTTATGGATAGCATATATAGGTTTTAAAATTTTTTATAACATGTTTTGGTGGGTTTGTATGCTAAAACATGGGAGTAATATTATTTATTGGAGTATAAAATTTATGGGTGAAAAATATTGATTTAAGTCATAAATATTTTATCTTAATATTAAAAATATTTTTGTAATCATGAATATATTTTTTTTAGAATTTATTTGGAGTATAAAACTTGTTTAATGGTGATTAGAATTCATTTGGATGCAAACCCGGATGGGACCTGGCCGCGCATGGCGCGCCAGGGTTAGGTTAGGTAAGCAGCGGCAGCCAAGCGACGCCGTTTCGGGCCAAACAGGGAAGCTCGCGCGCAATGCGCGGGCGACGATCAGGCGCGGGAAATTACCATCCTGCCCCTCCGCCTGATTTTCGCGTTAATTACCAGAATGCCATCCGAAATTAGTTTTAATTAAATTTAATTAATTTAAATACTTTAAACAATCTTATTAAATTGTGTAAAATTAGCAAATGTACACAAAAAAAAAATTTTAAGTTTTGAACATTAAATCTTATGTTTTCTGAATATATTATATTAATTAATCATTGTTAATTATTATTAAATAATGATTAAGGATAATTAAGAATTGTAAATTAATTATTTATTATTTGATTAACTTTAAATAATAAATAAACTTAATTAGT
Organism: Aralia elata; assembly: GCA_034770075.1. Taxonomy (NCBI): domain Eukaryota; kingdom Viridiplantae; phylum Streptophyta; class Magnoliopsida; order Apiales; family Araliaceae; genus Aralia; species Aralia elata. Next base: position 86,185 of record JAVJAP010000363.1, on the reverse strand, counting down.
TATTATTTATTATTAAATAATAACTAAAGATAATTATTACTTACTAATTAATTATTTATTATTTGATTAACTTTAAATAATAAATAAACTTAATTAGTTATTATTTATTATTGAATAATAACTAAAGATAATTATTACTTACTGATTAATTATTTATTATTTGATTAACTTTAAATAATAAACAAACTTAATTAGTTATTATTTATTATTGAATAATAACTAAAGATAATTATTACTTACTAATTAATTATTTATTATTTGATTAACATTAAATAATAAATAAACCGAATTAGTTATTAAATAATAACTAAAGGTAATTCATATTTACTAATTAATTATTTTTTTATTATTAACTTTAAATAATAAACAAACCTAATTAATTATTATTTAATCTTAAATAATAATTAAAGACAATTAAAAATTTATAATTCGATTATTATTTAATTAATAATTAAATAATAAGTGAATATAATTAATAATAACTAAAGATAATTAATTAATTACTATTTAATAGTAATTAAATGAAGATAGAGTTAATAAAATAGAGAGAGTTTAATAACCCATTAATTAAACAATCATAACAAATTGTTTAAGGGTTTAATAAATGAATATTACTTAACAAAGAGTAATGTTAATTAATTTAACAATTATAATAAATTGCTTAAAGGTTAATAAGTGATTATCACTTAAGGGAAACATGGTTAATTAATTAAACCATCAACCTAGAGATCCATTAAAGTGTCTTATAGGATTTATGATAGTTTATTAACTTATGTGTGCTATGTGAATTGCTTAATTGTTAAATAAATAGCATAAGTAAGCGTATCGATATACAACTACGCAGTACTAATTGATAGCTCAACATTATCAATGTTAGGTTCTTCAAGGCCAATTAGTTAAAACTAGAATTATTTGTAGCTGAGCAAACAGGCAAGTTCCTAACCCTAAACTTCTTACATTATTGCAAGTTCCCTAACTCAATCTCGAGTTATTATTTTCGAAGCATATTAGTGAATAATTATTGTCGATTATTCACATCTATACTGATTATTGAGATTCGCACATTGTGCAATTGAATTCCTATCCTATTATGATTGAACTGTAAATTTAATTAAAGTTCTTTCAAGTATGAATTGTTTATGAGATCGATCTATGCTATTTGTATCAGCTAGATCCAGCATGTCTAAATTGGTTAAGACAATGGTATTTTAAAAGCTGTTCTTATTAAATTGTTGTGGTAAGAACTCTTGGCTGAGAAAAGGATAAACTTGTTTAAGGCATGATATCAATGCTGGTTATTAAGTGTTTATGCATAAATCACGGGGTATGAGAGGCTGATCCCCTCGATTACCAAAACTTTTTAAGAGGTCCAGCTTACATGCTGAGAACCTTGGTAAACGTCCTTGGTTATTTCAAACCACTCAGTAATTGACATTCAATTATTCGAATATTCAACTGTTGACTGATAATTCATAATTCTTCACAATGCTATACTGTTGTTGAACATTGAAAGCGAAATTTCCTTCTACCATGATATATCTCTTTGTGTATATACTTGCTAAGCAAATTAGTTGCTTACCCTTGTTATATCATGATCTTTATTTCAGCTAAGGCAGAAACGTCTAGAGGAGACAAAGGAAAAGGGAAGGTGCAAGAATACACGCCCGATAATGCCTATGTACTAGTTATTCTTGAATGTTGTTTGATTAAGTGAACCTTTTATTGTATTAAGGGTACATTTTATGTTAAGGTTAAAGAACCTTGGGACCAAGATTGCAAGACCTTATTATTATTTCAATAAACAATGTATGTTTATTATTCCGCATTTAGTTAGAAAGTATGTTTGTCGTTGAGTATCGTGAGCACCGAATTCGAGGTTAGGAAACCCGGATTTGGGGGCGTCACAGGTTGGTATCAAAGCTATAGGTTATAATCCTTAGGAGAAAGAGTCCTTAGGCTATAACCTGAGAGAATGTAGAGGAATAGAAGGGGATATAACTCATATAGAGTTATTTTTGGGTAGAAATTTATTATGATCTTAAAATTGAGGATTTGGATCATACGTTGGTGTTATTAAGCTTGTGGATAATTTGAGGAATGTGTATTGATGAGATAATATGGTAAAGTGAAGACCATTAAGTATGGTCGATCCATTGTAAACTAGAGTTATAGATATTCGAGGTAATTAGATTAATCATTTGATGCTATTAATCAATTCTGTGGCTATTGATCAATTTTTGTGGCTATTCATTAGATAAGATATTAGAGTGATGTGGTATGGAGTTTCTTTGTGATGAAAAGAGGGTACCTTAGAATCTGTTGGGTTAAGGTTTGCAAGAAGGAACTGATTGATTCGATAAATAATGAATATATCGATATTTTGAAGTGTTAGTTAAGTTATTAAGCTTTATGGTGGAATGTCAGGTGAGACAAAGGTAATGAACTCATATAGAGTTGTTAAGCAAAAGTTGAGAGTATTGAGATGAATGATGTTATATGCAAAAAAAAAAAAATTTAAGAGATGACTGATGGCAATTTAGACTGTTTTGATGATTAGAAAGGAGAGACAATGGAGAGATTATAAGAAATGAACCAAGGGTAGATTTAGTGTCTGATATGGAAAAAGTATCTAGAGATGGAACTGAATGATGAGATAATGGAAATCCCTAAGGAGGATCAATTGGAGCCCGATATAAGGAATAGATAGAGGAAATGAAAGAAAGAAAGGTTAAGTCTGAGAGTTATAAGACCTTTGTGAGTCGTAATGAATGAAGAATAGTGGTCAATGTATATGTACTAGTATATCTATGCATGTAAGAAATGTGAATCTCAGTTTTTGTACAGCTAGCAGTATATCTGTTGTAAGTCCCAACTTTGTGTAAGTTGTGGAGTAGTTATGTGAATCCCATCTTGTTGTTAGTAACAGAGGGATAAGTGGATATCAGGAATGTTATATGATGTAAGTAGTACGAGGTACTGAGATGAGCTTATTAGTATTTACTAAAGGTGCCTTGAGTTAATATGATGATGATACATCCCCACTTTTCAAATCTAGGGGAATGCAGTTCTTATTAATCCCATCTTTTGTGTCTTAATGAGATAGTTAGCATTTATAAGAATATGCCAAAATTATAAGTGTTTGACACACTAAGGGGTGTATGAATATAAATGTGGTATTATTATTGCATGATTGATTGTGATCGATTTGTGCCTTGACTCTTAAATGATAACATCAGTAGAATTTTGCACGATGTGTAAAACAAGAAGGATTTATGTAAGGTTTTGTTTAGAACAAACAATGCCTTCAAGGAGACAACCCCGATACACGAAGGTGGAAGAGTCAGTGAATAACGAGGAGGACCAGACTAACCCCAAGAGGACCTTTGCGAACTTGTTAGAGGAAACGATGCAAGGCAGACCAGCCATTGCGGTTGTTCGGCCATGAAGTCACACGACAAACTTTACGGGTTTCAAATTACTAGGACCACCGGAGTTTCGTGAGAATACGGATCCGAGTGAAGCCCAGACATGGGTAGAAGAAATGGAGAAAGTTTTCAAGGTCGCAAGAGTGACCGAGGAACAGAAGACTTCGTTTGCCACTTTCATGAGGAAGGGTGAGTCAAATTACTGGTGGAAGGCGAATAGAAGCCGAGCTGGAGAAGGCACAACTGCGTGGACTCGTTTTAAGGAGCTGTTTTTCGAAAAATTACTTTCTAGAAAGCACACATGCAAGTATGGAGATAAAGTTCTTGGATCTGAAGCAAGATGATATGTCGGTAGCAGAGTACGCAACGAAGTTTAACAAACTAGCTAGGTTTGCTCCACACCAAGTGGACACCGGAGCTAGGCGAGCGAAGAGATTTGAACAAGGGTTGAAGCGCTGGGCGTATAGTAAGGTTGTGGTTTTGCAGATCAACACATTTCCTACGTTTCTTAAGGAAGCAATCGTTGTCGAGGAGGAAATAAAGCGTTGACAAAGCACAACCAAGATCAGAAAAGCCATGATGGTCACAAGGAAGGTAGCAGTGGGGGTAGCAATTCTGAAATCCAGCAAGGGAGCATACAACAGAAAAGGCAGGTATGTGGGAATTGCGGAAAGGGTCACTCGGGAGAGTGTATGAAGGGGAAGATGGTCTGTTATACCTATGGACAAGAAGGGCATATCTCGCCCAATTGTCCTAAGGCAAAGAAAGGAGGTTGCTTCAATTGTGGAGAGATAGGACATCGGAGCAAGGAATGTCCCCGAAAGAGAAACATGGATGGCGGAAACGGCAATAGGGGCAAAAACTCGAGGGCAACCAGTGGAGGACCAGCCCAGCCAAATAAGCCAACAGCGAGGACCTTCAACATGACAGTACAAGATGCTGTGACATCCAGAGAGGTGGTGTCAGGTATTATTCCAATCAACAACATAGATGCCTATGTGCTATTTGATTCGGGAGCTTCATGTTCTTTTGTTTCTGATGAATTTGCTCAAAGACTTAATTTTCCTAGTGAACTGTTAGAACACCCGATGAATGTAGAAGTAGCAAACAAAGAGATTATCCCCGTAAACTACATTTATAAGAATTGTTGTGCTGATGTGAGAGGGTTTAAGCTTAACGTGGACTTGTTGCCGATTCGTCTTGGAGAATTCGATGTAATCCTTGGGATGGACTAGTTAGCAAGCCACGGGGCGGTCATTGACTGTAAGAAAAAGTGCGTACACCTGCAAACTCCGGGTAAGTCGAAGGTGGTGTACTATGGTAGTAAATCGCCGAGACAATCTTGTTGTCTGACGATGATGCAAGCGAAGAGATTGTTTAAGAAGGGTTGTATAGGTTATTTGGATCACATGGTAGATACTCGACGGGTCGAGGGTGAACTAAGTCAGATACCCGTCGTAAAGGAATTCGCTGATGTCTTCCCAGATGAAATTCTGGGATTGCCGCCAGATAGAGAGATAGAATTTGTGATTGACTTGGTACCCGAGACGGCACCGATATCCAAGGCGCCTTATCGAATGGCACCAGTAGAGATGAAAGAGCTGATGGTTCAATTGCAGGAACTGTTAGACAAGGGTTATATCAGACCGAGCGTGTCACCATGGGGAGCGCCAATTCTGTTCGTAAAGAAGAAGGATGGCTTGATGAGGCTTTGTATCGACTACCGTGAGTTGAACAAAGTTACAATTAAGAATAGGTATCCGCTGCCCAGGATAGACGATCTGTTTGATCAACTCAAGGGAGCAAAATACTTCTCGAAGATTGATTTAAGGACGGGTTATCATCAACTAAGGGTGAGGCAGGAGGATATCCCGAAGACGGCATTCAGAACTCGTTATGGACATTTCGAGTTCCTGGTTATGTCATTTGGACTGACAAATGCACCAGCGGCATTCATGGATATGATGAACAGAGTGTTCAAGCAGTATTTGGACAAGTTCATGGTAGTATTCATCGATGACATCTTGGTGTATTCAGTGTCAGAGGAAGAACATGCTGAACATCTAAGGATTGCCTTGGAGGCATTAAAAAGGAGAAGCTATACGTGAAGTTTTCAAAGTGTGAATTTTGGTTGCAGAGGGTGCAGTTTCTTGGACACGTCATTGACAGTAATGGTGTTTCAGTAGACCCAGCAAAGGTGGAAGCCATTATCAATTGGGAGCAGTCGAAGACGCCAACGGATATCAGGAGTTTCCTAGGGTTAGCAGGATACTATCGGAGATTCATCCAAGATTTTTTGAAGATAGCATCACCGCTGACCAATCTAACCAGGAAAACAGTAAAGTTCGTTTGGACGGAGAAGTGCGAGGAGAGTTTCATGGAGCTGAAGAAGAGACTTAGCCAAGCACCAGTGTTGGCTTTACCGGACGACACTGGAGGTTTTGTAGTATACAGTGATGCGTCACACAAGGGCCTTGGTTGTGTACTAATGCAGCACGACAGGGTCATTCGTACGCTTCACGCCAGCGGAAGGACTATGAGAAGGGATACCCGACTCATGATCTGGAGTTAGCAGCAGTAGTGTTCGCCTTGAAGATTTGGAGGCACTACTTATATGGAGAGAGGTGCGAGATATATACAGATCACAAAAGTCTGAAATATATCTTCACTCAGAAGGAGCTGAATATAAGGCAGCGCCGATGGTTAGAATTGATCAAGGATTACGATTGTGAAATTCTGTACCATCTAGGCAAAGCAAATGTAGTGGCAGAGGCCCTGAGTAGGAAAGGCAGAGAGAAATTGATGAGGCTTACAACTCAGGCAGAGCTGATAAAGGACTTTGGACACCTGGAACTGGATGTTCAGTATCCAATGGAGACGGACAAAAAATTGTTCACCATGACAGTAGGTCCGACTCTGCTGGATAAGATAAAGGAGGCCCAAGAATTTGATGAGGAATGCATTGGCATTAAAAAGCAACTGTCGGAAGGAAAAACGTTGAAGTTCAAGGTTGACAGCACAGGTCTGCTGAGGTTCGAGGGAAGGATCTGGATACCCTATGTACCCGACTTAAGGGAAGAAATATTGCAAGAGGCCCATAATACGAGATTTTCGGTACATCCGGGTAGCACCAAGATGTATCAAGATCTTCGTCAACATTATTGGTGGCCGCATTTGAAAAGGGAAGTTGCGGAATTCATCAGCCAGTGTTTAACTTGTCAGAGGGTCAAAGCAGAGCACCAACGGCCGAGCAGATTGTTGCAACCCTTAGAGATTCCCGAGTGGAAGTGGGAGCACATCACTATAGATTTTGTGGTAGGACTCCCGACAACACAAAAGGGTCTAGACGCCATCTGGGTGATCGTAGATCGTTTGACCAAGTCTGCCCACTTTCTACCGATCAAGATCAGGTACAAATTGGAACAGTTGGCGAAACTCTACGTGAAGGAGATAGTATCGCGACATGGAGTACTGGTGTCTATTGTATCTGACAGAGATCCGCGCTTCACGTCAAATTTTTGGAGAAGTCTACAAGAAAGAATGGGAACACAATTAAGAATGAGTACGGCGTATCATCCTCAGACCGACGGTCAGAGCGAGCGAACAATTCAGACCCTGGAGGACATGCTCCGGGCAGTTATGATGGACTTAGGTGGCAGCTGGGACGATCATTTGCCCTTGGTAGAGTTTGCTTACAACAATAGTTATCACGCTAGCATCGGTATGCCACCGTACGAAGCGTTATATGGAAGAAAGTGTCGAACGCCGTTGTGTTGGGATGAAGTTGGTGAACGGAGATTGTTGGGACCAGAATTGGTACAACAAACCGTGGAAATCATTAAAGTAATAAGACAGCGGTTAGTAGCAGCCCAGGATCGTCAGAAGAAGTATGCCGACTTACATCGTCAGAAACGAGACTTTGAAGTTGGTAGTTATGTGTTTCTGAAGGTATCTCCCTGGAAAGAGAAGATCCGTTTTGGGAAGAAGGGCAAGCTGAGCCCTAGATTTATAGGACCTTTTGAAATATTAAGGAGAGTAGGCGAAGTGGCGTACGAGGTAGCATTACCTCCTGAACTTGAGCACATTCACAACCTGTTTCATGTATCAGTGTTGCGTCCGTATAAGCCAGATTACAAGCATGCCATCTCCTATGAGCCAATTCAAGTCGAAAAGGACTTATCGTACGAGGAGATTCCTGTCCAAATACTTGATAGGAAGGAGCAAACGCTGAGGAATAAAACCATTCATTCGGTTAAAGTACTCTAGAGGAATCACGCGATGGAAGAAGCCACGTGAGAACTCGAAGAGAAGATGAGAGCAAATTACCCTCAGTTATTTGAGTAACCCTATTTTTGCAATTCCGAGGACGGAATTTTTATAAGGGGGGAGGGATGTAATGCCCGTGAATTTTGAACATCCTTATTAATTAAATCTAATTTAATTTAATGAGTTAACGTTGTGTTCTATTTAAACCAACTTGGGTTAATTGGTGGGAGATGTATAAGATGTGTCTATACTCGTGTTGGCAGGTATGATATAACTATGGTTAAGAGATAACCATAGGTGAGTCAAGTGTAGGAATTGGTGGGTAATGACTAAAATGGCCAAGAGTGGTTAATAACCAAGGTAATTATGTAAGGGCAATAACCATTGTATATCCAAGTGGTTAATAACCAATGAAATGATGGCGGGATAATAACCATTGTGTTTAACCAATGTAATGATGGCAAGATAATAACCAATGTCTAATAACCAATGAAGGATGGGTAATAACTAATGGATAATTAAGATTTTGCGAAAAGACTATTTTAACCTTGAAAGAGGTTGGGAAAGGACTAAAATACCCTTGAGGAAGTTGCTAGGAAACTTCCTACTATTGATGAATTGACCAAATTGCCCTTGCCTAGTCATGGTTAATGACTATTTTGCCCATGGTCTCTGCTTTCCTATAAATAGGACCCCTCACCAAAGTTAACAAGGGTTGGCTCACTTATTATTCACCAAGTAGAGAGTTTGTGAGCTTGAGAGAGTTTTGAAGAGAGAAGCAAGAGCAAGTCTTGTGAGAGGAAGAAGAAGACCTTGAAGTGGTTACGCCATCTCCATTCGCATAGCCATTAAAGCTAGGTATAAACTCCATTCCTTCAAACCCTAGTTTCTTGTTGCTAGTATTATATTATGATTTCTACACACTATTTTGTTGGAAACTTTTATGTGTGTTGATTGGGGTTGGTGGTATAAAGGGAGTATTCATGGATCTAAGTTTTTATTTTTGTTAGATCTACATTTTTCTAAAAGATTGTTTAACTCATGATTTTAAAACCAAGGTATGGATCTTCATTTCTTTTAAAACCCTAGTTGTGTGTGGGATTAATTTTTGGTTGTTGTTTGATGCTTATGGAAGAAATGAAGCATGTATAGGTCTAAGTTTTATTTTGCTAGATCTAAGTTTTATCTTGCTAGATCTATATTATTGCAAAAATATGTTTATCAAATATGGTTTAAAGAAGAGATCTTGGTCTTGTATGCTTTATGGATAGCATATATAGGTTTTAAAATTTTTTATAACATGTTTTGGTGGGTTTGTATGCTAAAACATGGGAGTAATATTATTTATTGGAGTATAAAATTTATGGGTGAAAAATATTGATTTAAGTCATAAATATTTTATCTTAATATTAAAAATATTTTTGTAATCATGAATATATTTTTTTTGGAATTTATTTGGAGTATAAAACTTGTTTAATGGTGATTAGAATTCATTTGGTGTGAAGTAGAAAAAAAAAAAAAAAGAAAGAAGCCCAACTGCCTGGATGCAAACCCGGATGGGACCTGGCCGCGCATGGCGCGCCAGGGTTAGGTTAGGTAAGCAGCGGCAGCCAAGCAACGCCGTTTCGGGCCAAACAAGGAAGCTCGCGCGCAATGCGCGGGCGACGATCAGGCGCGGGAAATTACCATCCTGCCCCTCCGCCTGATTTTCGCGTTATTTACCAGAATGCCATCCGAAATTAGTTTTAATTAAATTTAATTAATTTAAATACTTTAAACAATCTTATTAAATTGTGTAAAATTAGCAAATGTACAAAATTTTTTTTTTTTAAGTTTTGAACATTAAATCTTATGTTTTCTGAATATATTATATTAATTGATCATTGTTAATTATTATTAAATAATGATTAAGGATAATTAAGAATTGTAAATTAATTATTTATTATTTGATTAACTTTAAATAATAAATAAACTTAATTAGTTATTATTTATTATTAAATAATAACTAAAGATAATTATTACTTACTAATTAATTATTTATTATTTGATTAACTTTAAATAATAAATAAACTTAATTAGTTATTATTTATTATTGAATAATAACTAAAGATAATTATTACTTACTTACTAATTATTTATTTATTATTTGATTAACTTTAAATAATAAATAAACTTAATTAGTTATTATTTATTATTGAATAATAACTAAAGATAATTATTACTTACTAATTAATTATTTATTATTTGATTAACATTAAATAATAAATAAACCGAATTAGTTATTAAATAATAATTAAAGGTAATTCATATTTACTAATTAATTATTTTTTTTATTATTAACTTTAAATAATAAACAAACCTAATTAATTATTATTTAATCTTAAATAATAATTAAAGACAATTAAAAATTTATAATTCGATTATTATTTAATTAATAATTAAATAATAAGTGAATATAATTAATAATAACTAAAGATAATTAATTAATTACTATTTAATAGTAATTAAATGAAGATAGAGTTAATAAAATAGAGAGAGTTTAATAACCCATTAATTAAACAATCATAACAAATTGTTTAAGGGTTTAATAAATGAATATTACTTAACAAAGAGTAATGTTAATTAATTTAACAATTATAATAAATTGCTTAAAGGTTAATAAGTGATTATCACTTAAGGGAAACATGGTTAATTAATTAAACCATCAACCTAGAGATCCATTAAAGTGTCTTATAGGATTTATGATAGTTTATTAACTTATGTGTGCTATGTGAATTGCTTAATTGTTAAATAAATAGCATAAGTAAGCGTATCGATATACAACTACGCAGTACTAATTGATAGCTCAACATTATCAATGTTAGGTTCTTCAAGGCCAATTAGTTAAAACTAGAATTATTTGTAGCTGAGCAAACATGCAAGTTCCTAACCCTAAACTTCTTACATTATTGCAAGTTCCCTAACTCAATCTCGAGTTATTATTTTCGAAGCATATTAGTGAATAATTATTGTCGATTATTCACATCTATACTGATTATTGAGATTCGCACATTGTGCAATTGAATTCCTATCCTATTATGATTAAACTGTAAATTTAATTAAAGTTCTTTCAAGTATGAATTGTTTATGAGATCGATCTATGCTATTTGTATCAGCTAGATCCAGCATGTCTAAATTGGTTAAGACAATGGTATTTTAAAAGCTGTTCTTATTAAATTGTTGTGGTAAGAACTCTTGGCTGAGAAAAGGATAAACTTGTTTAAGGCATGATATCAATACTGGTTATTAAGTGTTTATGCATAAATCACGGGGTATGAGAGGCTGATCCCCTCGATTACCAAAACTTTTTAAGAGGTCCAGCTTACATGCTGAGAACCTTGGTAAACGTCCTTGGTTATTTCAAACCACTCAGTAATTGACATTCAATTATTCGAATATTCAACTGTTGACTGATAATTCATAATTCTTCACAATGCTATACTGTTGTTGAACATTGAAAGCGAAATTTCCTTCTACCATGATATATCTCTTTGTGTATATACTTGCTAAGCAAATTAGTTGCTTACCCTTGTTATATCATGATCTTTATTTCAGCTAAGGCAGAAACGTCTAGAGGAGACAAAGGAAAAGGGAAGGAGCAAGAATACACGCCCGATAGTGCCTATGTACTAGTTATTCTTGAATGTTGTTTGATTAAGTGAACCTTTTATTGTATTAAGGGTACGTTTTATGTTAAGGTTAAAGAACCTTGGGACCAAGATTGCAAGACCTTATTATTATTTCAATAAACAATGTATGTTTATTATTCCGCATTTAGTTAGAAAGTATGTTTGTCGTTGAGTATCGTGAGCACCGAATTCGAGGTTAGGAAACCCGGATTTGGGGGCGTCACAATAGATACCGGTACTCCATGTCGTGACACAATCTCTTTCACATATAACTTTGCTAGCTACTCCAGCCTGTACGTTATCTTGATCGGTAGAAAATGTGCAGATTTAGTCAGACGATCCACAATCACCCAGATCGCGTCGTAACCCTTCTGAGTTGGTGGAAGCCCAGTCACAAAATCCATCGTGATATGCTCCCACTTCCACTCCGGAATCTCCAGCGGTTGTAGCAGTCCTCCCAGTTTCTGATCTTCTGCTTTTACCCTCTGAGATGTCAAGCATCGCCCAACACATTCTGCGACCTCCCTTTTCATGTTCGGCCACCAGACGTGTTGGCGTAAATCCTGATACATCTTGGTACTACCAGGGTGTATCGAATACCTTGTAGAATGAGCTTCCTGCAGAATCTCTTCTCTCAACTCCGGAACCATCGGTATCCAGATCCTCCCTTCAAACCTTAGCAGTCCTGTGCCATCGATTTTGTACTTTAATTCCTCTCCTTCTGAGATTTGCTTCTTTATGGCGATACATTCATCATCCTTTTCTTGAGCCTCTTTTATCTTGTCTAATGAAGTCGGACTCGCCTCCACTACGAACAGTTTCTCATCTGCATTCGTCGGATATTTGACTTCCAACTCCAGTCTTTCCATATCCTTGATCAGTTCCTCTTGAGCTGTCAGCATCATCAACTTATCTCTGCCTTTCCTACTTAGAGCATTGGCTACTATGTTAGCCTTACCGGGATGGTATAGAATCTCGCAATCGTAGTCCTTGATCAACTCCAACCATCGCCTCTGCCTCATGTTTAGTTCCTTTTGAGTGAAAATATACTTCAGACTTTTGTGGTCTGTGTATATCTCGCACTTCTCCCCATACAGATAGTGCCTGCAAATCTTCACAGCAAATACTACTGTCGCTAGTTCCAGGTAATGGGTCGGATACCCCTTCTCATAGTCCTTCAGCTGTCGTGACGCATATGCAATGACCTTCCCATGCTGCATCAGTACGCATCCAAGGCCTTTGTGTGACGCATCACTGTACACCACAAATCCCCCTATATTATCTGGTAGGGATAACACAGGTGCTTCACTAAGTTTCTTCTTCAACTCCGAGAAACTCTCTTCGCACTTATCTGTCCATACAAACTTCACAGTCTTCCTTGTCAAATTTGTTAACGGTGTTGCTATCTTTGAAAAGTTCTGAATAAACCTCCGATAGTAACCAGCTAATCCCAAGAAACTTCGGACTTCTGTCGGTGTCTTCGGCTGCTCCCAGTTTATTACTGCTTCTACCTTGGCAGGATCCACTGACACACCATCCTTGTCAATTACGTGCCCCAAAAACTGCACCCTTTGTAGCCAAAATTCACACTTGGAAAACTTTGCATAAAGCTTCTCCCTTCTTAGCGTTTCCAGGCTAACCTCAAATGTTCGACGTGTTCCTCCTCCGTCTTCGAGTAAACAAGGATGTCATCTATGAACACGACGACAAATTTATCTAGGTATTGCTTGAACACTCTGTTCATCATGTCCATAAATGCTGCTGGCGCATTCGTCAGCCCAAACGACATCACCAAAAACTCAAAGTGTCCATATCGAGTCCTGAATGTTGTCTTTGGAATATCTTCCTGCCTTACCTTCAGTTGGTGATATCTTGTCCTCAAGTCAATCTTTGAGAAGTATTTCGCTCCCTTTAATTGATCGAACAAATCATCAATTCTGGGCAACGGGTACTTGTTCTTAATCGTGACTTTATTCAACTCTCGATAGTCGATGCAAAGCCTAAGCGATCCATCTTTCTTCTTTACGAACAGTACTGGCGCTCCCCATGGAGATACACTTGGACGAATATACCCCTTATCTAGCAACTCCTGCAATTGAACCATCAGTTCTTTCATCTCTACCGGTGCCATCCTGTACGGTGCCTTTGAGATCAGTGCGGTTCCCGGTACTAAGTCGATCACAAATTCCACTTCTCTAGCCGGCGGCAATCCCGGTATCTCATCTGGGAAAATGTCTGGGAATTCCCTTACTACAGGTATCTAACCCAGCTCACCTTCTACTCTTCGGGTATCAACCACGTGAGTCAGATAACCTATACAACCTTTCTGTAGCAATTTCTTCGCTTGCATCATCGTTAGACAACAAGATTGTCTCGGCGATTTACTACCGTAAAATACGACCTTCGACTTATTCGGAGTCTTTAGGTGTATACTTTTCTTCTGACAATCAATCATAGCCCCATGACTAGACAACCAATCCATCCCAAGAATTACATCAAATTCTCCTAGTCGTATCGGAATCAAATCTATGCTCAGTTTATACTCGTTTATCTCAGCACAACAATTTCTATGAATATGCTCTACAGGAATAACTTCCTTATTAGCTACTTCCACATTCATTGGATTCTCTAATTTCTCACGAGGTAAGTTTAGCCATTTAGCAAACTCATCCGACACAAATGAACAGGTAGCTCCCGAATCAAATAATACATATGCATTAATATTGTTGATTGAAATAATACCTGACACCACATCCTTTGATTCCATCACATCCTGCACTGTCATGTTGAAGGTGCGTGCTACTGGTCTGTTCTGCTGGGTTGGTCCTCCGATAGTCAGCTTACTGTTATTCCCTTGGTTAGCACTGCCTGCATCACTCTTCCTCTTTAGGCAATCCTTCTTCTGATGATCTGAAGCGCCACAAGAAAAACAACTTCCTGCCTTCGCCTTTGGGCATTGTGGGGCAAAGTGCCCTGGTTGACCACAGTTGAAACAAACTCCTTTTCCTTTCATGCATTCTCCAAAGTGATTCCTTCCACATTTCTCGCATTTATTACCCTTCTTTGTATCCCCTCCGGATTTGCTTCCTGTCATCTGACTGTCGTTCCATCTTCTCTTATTTGGGTTACTTCCCCCGCTGCTACCTTCCTTATGACCCTCATGACTCTTTTTCTTTTTCTGATCTTGGTTGTGCCTGGCCAAATCTTCGCTTCCTCCCTCAGCAATGATTGCTTTCTCAAGTAACGTAGAAAATGTGTTGATCTGCAAAACCGCAACCTTACTATACACCCAAGGTTTCAGTCCTGATGTGGAGCAAACCTAGCTAACTCGTTAAATTTTACGGCATACTCCGCAACTGACATGCTTCCTTGCTTTAGTTCCAGGAACTTTATCTCCATGCTTGCCTGCATGCTCGCTGGAAAGTAATTTTCGAAAAACAGCTCCTTGAAAAGAACCCATGCAATCGTGCCTTCCACGGCTCAACCTTTGTTCGCCTTCCACCAGTAATTTGCCTCACCTTTCATCATGAAGGTGGCAAACGACGTCATCTGTTCTTCGGCCACCCTTGCGACCTCAAAAACTTTCTCTATTTCTTCTACCCATGTCTGGGCTTCAATCGGATCCGTAGTACCACGAAATTCCGGTGGTCCTACTAATTTGAAGTCCTTAAAGTTCACCATGTGACTTCCTGGCTGATCAACTGCAGCGGCTTGTCTGCCCTGCATTGCTTCTGCTAATAAGTTAACAAAAGTCCTCATAGGGTCTGCCTGACCCCCTTCGTTATTCACCGACTCCTCAACCCTTTGGTTACGCGATCGTCCTCTTGGCGCCATGATCTGCTAAAAGAAAATCGTCGGCGTTTACTAATAGATTTATTCCATGTGCAGAAATCATTTAAGTCAACAATAAAAGTAAAAGCATCTATCAAACACGTATGATTTAAATAAAACAACTGCATTTATAACCATATGTCATTGTCTTAATACAACCAGACTCAACATGTGGCATACTTCTATAAATGCTAAATGACATAGCCTGCCAACCATTAACTATCCCCTAACAAACACAAGTGGGGACTAATAACCTTCCACTCCTATACTAGAAGCAAAATTGGGGTTCAACTACTATCCCACGCACGCTACAAGCAGAGGGATTTTCAACATAAGTAAGCCCCTAATACAACAAAAGTGGGACCTACTGCAAACATAATGCTAAAATAATACATCACCGCCTGCTGCGACGGAGTGCAACTCGGAGCTCCCGTCGAGCCAGCCTGTCGACCACTCGACGCCTAATTATGCGCCTGCTGCTACCCTCGTCCCTGGGGTACCTCCTCACCCTGTCCCTCAGCCTGCCAATGGAAGTGGTCAAGCCTGATCTGAGGGAATCAACCTCTGCAGTCAAGGCTGCCAACTGCTCCATAGCCTCATCTCGCTCTAGACGAGTAGTCTCTAGCTGATCCTCTACTCACTCTATCTGTCCTACCAGCATCACATTCCTCTCTAGGAGGTCATAAACCATCACACCAAACTGTACAGAAACCCCTCGGCGACCGTGAACCTCTGCCTCCAATTCGGCAATCCTCTGGTCCTTTTCCTGCAACTTCTTGGTCAACTCAATCTTTTCCCCCAAAGTCTGATATGCCAATGACCTGTACTGCTCTTCTCGGTCCTAGTGCTCCTGGTTCTTCTCCTCTAAGTGAGTTACTCGATTCTCGAGCTCCTCGTTCCTATTTGTCAACTCTTCGATAATATCACTAGCAGTAGTGCCCATGCCATCTGCATACTCAGGTGGCTCATCATCTTCCGTCAATGGATCCTCCTCGGGGTCCTCATCCTCCCCCTCGTCGCTTAACAGCCTCAGCACTCTTCTGGTAACTGGCTCCTCCTCAGAAGCATACTCGGCCTCGGACTCATCCCTAGTGTCCATCATATCTGGCTCACCCAGCTGCACCTCCACTAACTGCCCTTCGTCCACATGTATGTCTGTGAACTCTACCTCTCTAGCAGGACTGAACTCTCCCATCTCAGACATCCTACAGCCACAAACAGAAACAAATAGATAGCAAGATGTCAGTGTCACAATAAAATATATTCATTGATAAAATGAAATGATATTTTATCATGCACAACTCGGCTCAATGGATTCCCACAATCCACCTCCGGACATGACCATCAAATGAATCTCCCAGATCCATCACCTAACGTACTCAATACGAGTTTAATACTAAGGTTATAACCTAGGTTTCGCAAATCCTAAAGTTTATAACCTAAAGCTTTGATACCAACCTGTGACACCCACAAATTCAGGTACCAATACCTCAAATTTGGTGCTCACGATAAAATGCATCCATACACCTCTAAACAACATAAATCAACTAATGCGGAATAAAATAAACATATGTTGTTTATTACAAAAGGTTTACTACGGTCCCAAGGTCTACAACCTTAAATAAAATACATCGCAGAATACATTAATGATACAAAACTATTCCACGATTACACAACGGGATAGTATATATAACTATTTATTAAGCTTTCCTTTGCCTTTGTCCGCTTTGGAACTCCCCAGCTTAACTGCAATAGGTTCATGATATAGCAAGGGTGAGCAACTACTTTGCTCAGCAAGTTTAAAAGAAAGAATGAAGATATATCATGAATAAATAAGAATAATAGCTGCATAGATCAACAATTCATGAACATTGATGAAAGAGCTGAAATGACATAATCAAAGTCCTAATGAATCAATGAATAATGATTATTTACTGCTAAGTGGTCCAACCGACCATGAACTTTTGGCCAAAGAGTCAATCATTCGACTAACTCTTTTAAAACCTGGCCCCGTCAGTTGTACTCGAGGGGATCAACCTCTCGTACACCATGTATATGCATAACATTTAACTCTGACTGCATCGAATAACCGACACATTATAATCCCCTACATAAGGGTTGCTCTCTCAGTCCAAGAATCCGCACCAACAATCGATTTGGATAGCTTTTAAAATAATAACCTGTACATGTCTAACCGAAACAAATGGCGTAGACTATCTCCTTAAACAGTTCATGAGTAAAGAACTTAAACGTTTCACAATCCAACAATAGATAATGAATTAAAATGCATAAGCTGCGAATATCAATAATTATCTTGGAGGTGGAGTAATTGACAATAATTAGTCCACTAATATGATTCAAAAGTAATAACTCAATTTGAGTCATGAAATTTGCAACAATATACAACCTGTATAAAATATGAAACCTGCTCAAAATATAATTCGAGTAAGGTTAAGGAAAACTTGCCCAACACAAGGGTTAGACAAGCGTTAGGAAACTTGCATTCAATATGTAGAAAGAATGAAGTTAGGGAACTTGCCTGAAGCGCTGCTACAATAATACAACACACGCTCCTTAATATCCTACACAATTAAGTACATATTTACATAACAATTAGTCACATACCAAATAATGGTTCAAAAACGGACGCTGCATCATTAAAACACACTGATTGCCACTACGACTACCTAAATTGCAATTAGATTATACAATTTTTGCCTTAAGACAATACTAATTTGGTTGACATTTAATAAATAATTAAGCATTTAGGGCTTAACAAAATATGCTTAGTTAACCTGTCTAATCATTTAATCCAAGAAAAATATAAGTGTTAGACCCTGCTGAAATGGGCTCATTAGGTCCGACCCGATACGACCCGGTCTGACTAACCCAACCTGGCCCAAACAGGGATCTTGCGCTGCAGCTCCAAGCTCAAGCACTGGGCCTCACGCTGCGGCGTGAGTCCCGTGTTTTCCCAATGACAGGGCCTCACGCTGCGGCGTGAGCCTTAAGGCTTGGGCCTCACGCTGCGGCGTGAGCCCCGGTCTTTCCCTTCTTGCCCCTCGCTGCAGCGTGAGCTGCAAGGCTTATGAGTGGCGCTGCGGCGCGACTCTCTAGTAGCCGGATTCTGGGTTTGTTTCCAGAACGCGACGCCGACCTCCGGGCACTCCAACCTCTATATCTCCTTCAATACACAAGCAAATTGGTCCATTTCGGACTCTATGGACTCCTAATTTACTCCATTCCAACTGGGTTGGCTTCATAACCCATGGAACTACAACACCATAGCAACAAATAAAATTAACAAACACAAAATCATAGCTTTACAGTCCTCTAAAAACTCCAAATGTCCAAGTTCATGTCCAAAGTCCATTATTCTTGCTCCATTAAGCCAAGGTAAGGATTTCTTGCGTTTTTGTTCCACTTTGATGTTATTAATGGCTTACATAGTCTCTTAACAACATTTACAAACAATCACAACAAACAAAAACACCAAGAATCGCCAAAAATCTGACCCACAAGCTTAAGAGCTTAAAACTAAGAAAAACTTGAAAAACTTGGCAAGGAATCGAATGGAAAGGATTTGGTTGATTGTTTACCTTTGTAAATCCTTCCTAGATGTTAAGAAGCTCGGCTAGGCTTTATTTTGAGGGTTCTCCTTGCTTGGTTCCTCCACCCGAGCCTTCTTCTTCTTCCTCCTTTCTTTTTCGGCGAATTTTTCCTCTTCCGGCGACTTTTCCGGCGACTTCTTTCTCTTCCTTCTTTGTAGCTCTCTCTCTCTCTTTCTCTCTCTCACTATCAGCTGATGGGAATGAGTTTGAATGAGGAGCTGATGGCTTACAAGAGAGAAATGAATTGGTTGATTGATTGGGAGAAATGGAGGAAATTAGGGAGAAGTGGAAGAAAAATGGAAATGTGGTTGGTTGCTTAAGGAGCTTGCCGGCAACCTCCCTCTTGCTCAATTCTCATTGGTCCAAAATGAGGGATTGGTTCCCTCTTAGGGTAACAAGTCAAAATAAATACCCGAAAATACCAAAGATATATCCGAAAACTCCTACTTTTGTACCAAAACTGGTAAATAACCCTACCCAAAATTAAAATGGGTACTCCCATAATTATTGGGATGTATAAAAATAATTATTATGGGATTTGTCCATTTATTTGGAACACCCATATAACACATTTCGGATACGGATAAAATCACGTATCAGCTCAAATAAAATTTCCGACACTTGGAAAAATTATTCGTACGCATACACGTATTTATGAAATTTATTAACATCGAAAAAGACACAAAAATTTTATGGCGTGAATAGTGCCTCGGGAAACGTGCCCCATGAATAGTGATTCAGCGACTATACGCGAAATCAATTATTCACTTAACAAAACTATAACACATAAAATTCATACATTCACATGATCTAGATTGTCACACAACCTTTAAACACGTAACACAAATATAATATTAATAAATTATAAAATATTCATTAATATTCAAAAATTTGAATTACAAGGAAATTTCAGAATTCCCGGTCGTTACATAATTAAATAAAATAAGACTTGACAGTAAATCCATGTCTTATATTTAATTGGGACATTGTATGGTAGAAGAATTGAATTGTACGGTAACTATACACTGAAATGTTCTTTTGTGATTACTGTTGAAATCTATATTATCTAGAAAGTCGTTGATCGCTAAGGGGGCTTACCCTTATTGTAGAATAAATATTATTTATTTAAGTGAATTAAATAGTTTAATTTATTTATTTAAATATAATTAGAATTGTTCTAATTGATTTATTCACAACCGGTTTAATATGGAGAACCTAAAGGGTCACACCGCAAAAGGAAAAATATTTATTTAAAAAGTAAATGGCATAATTGTAATAATAAGTTAAGTGTATTTAATTTAGTCTATGGAGATAGAATAAATTAAATAGCTTAATATTTATTATTTAATATTTTAGAAATATTAAATATAAATTAATAAGATGAGTCTTATTATTATTATTACTATTACTATTATTTAATTCCTAATAGGGATTGAGAATTAATTAATAGAAGTACTCTCCCATGAATTCCTAATTGGATTAGGAACATAATTAATTAAAGGAGTTTAATTATAATAGAAACCCTACTCCTAAATAGTTTAGGGAAGGGTTTTCCTACATCTATAAATAAGAGAAGTCTTATCATAGATTAGGGTTACACACTCTTGCATTAGATTGTGGAGAGTACTAGCAATTTCTATAGAGATAGAAACTAGAGTTTTTCTAACACCCAACTTCTTGAATACCTATTCTTCCTTGGTTGATCACCTCTAGAGGCCAAACACTTTGGTGGCTAACGTTGATCAAAGGAAGGAATTTCATCGGTGGAATTCGAGGAGAACACGAAGGACTAGGAGTTGAACTTGTACCCGAGGAAGCTTTGATCTACAAGGGTATAATTCTCATTCTCTTTCTCTTTCGTTTAATTGATAATTGAACACAAAGATAGATCATGGTGATGGTTTGTATTAAAATTTTAAAATCCGTTTTATCACGCTTCCGCCCTATTTGCGTAATTAGATTGCATGTTTGCTTAATATACAAACCTAACAGTGGTATCAGAGCCTAATTATTGTGTTAATTATTGATTGTGGTGATTCCATGTATGAATTTATATGCGATACGATCGGATTCTATATGTGCATGCTTATTATATATATATTATATATTATCCAACATGCTTCGCATGTTAAATAATGTGACGCGTATTTTATATATATATGTGCATGCGCGTTAAACAAGATGAGACTAATAATAATAAACCCCTCAAAGAAATCATATTAAGTCCTAAGCGTTCAAAGATATTCGGAATATCGAACGTCGCCTTCTAGCATGGTAAAGCAATAGAGTATTAAATGTTTAATATGAGTTTGTTGTGTCACCACAAGGCAAGTATTAAATATTTAAGATGTTGCTTTATCACATTTGATGCTTATTAAGGAATTGAACATTACTGTTTTGTTGTGTCACCACAAGGACGGTATTTTTCTCTTCACATATATGGAAGTGCTAGGATGGACTTAACTTGGATAATTTTGTTTCGGATGTGTCACCACAAGGAGTTACATAGTGATGTAATTGACAATAGTTGTCTACCTATTTATTTATATATCGTTTATTGTGTCACCATAAGGCTATATACATTTGAAATGGTATCCTTAATCTCACTAGCAAATCTTTAATTAGAATTGCCTAACTATATAATGAGGGTAATATAGTTTGATGAAAAAGTGAGAGATACCAATTTAAATAAAGACCTAATTTGTTTTGATGATTAATAAAATGAATGTATGCTAAAATGTTGTCTATTTCACATGCAGAATTTAAAAATGTCAAACTCACTATCACTGCGTAGCATACTTGATGCTAACAAACTGATCGGACCGAATTACATGGACTGGTTAAGGAATCTGAGAATTGTTCTCACTGCTGAAAAGATTTCTTATGTCCTAAATTCGTCAGTCCCTACAAATGTTGCAGAAACAGCCTCTGAGGAAGAGATTGCTACTTTCAGAAAGTGGCAAGATGATGCAATCTTCCTCAATGCATCATGCTCGCATCCATGAGTAACGAGCTTTAGCGTCAGCATGAAACTATGGATGCTCCTACTATATTGTTGCACCTCAAAGAGTTGTATGGTGAGCAAAGTAGGACTGCTAGATATCAAATATCTAAGGAGCTCTTCCGATCTCGTATGACCGAGGGCACTGCTATTGAGACTCATGTTCTTAAGATGATCAATCTGATTGAACAACTTGGACAACTTGGGTTCGTGATGGATGGGGAGTTAAGTCAAGATTTGATCTTGCAGTCACTCCCGGACACCTTCTCACAATTTGTTGTGAATTTTCACATGAATAAGTTGGACGTCAGCTTGCTTGAGTTGAAAGTAGTATGCACACAAGCCAATCATATTTGATATGATGTAGTATATACTTTGTAATCTTATTCGGTTATTAAAGGCATTTTATATTATCTACATGGTGTTGTTATATTAAATGTGATAAACCCATAGTTTTGAGCAATGCTTTTAGAATCATGATGGGGATCATGCTAATGAGATCTAAATTCTAGATATCTCACAAACTTAAATTGTTCCTAATCGATGGATTACTAAAAAGGGGATTAGTGAATCCGGATAGATTAGTACATACGTTGCTTGCTCTTATGAAGAGAATGACTGATCTCATAATCATTTGTGTGGAGACACTAAAGCAAGTATGTAGGTGCTTATTAGAGAATACGTTCACTGAACGTGGCTCGCTAAGGAATACCTAATGGAGTTTTACTCGCCTGTCAATAGGAATTCCTCTAGTGATAGTAGTACAAGTGATCCTTGGACTTGAGATCATCATAGTATCTTGTGTATGATGAGTTAAACTTTGACATGTCCCTTGAGACCTTTAGGGTATATCAAAGGGTATGATTAGGTATAATAAGTTATACATGGAGATAGGTGAATGATCAATAAAGAATCTACCACTTCTAGTAAAAGGAGAGAATGTCATATGTGATTCGATAAATGACGACTCAGAAGTCTTTGGCCAAAACAGAATGAAATTAGAAAGGAGTTTCTAATTTGCATTAATTAGAGTTGTGCATTTGAGAATCGAAATACATATAATTAAATAAAATAAGACTTGACAGTAATTCCATGTCTTATATTTAATTGGGACATTGTATGGTAGAAGGATTGAATTGTACGGTAACTATGCACTGAACGGTTCTTTTATGATTAATGTTGAAATCTATATTATCTGGAAAGTCGTTGATCGCTAAGGGGGCTTACCCTTATTGTAGAATAAATATTATTTATTTAAATGAATTAAATAGTTTAATTTATTTATTTAAATAAGATTAGAATTGTTCTAATTGATTTATTCACAACCGGTTTAATATGGAGAACCTAAACCCTAAACCCTAAACCCTAAACACATCGCAAAAGAAAAATATTTATTTAAGAAGTAAATGACATAATTGTAATAATAAGTTAAGTGTATTTAATTTAGTCTATGGAGATAGAATAAATTAAATAGCTTAATATTTATTATTTAATATTTTAGAAATATTAAATATAAATTAATAAGAGGAGTCTTATTATTATTATTACTATTACTAATATTTAATTCCTAATAGGGATTGAGAATTAATTAATAGAAGTACTCTCACATGAATTCCTAATTGGATTAGGAGTTTAATTTAATTAAAGGAGTTTAATTAGAATAGAAACCCTAATCCTAAATAGTTTAGGGAAGGGTTTTCCTACATCTATAAATAAGAGAAGTCTTATCATAGATTAGGGTTACACACTCTTGCATAAAAATTGTAGAGAGTACTTACAATTTCTATAGAGATAGAAACTAGGGTTTTGCCAACACCCATCTTCTTGAACAAGTATTATTCCTTGGTGGATCACCTCTAGAGGCCAAACACTTGGGTGGCTAACGTTGATCAAAGGAAGGAATTTAATCGGTGGAATTCAAGGAGAACGCGAAGGAATTGGAGGTGAACTTGTACCTGAGGAAGCTAGAATTCTACAAGGGTATAATTCTTATTCTCCATCTTTTTCATTTAATTAATAATTGTGCATAAAGAAAGATCATGGTGATGGTTTGTATAAAATTTTAAAATCTGATTTTATCGCGCTTCCGCTTTATTAATGTAATTTGATTGCATGTTCGCGTTATACAAACCTAACAGTGGTATCAAGAGCCAAACTTTATGCGAATTATTAATTGTTTTGATTCTGTATATACATTGATATGTGTTGAGAACAATTTAATTGGGCATAATTGTTTGTGTAAAATTATTTTATTTATTTTATTTATTTATTTAATTTATTTTGATTTTATTTATTTTCAATTAAGATAAAAGGTTTATTTTGAATTGGAATATAATTAAAATTAAAAGTTTTATTTGAACTTGGAATTGGATTCTACGTTAACTAGAATAAAGGAGTTTATTCATATATGGAATAGGATTCCATGTTTCCTAGAATAAAGGAGTTTATTCACATATGGAATAGGATTCCATATTTCCTAGAATAAAGGAGTTTATTCACATATGGAATAGGATTCCATGTTTCCTAGAATAAAGGAGTTTATTCACATATGGAATAGGATTCCATGTTTCCTTAAAAAATAAAGATGTTTATTTTGATAAGGAATAGGATTCAACATATTTTATTTTCCAACAATTTTAAGTTAAAAATAAAGGTGTTTATTTTAAACTTGAAATTAGTTTCCATATTAATTAAAATAAAAGAGTTTATTTTGATTTGGAATTTGATTAAAAATAAAGGAGTTTATTTTTATTCAAAAAATTGGATAAATTAAATAAAAGAGTTTATTTTGATTTGAAATATGATTAAAATAAAGAAGTTTATTTTAATTGAAATTGGATTTCATGATAACTAATTAGAGTTGGAATTGGATTCCATGATAACTAATTGGAGTTAAAATTGAATTTTATACTAACTAATATTGCCCATTAAATGATATCAATGCATATATGGAATGGTTTTATTATTCATGGGATGAATGTTATTTATTGATACATATAGAGATATGTATGATAATAAATAGGGATTGATTATGGACTATTGACCAATGTGTGATTGGATTTATTTTAGTGGATGCTTGAATGTATGGGTTTTTATAAATGGGGTATGCGTACCTCGTCTTCTCTAATTTTTTCTTAATGTAAATTCTATCTCCCTCCTATGTACTTCCCCTTGACTGCTGATCAAGGTTTCTATTTATTGTAAATAGTGTTTGTAATAGGACTAGTTAGAATTAATTTTGAAGAATTGAAGACAAAGGAGCAAGGAGCGCTTGAAAACCCGTTTGTAATGGAGCCCGGGTTTAAATGTAATAGTTATATTTAAATTTAATTCTTGCACCCTAGGTTTGACCTTTTGGTTCACTTGGTGGCTCTAGTGAACCAAACTAGAATAAAAGTCCATAATCAATCCGGGTAGAATATAGTATTCTATATGTGCATGCTTACTATGTATATATTATATATTATACAACATGCTGCGCATGTTAAATAATATGACGCGTATCTTATATATATATGTGCATGCGCGCTAAACAAGATGAGACAAATAATAACAAACCCCTCAAAGGAATTATATTAAGTCCTAAGCGTTCAAAAATATTTGAAATATCGAACGTCGCCTTCTAGCATGGTAAAACGATAGAGTATTAAATATTTAATATGAGTTTGTTGTGCACACACAAGGCGAGTATTAAATATTTAAGATATTGTTTTATCACATTTGATGCTTATAAATAGACTGAACGATGCTGTTTTGTTGTGCACACACAAGGACAGTGTTTTTCTTTCGAATATATGGAAGTGCTAGGTTGGACTTAACTTAGATTATTTTAGTTCGGATGTGCACACACTTGACCATTATAATCTAAGAGGCAAAATACAAGGAGTTACATAGTGATGTAATTGACAATAGTTGTCTACCTATTTATTTATATATAGTTTGTTGTGCACACACAAGGCTATATACATTTGAAATGGGATCCTTATTCTCACTAGCAAATCTTTAATTAGAATTGCCGAACTATATATATTGAGGGTAATACAGTTTGATGAAAAAGTGAGAGATACCAATTTAAAATAAAGACCTAATTTATTTTGGTAATTAATTAAATGAATGTATGCTAAAATGTTGTTAAATTATAAATTTATTTACAGAATTTAACAATGTCTAATTTACTATCACTGCGGAGCATGTTAATGCTAATACCGGACCAAATTAAACGGACTAGTTAAGAAATTTGAGAATAGTTCTCAAGGCTAAAAAGTTATCTTATGTCCTTAATACGCTTATCTCTGCAATGGTTGCAGACAATGCCTCTGAGGAAGAGATTGCTACTTTTAG
This sequence comes from Aralia elata, assembly GCA_034770075.1. Classification (NCBI taxonomy): domain Eukaryota; kingdom Viridiplantae; phylum Streptophyta; class Magnoliopsida; order Apiales; family Araliaceae; genus Aralia; species Aralia elata. The sequence goes on along the minus strand of JAVJAP010000363.1, from coordinate 60,042 downwards.
AAAGTAGTAAGATGATGCACAGTTGGCTTAAATGCATCATACTCGCATCCATGAGTAACGAGCTTCAGCGTCAGCATGAAACTATGGATGCTCCTACTATACTCCTGCACCTTCAAGCAGTTTAAGGGTGAGGAAAGTAGGACTATTAGATATAAGATATCTAAGGAGCTCTTCCGATCTAGAATAACCGATGGCACTACAGTATAGACAAATGTCCTCAAAATGATCAATCTGATTGAACAATTGGGATAACTGGGTTTTAATGGATGGAGAGTTGATCCAAGATTTGATCTTGCAATCACTTCCGGACTCTTTCTCACAAATTATTGTGAATTTTCACATGAACAAGCTATATGTCAGCCTGCCTGAGTTGCTTAAACATGTTGAAAACCGTAAAGAGTCACTTTCCAACCAAGAAAGACCAAGTCTTACTGGTAAATGATTCTTCCAGGAAGCGGAAGAGGGCCAAAGGATCTTCTTAAAAGAAGAACAATTCAAAGAAGGTAAATGGAAGGGCAAAAATAAAGGACAATAAGAACAAGACTGATGCAGATAGCAAAGGAGTTTGCTTCCACTACAATAAGCCTGGATACTAGAATTAAAACTAGAGGGTAACCAGAAGAAGCTTAGTGAAGCTTCGGTTACAAATATGGGTTTGTTCATGATTGAAATAAATTTTTCTATAAGTCAAGGTTCTACTTGGGTATTGGATACCGGCTGTAGTTCTCACGTATGCAATCCAATGCAGAGACTAAGCAGAAGTAGAAAGCTAAACAAAGAATAAGTAATCTTATGCGTGGAGAATGAAGCAATGGTTGCTGCATTAACCGTAGGAACTTATAGTTTAGCATTGCCTATGGGCAAGTCTATTAAGTTAATAAGTTGTTATTATGTTCCAGTTCTCTTTAGAAACATTATTACTTCTGTTGTTGGACAAGGAAGGTTCTGGTATTATATTTAAGAACAATTGTTGTTCTATTTATAATGATAATGTTTTGTTTGAAATTGGAAGATTACTTGATAGACTTTGTATACTTGACTTACATGAAAATTATTCTGCAAATTGAACAAAGTAGTAAAAGAAAAGGGGGTGGTCATTCAAAGAGTTGAATGTGTGTATTTGATGAAATACAAGTCTGAATCATTTGAAATGTTCAAAGAATTCAGAACTGAAACATATTGACAGAGTATTAAGATTCTTTGATCAGATCGAAGAAAGAATACTTGTACAATGAGTTTCTAGATCATCTCAAAATGGTATTTTCTCATAATGGACACTTCCTGATATGCAATAATTGATTGGTGTATCTAAAAGGAGAAATTGTACCTTATTGGACATGGTGCAGTCCATAATGATTTTTTACCGACATTCTAGTATCCATCTGGGGTCAAACCCTAGAAACGGCTGCATATCTACAAAATAAGGTAACCTCAAAAATTCGAGCCCATGACTCCATAAAGGTTATGGATAGGAAGGATTCCTACTCTTAAGTATGTTAAGATAAGGGGTTGTCCAGCTTATGTGAAAAGGTTTCAAAGATAAGTTTAGGACAAAATCTGACAAGTGCAGATTTGTGGGATATCTTAAAGAAGTTTAGGGTACTATAATCCTACATGCTACCTTCTTAGATAAAGGTGTTTATCATTGAAGGAGCTAGTGGGAGGGTAATAGATTTGAAGGAGTTCAAGAACCACAAAGCACTTTAAGTCGAACCGAGGAACCTGTAGATAGACCTATTGTACCACAACCGAATCGTAAATCTGGAAGAGTATCGAAGATACCTGGGAGGTATGGATTTATCATAGAGGATGATGATGAGGTACGCATCATAGAGGATGATGATCCAGTTATATACGATGAGGCTATGAGTAGAAGACACTCAGAGAAATGGCAGATGGCCATAAAATCTGAAATGGACTCTATGTATAAGAACCAAGTATAAACTCTGGTATATATGGGTCTTTAAGAGAAAGACTAGGGCAAATGGCAAGGTAGACACCTATAAGACCAGACCTGTTTAAAAGGTTTTTCAAGTCAAGGAGTTGACTGTGATAAAACCTTACTATCGGGTAATGCTCAAGTCCATTTGGATTTTGCTTGTGATTACAGCTTATTACGAAATCTGACAAAATGGATGTGGAGACATCCTTCCTCAATGAAGGCTTGAGGAGAATGTATGTATGATACAGCTAGAGGAATTTGTTTCAAAGGTTGAAGCAAATCGTGTTTTAAGCTACAATGATCCATTTATAGATTGAAGCAAGCTTCTCAAAGATGGAACATTCATTTTGATGAGACAATCAAAAGAGTTTGATTTTATCATATATGAGAATGAACCTAGTATGTACAAAAGGGTCAGTGGGAGCGCTGTGACATTCTTGGTATTATATGTTGATATACTACTGACAAGGAATAACACACTAATACTACAATCAGTAAAGATAAAATTGTCTAAACATTCCTCCATGAATGCCTTGGGAGGAGCATCCTATAAATTGGGGATATAAATCTATATAGATAGATTTAAAAGGATGTTCGGCTTGACCCAAGGAACGTATATTCATTTGATGCTAAAGGCGTTTAGCATGACAAACTCCAAGAGAAGTCTCATGATGATGAGTCATGGAGTGTATCTCTCTAAAATTGTCTCCAATTAAAAGAGAGATCGCATGAGTTACTATCATGTATGCAGTGAATATACAAGGCCTGATGTTGATCAGTCATATTCTGGAGATGATCACTATAAGACGGTGATAAACATCTTTAGGTACTTAACCGGTACTGAAGATGTGATTATGATTCATGGTAGGTCTGAATTAAAACTAGAGGGCTAAACAGACTCAAGTTTTTCAGACTGACCAAGACGATAACAAATCCACTTTAAGGTAAATCGTTACTTTGAAAGGTGGTGCAGTGAATTGGAAAGGTTCCAAACAAGAAAGAGTTATTGGTTTTGTGACAAAGACAAAGTATATAGCTATAAATGAAGCTGCAAGTTAATTGTTTGGATAAAAAGTTCATCACAGAACTAGGAATAGTTCCTAAGTCTCATCTTGGATTCAAACATGTGTTGCGGCACTTTCATTTGATTAGTGGAATCATTGAAAGAGGATAAGTCACTATAGAGATAGTGGACTCTCAATAACAACATTGCATATCTATTTACTGAAGCTTTATCCAAACAGCAGGATGATCGTCACTTAGAGAAGAAGGGTATTAGATACCATGACGATTGGCTTTAGTGCAAGTGGGAGATTGAAAGTAGTATCCACACAAGCCAATCATATTTGATATGATGTAGCATATACTTTGTAATCTTATTCGGTTATTAAAGGCATTTTATATTATCTACATGGTGCTGTTATATTAAATGTGATAAACCCATAGTTTTGAGCAATGCTTTTAGAATCATGATGGGGATCATGCTAATGAGATCTAAATTCTAGATATCTCACAAACTTAAATTGTTCCTAATCGATGGATTACTAAAAAGGGGATTAGTGAATCCGGATAGATTAGTACATACGTTGCTTGCTCTTATGAAGAGAATGATTGATCTCATAATCATTTGTGTGGATACACTAAAGCAAGTATGTAGGTGCTTATTAGAGAATACGTTCACTGAACGTGGCTCGCTAAGGAATACCTAATGGAGTTTTACTCGCCTGTCAATAGGAATTCCTCTAGTGATAGTAGTACAAGTGATCCTTGGACTTGAGATCATCATAGTATCTTGTGTATGATGAGTTATACTTTGACATGTCCCTTAAGACCTTTAGGGTATATCAAAGGGTATGATTGGGTATAATAAGTTATACATGGAGATAGGTGAATGATCAATAAAGAATCTACCACTTCTAGTAAAAGGAGAGAATGTCATATGTGATTCGATAAATGACGACTCAGAAGTCTTTGGCCAAAACAGAATGAAATTAGAAAGGAGTTTCTAATTTGCATTAATTAGAGTTGTGCATTTGAGAATCGAAATACATATAATTAAATAAAATAAGACTTGACAGTAATTCCATGTCTTATATTTAATTGGGACATTGTATGGTAGAAGGATTGAATTGTACGGTAACTATGCACTGAACGGTTCTTTTATGATTAATGTTGAAATCTATATTATCTGGAAAGTCGTTGATCGCTAAGGGGACTTACCCTTATTGTAGAATAAATATTATTTATTTAAATAAATTAAATAGTATAATTTATTTATTTAAATAAGATTAGAATTGTTCTAATTGATTTATTCACAACCGGTTTAATATGAAGAACCTAAAGGGTCACATCGCAAAAGAAAAATATTTATTTAAGAAGTAAATGACATAATTGTAATAATAAGTTAAGTGTATTTAATTTAGTCTATGGAGATAGAATAAATTAAATAGCTTAATATTTATTATTTAATATTTTAGAAATATTAAATATAAATTAATAAGAGGAGTCTTATTATTATTATTACTATTACTATTATTTAATTCCTAATAGGGATTGGGAATTAATTAATAGAAGTACTCTCACATGAATTCCTAATTGGATTAGGAGTTTAATTTAATTAAAGGAGTTTAATTAGAATAGAAACCCTAATCCTAAATAGTTTAGGGAAGGGTTTTCCTACATCTATAAATAAGAGAAGTCTTATCATAGATTAGGGTTACACACTCTTGCATAAGAATTGTAGAGAGTACTTACAATTTCTATAGAGATAGAAACTAGGGTTTTGCCAACACCCATCTTCTTGAACAAGTATTATTCCTTGATGGATCACCTCTAGAGGCCAAACACTTGGGTGGCTAACGTTGATCAAAGGAAGGAATTTAATCGGTGGAATTCAAGGAGAACGCGAAGGAATTAGAGGTGAACTTGTACCTGAGGAAGCTAGAATTCTACAAGGGTATAATTCTTATTCTCCATCTTTTTCGTTTAATTAATAATTGTGCATAAAGAAAGATCATGGTGATGGTTTGTATAAAATTTTAAAATCTGATTTTATCGCGCTTCCACTTTATTAATGTAATTTGATTGCATGTTCGCGTTATACAAACCTAACATGAGTTACTTAACATGCTGAAAACTGCCGAAGGTCACTTCTCTTCTAATAAGAACTAAGTCTTAATAGTGGATGACTCTTCCAAGAAAAGGAAGAGGCCCAAGGTATCTTTTGAAAAGAAGAAAAACAAGAAGGCTAAGGGCAAGGCGAAGAGAAAGGATAAAAAGAAACCTAATCCAGATAGCAAAGGAATTTGCTACCATTGCAATAAGCCGAGACACTAGAAGAGGAACTGCAAGGAGTATCTTGCGGACCAAAAGAAGTTTAGAGAAGCTTCGACTTCCGATCTAGGTTTGTTCATGATTGAAATTAATTTTTCTGAAATTCAAAATTCTACTTGGGTATTGGATACCGGCTGTAGTTCTCACATATGTAATAATATACAAGGACTAAGCAGAAGTAGAAAGCTGAACAAGGATGAAGTCGTCCTACGAGTGGGAAATGGAGCAAAGGTTGCTGCATTAGCTGTAGGAACTTATTGTTTAGCACTGTCTACGAAAATGTCCATTAGTTTAAATAATTGTTATTATGTTCAAACACTCATTAGAAATATTATGTCAATTTCTGTATTGGATATGGATGATTTTGATATTATAATAAAGAACAACAGTTGTTCTATTTATAATAAAAATGTTTTATATGGTGTTGGCAATTTACTGAATGGACTTTACATACTTGACTTACATGAAAATATACTTCAAATTGAACAAACTAAGAAAAGAAAAAGAGATGATGATAATTATACCTTTATGTGGCACTGTAGACTCGGTCATATCAATGAAACAAGATTAACCAAGTTGCATAAAAATGAGCTTTTAGAGCTATCTGATTACGAATCATATCCAACTTATGAATCTTGTCTGATGGGTAAGATGACTAAATCCTCTTTTAGTGGAAAAGGAGAAAGAGTTACAGAGTTGTTACCGTTGGTACACAGACGTATGTGGACTTATGACAACGAATGCACGAGGAGAGTATTCTTATTTTATTACTTTCACTGATGATCATTCTAGATTTGGATATGTGTATTTAATGAAATACAAATCTGAATCGTTTGAAAAGTTCAAAGAATTCAAAAGTGAAGTAGAGAAGCAAACTGGTAAGAGTATTAAGATTCTTCGATCGGATCGAGGAGGGGAATACTTAACCAATGAATTTCTTAATTATCTCAAAGAAAATGGTATAATCTCACAATGGACTCCACCAGGGATGCCACAGTTGAATGGTGTATCTGAAAAAAGAAATTAAACATTGTTGGACATGGTTCGTTCCATGATGAGTTTTACCGACCTTTCAGTATTCTTCTGGGGTTATGCCCTAAAATCGGCTGCATACCTACTTGACAAAGTACCTACCAAATCCGTCCCAAAGACTCCATATGAGTTATGGACAGGGAGGAAACCAAATCTTAAGCATGTTAAGACTTGGGGTTGTCCAGCTTATGTCAAAAGGTTTGAGCATGATAAGCTGAAGACTAGATCAGACAAATGTATATTCGTGGGATACCCTAAAGAAACATCAAGGTATTATTTCTATTATAGGGAAAGGGAGTTTATCCTTGAAGGGGTCAGTGGGAGTAAGATATATCTTGAAGAAATTCAAGAACCACAAAATACTACGGATCAAAGTGAGGTACCTGACCAAGTAGAAGATGTTAGGTTTGTATATAACGCAAGCATGCAATCCAATTACATAAATAGGGCAGAAGCGTGATAAAACGGATTTTAAAATTTTTCATTCAAACCATCCCCATGATTTTTCCTTCTATTCAATTATCAATTAGCATAAGAGATAGAGATAGAGAATTATATCCTTGTGAATCAAAGCTTCCTCGGGTACAATTTCACCTCCAATTCCTTCGCGTTCTCCATGAATTCCACCGACTAAATTCCTTCGCTTGATCAACGTTAGGCACCCAAGTGTTTGGCCTCTGGAGGTGATCCACCAAGGAAGAATAGTTATTCAAGAAGATGGGTGTTGGCAAAACCCTAGTTTCTATCTCTATAGAAATTGCAAGTACTCTCCACAATCTAATGCAAGAGTGTGTAACCCTAATCTATGATAAGACTTCTCTTATTTATAGATGTAGGAAAACCCTTCCTAAACTATTTAGGATTAGGGTTTCTATTCTAATTAAACTCCTTTAATTAATTATGATCCTAATCCAATTAGGAATTCATGAGAGAGTACTTCTATGAATTAATTGTCAATCCCTATTAGGAATTAAATAATAGTAATAGTAATAATAATAATAAGACTCCTCTTATTAATTTATATTTAATATTTCTAAAATATTAAATAATAAATATTAAGCTATTTAATTTATTCTATCTCTATAGATTAAATTAAATACACTTAACTTATTATTACAATTATGCCATTTATTTCTTAAATAAATATTTTTCTAATCTTATTTAAATAAATAAATTAAACTATTTAATTCATTTAAATAAATAATATTTATTCTACAATAAGGGTAAGCCCCCTTAGCGATCAACGACTTTCCAGATAATATAGATTTCAACATTAATCACAAAAGAACCTTTCAGTGCATAGTTACTGTACAATTCAATCCTTCTACCATACAACGTCCCAATTAAATATAAGACATGGATTTACTGTTAAGTCTTACTTTATTTAATTATATGTATTTCGATTCCTAAATGCACAACTCTAAATAATGCAAATTAGAAACTCCTTTCTAATTTCATTCTGCCTTGGCCAAGGACTACTGAGTTGTCATTTATCGAATCACATAGGACATTCACATCTTTTACTAGACGTGGTAGATTCTTTGTTGATCATTCACCTATCTCCGTGTACAACTTATTATACCCAATCATACCCTTTGATATACCCTAAAGGTCTTAAGGGACATGTCAAAGTATAACTCATCATACACAAGATACTATGATGATGTCAAGTCTATGGATCACTTATACTACTATCACTAGAGGAATTCCTATTGACGGGCGAGTAAAACTCCATTAGGTATTCCTTAACGAGCCACGTTCAGTGTACTTATTCTCCAATAAGCACCTACATACTTGATTTAGTGTATCCATGATGAGTGTGTTTTATATACACAAATTGGGTACTTTTAGCCTTAATAATTTGTAAGTCTTTAGCTATTTCGTTTGGTTTTATGTGTTTTCATCTTATTATTGTGTAATGTAGTTTTGTATTACTTTTATATGTATTTATATGCTTTTATGTGTTTTTACGTTGTTTTGTAGGTATTGAAATAAAAGCCCTTAGGATCAATGCGTTTTCGGCTTGAATCTAGCATTCCCGCTGCTTGTTTCTCAATTTCATCCATGTTCCAATCCGAATCTCTCAAAACTCAATGAACAAAAGTTGTATATTTGTATCTTAGCTTTCCAGAACATCCGGAATCATCCAATTTAAAGTTCGTATGAGAGAGTTATGCTCATTTTACCGTCGGATTTTGCATGCATTTTACGCAGCAGTTGCTTCGGGATCCATTTCACCCTTGCTCCAATCTGTATCTCGACGAGCTCCAGTCATGGAAGTTGTAGAGCTACGTCTTAGCTTTCCATAGCCTACTTAATCGCCTTAATCCGAGTTCGGACGAAGAAGTTATGTCCATTTTCCCAACAGACGTCAGAGCTGGAAAACAGTGCAGAAGCAGTGCCCGGTGCAGCTGCGCCCCTTCCTAGTACAAATTCGACGCAGCTGCGCCCTTATGCAGAAAACGTAGATTTGGGGCGGCGCAGCTGCGCCCGGACGCAAGCCAAAGGCGGTGCAGCTGCGCCAGACATCCAGGGAACTCAGTATGCAGCGCATCCAAGCGCGCAGCTGCGCCGGATTCGCCAGATTTCGCAATTTCAGCTCATTTTTGGTCTAAATTGGTGAGCTAAGCTAGGTTTTTGCCTTAGAAACTATAAATACAATATGTAGCCTCCATTTTAGAGAGACCTAGACCCTAGAAATCATATTCAAGAGAGGGGGGAGCTACCAAATTCATCACCAAGGAGGGCCAAAGTGCTACAAATCAAGCTATATCAAGCAAAGGCCAAGGAGCTAAAGCATCAAGGATTGCAAAATCAAGGAGGAAAAGCTAGAGATCATCATCAAACCACCAAGCAACATCTGAATATCTATTAAAATTGGTTTTATCTCTAATTTCCCTTCTAATTTGTAATCCAACATGATGTATAAATTGAATATGATGTTATTTGTAGCTACCATGAACTAGATTTTTATTCTAAGATTTCAATGGAACCCAACACCTAGTTTGAATCAAATTATCTCTCTTTGATATTAGTTATCATTTTAGAATTGGATATCATAATTTGCGCTTCATGTATTAATTACATTGATCATCAATTAGTGTGATAATCTATATGGAATTGAGAAAGGAAATATAGATTGAGATCTGATTATGCTAGCATGTGTTCATGAATTCTGCATGTGATGGAATTTAAGTTTCGTGCCTAGGATAGAGATATACAGAAGTACCATATGTGGCCAATTGAGAACTTATGCTTCAACCCTTTTGATTGTAATTCACATAGAGATATAGTGCATTAGTCATCTAGGGTGTTCACATTCATTCTATCAATTGTGGATTTAGTGTGATACGAATATGGTGCATCGAGAGGTGGCCATATTTTACATTCGTGTTCTCGACCAACATTCTAACGTGATAAATTGCGAATTGAATGTCTAGCATGATTTATGCTGAAAGTATAATTGATTGATCACCTATATGAAATTGAAAATTGGATTATAGTGTTGAGACTTAGTTTTGATATCATACGAAAGTTAGAGATTTTTGTGGGTGATGTATGAGATTATGTGGCGTGTGTCTTATTCATTGTCTTCAAGAATGGATGACTTGCTAGTATTTGGGATAGAGATATACCTAAATGCCGTGTGTAACCATTATGAGATTACAAACTTAATGACTCCCTACACGGAGGTTCATTCGTTTGATGGGTAGATTAACTAAGATTATGTGGCGTGTGTCTTGTTGATTATTCATGGAATTAAATGGATTGTTGGCATGTGGGATAATCATATACCTATGTGTCGTGTATGGGTGATTTTCATATGACCATACACTAAGGCTTATGAATAAGGTGAATTTCTCGGTTAACAATTCTTGTGTATTAACTAGTCGAAAAAGAGAGAGTTAAGAGATTTAAATGAAGTGTTGGGGGAAATTATAATCTTAGACTTGTTAATATTAGATTTTTATTATCTTAAAAGCTTGTTAATTAGTTAATCAAACAATTCATGTTTTTATTGTTTAAATAAGATTGAAATGAAAAAGGTTAATATTCGGTAAACATTAGAAACAATTCCTCGTGGGATCGATACTTTACTTACTCTTTATTACTTGTTGACCGCGTATACTTGCGCGTATTTATCGGTTGCGAAATCGACCAACAATCCACACAAATGATTATGAGATCAATCATCCTCTTTCTAAGAAGAAGCAACATACGTACTAATCTATCCGGATTAACTAATCCCCTTTTTAGTAATCCAATGATTAGGAACGATTTTAGTTTGTGAGCTATTTACAATTTAGATCTCATTAGCATGATTACCATCTTGATTCTAAAAGCATTACTCAAAACTATGGGTTTATCACATTTAATATAACCGCACAATGTAGATAAAGTAAAATGCCTTTAATAACCGAATAAGATTACAAAGTATATGCTACATCATATCAAATATGATTGGCTTGCGTGCATACTATTTTCAATCTCCCACTTGCACTAAAGCCAATCGCCATGATATCTTATACCCTTCTTTTCTAAGTGACGATTATCCTGTTGTTTGCATAAAGTTTCAGTTAATGGATATGAAATGTTGTTCTTGAGAGTCCACTATCTCTATAGTGACTTCTTCTCTTTCAATGATTCTTCTAATCAAATGAAAGTGCCGCAACACATGTTGGAATCCAAGATGAGACTTAGGAACTATTCCTAATTCTGTAATGAACTTTTCGTCTAAACAATCAACTTGCAGCTTCATTTACAGCTATATACTTTGTTTTTGTCACTAAACCAGCAACTCTTTGCTGTTTGGAACCTTTCCAATTCACTGCACCACCATTTGAGGTAACTATTTACCCTAAAGTGGATTTGTTATCATCTTGGTCAGTCTGAAAAACTTGAGTCTGTTTAGGCCTTTAGTTTTAATTCAGACCCACCATGTATCATGATCACATCCTCAATACCGGTTAGGTACTTAAAGATGTTTTTCACTATCTTATAGTGATTTTCTCTAGAATATGACTGATCAACATCAGGCCTTGTATATTCACTGCATACATGATAGTAACTCATGCGATCTCTCTTTTAATTGGAGACAATTTTAGAGAAATACACTCTATGGCTCATCATCATGCGACCTCTCTTGGAGTTTGCCATGCTAAATGCCTTTAACATCGAATGAATATACGTTCATTGGGTCAAGCCAAACATCCTTTTAAATCTATCTATATAGACTTATATCCCCAATTTATAGGATGCTCCTCCCAAGTTATTCATGGAGGAAATTTTAGACAATTTTATCTTTACTGATTGTAGCATTGGTGTGTCATTTCTTATCGGTAGTATATCAACATATAATACTATGAATGTCACAGTGCTCCCACTGACCCTTTTTTACACACTAGGTTCATTTTCGTTTTTGATAAAATCAAACTCTTTTGATTGTCTCATCAAAACGAATGTTCCATCTTTGAGAAGCTTGCTTCAATCCATAAATGGATCATCGTACCTTAAAACACGATTTACTTCATCCTTTGAAACAAATTCCTCTGGTTGTATCATACAAACATTCTCCTCAAGTATTCATTGAGGAAGGATGTCTCCACATCCATTTTGCCAGATTTCGTAATAAGCTGCAATCACAAGCAAAATCCAAATGGACTTGAGCATTACCCGGTAATAAGGTTTTATCACAGTCAACTCCTTGACTTTGTTTGAAACCTTTTAAACTGGTCTGGTCTTATAGTCTCCACCTTGTCATTTGCCCCAGTCTTTCTCTTAAAGACCCATATACACCCTTTAGGCACTATGCCTTTCGGTGGAGTAACCAGAGTCTATACTTGGTTCTCATACATGGAGTCCATTTCGGATTTCATAGCCATCTGCCATTTCTTTGAGTGTCTTCTACTCATAGCCTCATCGTATATAACTGGATCATCATCCTCTATGATGCGTACCTCATCATCATCCTCTATGATGAATCCATATCTCCTAGGTATCTTCGATACTCTTCTAGATTTACGATTCGGTTATGGTACAATAGGTCTATCTACAAGTTCCTCGATTTGACTAAAAATGCTTTGTGGTTCTTGAACTCCTTCAAGATCTATTATCCTCCCACTAGCCCCTTCAATGATAAACACCTTTATCCAAGAAGGCAGCGTGTTTCACAACAAACACCTTTTTCTTAGTAGGATTATAGAACTCTTATCCTAAACTTACTTAGGAAGTTCCACAAATTTGCACTTGTCAGATTTTTGTCCCAAACTTATCTTTTGAAACCTTTTCATATAAGTTGGACAACCCCTTATCTTAACATATTTAAAACTAGGAATCCTCCCAATCCATAACTTTTATGGAGTCTTGGGCTGGATTTAGAGGTTACCTTATTTTATAGATATGCAGCCGTTTCTAGGGTATAACCCCAGATGGATACAAGAATGTCAGTAAAAATAATTATAGACCGCACCATGTCCAACAAGGTACAATTTCTCCTTTTAGATACACCAATCAATTATTGCGTATCAAGAGGTGTCTATTATAAGAAAATACCTGAATTCTTTGAACCTTTCAAATGATTCAGATTTGTATTTCATCAAATACACATATTCAACTCTTTGAATAATCATCTCCTTTTCTTTTACTAGTTTGTTCAATTTGTAAAATTATTTTTCATGTAAGTCAAGTTTACAAAGTCCATCAAGTGATCTTCCAGTTTCAAACAAAACATTATCATTATAAATAGAACAACAATTGTTCTTAAATATAATACTAGAACCTTCCTTGTCCAACAACAGAAGTAATAATGTTTCTAAAGAGAACTGAAACATAATAACAACTTATTAACTTAATAGACTTGCCCGTAGGCAACACTAAACTATAAGTTCCTATGGCTAATGTAGCAACCATTACTCCATTCTCCGCACGTAAGATTACTTACTCTTTGTTTAGCTTTCTACTTCTACTTAGTCTCTGTATTGCATTGCATACGTGAGAACTATAGCCGGTATCCAATACCCAAGTAGAACCTTGACTTACAGAAAGATTTATTTCAATGATGAACAAACTTATATCTGTAACCGAAGCTTCACTAAGCTTCTTCTCGTTAGCCTCTGCAAGATACTCCTTACAGTTTCCTTTCCAATGTCCAGGCTTATTGCAGTAGAAGCAAACTCCTTTGCTATCTGCATCAGTTTTGTTCTTAGTGTCCTTAGTTATGCCTTTCCTTATACCTTCTTTGAACTGTTCTTCTTTTAAGAAGATCCTTTGGCCCTTTTCCGTTTCCTGGAAGAATCATGTACCAGTAAGACTTGGTTTTTCTTGGTTGGAAAGTGATTCTTTACAGTTTTTCAACGTGTTTAAGCAAAATTTAAATCATAATAAACTTCTTTATTATATTTTATCTAATTTTGAATAAAAATAAACTCCTTTATTTTTAATCAAATTTTAAATCAAAATAAACTCCTTTATTTTAACTTAAATTTACTGAAAAATAAAATATGTTGAATCCTATTCCTTATCAAAATAAACATCTTTATTTTTAAGAAAACATGTAATCCTATTCCATGTGTGAATAAACTCCTTTATTCTAGGAAACATGAAATCCTATTCCAAAATAGAATAAACTCTTTTGTTCTAGTTAACATGGAATCCAATTCCAAGTCAAATAAGACTTTTAATTTAATTATATTCCAATTCAAAATAAACCTTTTATCTTAATTGAAAATAAATAAATTAAAATAAATTTTTTTTAAAATCTGCAGATCGGTGCGGCCGCGCTCTAAAATGAACTAGGAGCGGCGCGGCCGCGCTGCACCCCAGAAACGATTTTTAGGTTCGAGCGCGGCCGCGCTCCAGAATGTACTGGAAGCAGCGCGGCAGCGCCGTGTAGCAGACTTCGAAATTTTTTCCCGTTGCCCAGAAAATAGATCCAATCGCATACCCATACATACATGGAATCATAATAATCGATAATTCGCACAAGGTTAGGCTCTGATACCACTGTTAGGTTTGTATATAACGCAATCATGTAATCAAATTACATAAATAGGGCGGAAGCGTGATAAAACGGATTTTAAAATTTTTCATACAAACCATCACCATGATCTTTCCTTCTATTCAATTATCAATTAGCAAAAGAGACAGAGATAGAGAATTATACCCTCGTGAATCAAAGCTTCTTCGGGTACAAGTTCACCTCCAATTCCTTCGCGTTCTCCTTCAATTCCACCAACTAAATTCCTTCGCTTAATCAACGTTAGCCACCCAAGTGTTTAGCCTTTAGAGGTGATCCACCAAGGAAGAATAGTTATTCAAGAAGATGGGTGTTGGCAAACTCTAGTTTCTATCTTTATAGAAATTGCAAGTACTCTCTACAATCTAATGCAAGAGTGTGTAACCCTAATCTATGATAAGACTTCTCTTATTTATAGATGTAGGAAAACCCTTCCTAAACTATTTAGGATTAGGGTTTTTATTCTAATTAAACTCCTTTAATTAATTATGCTCCTAATCCAATTAGAATTCATAAGAGAGTACTTCTATTAATTAATTCTCAATCCCTATTAGGAATTAAATAATAGTAATAGTAATAATAATAATAATAAGACTCCTCTTATTAATTTATATTTAATATTTCTAAAATATTAAATAATAAATATTAAGCTATTTAATTTATTCTGTCTCTATAGATTAAATTAAATACACTTAACTTATTATTACAATTATGCCATTTATTTCTTAAATAAATATTTTTCTTTTGCGGTGTGACCCTTTAACTTCTCCATATTAAACCGGTTGTGAATAAATCAATTAGAACAATTTTAATTATATTTAAATAAATAAATTAAACTATTTAATTTATTTAAATAAATAATATTTATTCTACAATAAGGGTAAGCCCCCTTAGCGATCAACGACTTTCCAGATACTATAGATTTCAACATTAATCACAAAAGAACCTTTTAGTGCATAGTTACCGTACAATTCAATCTTTCTACTATACAATGTCCTAATTAAATATAAGACATGGATTTACTGTCAAGTCTTATTTTATTTAATTATATGTTTTTCGATTCCCAAATACACAACTCTAAATAATGCAAATTAGAAACTCCTTTCTAATTTCATTCTGCCTTGGCCAAGGACTATTGAGTTGTCATTTATCGAATCACATAGGACATTCACATCTTTTACTAGACGTGGTAGATTCTTTGTTGATCATTCACCTATCTCCATATACAACTTATTATACCCAATCATACCCTTTGATATACCCTAAAGGTCTTAAGGGACATGTCAAAGTATAACTCATCATACACAAGATATTATGATGATCTCAAGTTCAAGGATCACTTGTACTACTATCACTAGAGGAATTCCTATTGACAGACGAGTAAAACTCCATTAGGTATTCCTTAGCGAACCACGTTCAGTGTATTTATTCTCCAATAAGCACTTACATACTTGTTTTAGTGTCTCCACACAAATAATTATGAGATCAATCATCCTCTTTCTAAGAGCAAGCAACGTATGTACTAATCTATCCAGATTAACTAATCCCCTTTTTAGTAATCCAACGATTAGGAACGATTTTAGTTTGTGAGCTATCTAGAATTTAGATCTCGTTAGCATGATCACCATCATGATTCTAAAAGCATTACTCAAAACTATGGGTTTATCACATTTAATATAACAGCATAATGTAGATAAAGTAAAATGTCTTTAATAACAAAATAAGATTACAAAATATATGCTACATCATATCAAATATAATTGACTTGCGTGCATACTACTTTCAGAAGAACCTACTGTACCACAACCTATTCGTAAATCTGGAAAAGTACCAAAGATACCTGATAGGTATGGATTCATCATAGAGGATGATGATGAGGTACGCATCATAGATGATGATGATCCATTGACTTATGAAGAGGCTATGAGTAGTAAAGACTCAGAGAAATGGCTAGAAGCCATGAAATTCGAGATGGACTCTATGTATGAAAACCAAGTATGGACTTTGGTTTCACCACTTGAGGGCATAAAGCCTATTGGGTGCAAATGGGTCTTTAAGAAAAAGACTAGAGCGGATGGCAAGGTAGAGACCTATAAAGCCCGACTGGTTGCAAAAGATTTTAAACAAAGACAAGAAGTTGACTATGATGAAACCTTCTCACCAGTAGCTATGTTCAAGTCCATTCAGATTTTGCTTGCAATTGCAGCTTATTATGACTACGAAATCTAGCAAATGGACGTGAAAATGGCATTCCTTAATGGAGAGCTTGAGGAGAATGTATATATGATACAGCCAGAGGGTTTTGTTTCAACGGTTGGAACAAACCAAGTCTACAAGCTTCTCGAAGATGGAACATCCGTTTTGATGAGATAATTAAAAGGTTTGATTTTATCAAAAATGAGAATGAACCTTGTGTGTACAAGAAGGTTAGTGGGAGCACTATTTCATTATTTGTATTATATGTTGATGATATATTACTGATAGGGGAATGATGTTCCTATGCTACAGTCGATCAAAATTTGGTTATCTAAACACTTCTCCATGAAGGACTTGGGTGAGGCATCCGATATTTTGGGGATAAAGATCTATAGAGATAGATCTAAAAGGATGCTTGGCTTGACCCAAGGAAAGTACATTGACTCGATGCTAAAGAAGTTTAGCATGGAAGATTCTAAGAGAGGTCTCATGCCGATGAGCCATGGAATACATCTCTCCAAGAAACAGGTCCCAAAGACACCTGAGGAGAGAGACCGTATGAGTAAGATTCCTTATGCTTCAACAATAGGATCTATCATGTACGGTATGATATGTACTAGACCAGATGTCGCTCATGCACTTAGTGTAACAAGTAGATATCAGTCGAATCTAGGAGAAAAGCATTGGAAGGCAGTGAAAAACATCCTAAAGTACTTGAGAAGAACTAAGGATTTATTTCTTGTCTACGGTGGGTCTGAATTGAAACTAGAGGGCTATACAGACTCAAGTTTTCAAACAGACCAAGATGACAGTAAATCTATTACAGTGTACGTGTTTACCTTAAACAGTGGTGCAGTGAGTTGGAAGAGTTCTTAGCAGCAAACAGTTGCTGATTCAGTGACAGAGGCAGAGTACATAGCTGCAAGTGAAGTTGTAAAGGAAGCTGTTTGGATGAAGAAGTTCATAACTGAACTTGGAGTGGTTCCTAGCATTAGAGGAGTTGTACCTTTATTCCGTGACAACACCGGAGCTGTTGCGCAGGCTAAGGAACCTAGGTCTCATCAGAAATCCAAACACATGTTGCGGCGGTTTCATTTGATTAGAGAGATCATTGAAAGAGGAGATGCCACCCTGGAGCGTGGGGACTCTCAAGACAACATTGCAGATCCATTTACTAAAGCTTTAACATAACAACAGTTTGATCCTCACTTAGGAAAGATGGGTATTAGATACCATGGCGATTGGCTTTAGTGCAAGTGGGAGATTGAAAGTAGTATGCAGGCAAGCCAATCATATTTGATATGATGTAGCATATACTTTGTAATCTTATTCATTTATTAATAAATGAATTGATTTTCTTAAAAGGCATTTTACATTATATACATAGTGCTATTATATTAAATGTGATAAACCCATAGTTTTGAGCAATGCTTTTAGAATCAGATGGTGATCATGCTAATGAGATCTAAATTCTAGATAGCTCACAAACTAAAATTGTTCCTAATCGTTGGATTACTAAAAAGGGGATTAATGAATCCGGATAGATTAGTACATACGTTGCTGATGAGTAGGTTTCATACCTACTTATTGGATACTAACTTGCTTCAAGTGTTGCTAAACTATTAGCTCCAACGTGTGTTTTCTTACATTTTCTTCTTATTTTTGGTAATGCATCTCAATTCACATTTTATGGCATTTGCACAGTTAAAGGGGAATTTGACACGAGTTAAGAGGCATTTGATGTTTGGGATTTGAATGAATAAAAGTTGCTAGCACAGTGCGCGAGAATCGAGGAGACAGCCTAAATGAAGCAGTGCAGCAGCAACCTGACAGACAGCGCAGCTGCGCCCAACTTGGCTTGGAAGCCAGCGCAGCTGCGCCCATGCCCTGCGCCCAGAAGCTGCCAGCGCAGCTGCGCCCAACTTGGCCTTGAGGCCGGCGCAGCTGCGCCCAACCTTACCTGCTGAAAGCTCAAGCATGCAGCTGCGCGCAAATCATGCAGCATCCATGCGCAGCTGCGCCCATCGCCAGCCAGTCATGCAGACCACGTTTCAGACAGCTGTGCAGACTTGCCAAAAACATATAGAATCAATGTCAAGTTTGCAGTAATTTAGTGGAGTGATATTTTATCAGCTGGGAATCAAAATAAGTCAACAAAAGACAAATGAGATGAATGATTATAATCATGCAGTGAACTAATTTGAAAGAGAGAGACCTCCTCCACGAAATTTTTTTTATATACTGCATTCTATATCCAGAAATGGAAAATGGCTATTGATCATCAAAATCACTTGGGAACTGAAGAATGGAGCTGCATGGATGTTGAATTGAAGATTTGGAGCAAAGAATCAAGGATCATCACAACTTGGAAAATCAACGAAATTTGCAGAAACGGAAAAATTAAAGCAGTGAGTTTTATTATTTTTTGTCTTTGATTTATTTCCTTATTCTGTAAATACAATGATGAGCCATTTATGTATGATGAATTCTGTTATTGTTAGTATGAACTAAACTTAATTTTTGGGATTATAATGGATCTTTTGCATTAACTGAAAATTGACATGCTTCCTTATTGTTACTAGTTGGTTATGAATTGAATGACTAGCATAATTAATACTGAATGTTTAATTGCTTGATCACCAATTACTGTGATAATTTATATGGAATCGAGAAAGGAAATATAAATTAAGATCTGATTATGCTAGCATATGTTCATTATTTCCGCATTCCTCGTGGAGTTATGTTTCGTGCTTAGGATAGAGATATACCGAAGTACCATATGTGGCCAATGGAGAACTTATACTTCAACCCTCTTGATTGTAATTCACATAGAGATATAGTGCGTTAGTCATCTAGGGTGTTCACATTCATTCTATCAATTGTGGATTTAGTGTGATACGAATATGGTGCATCGAGAGGTGGCCATATTTTACATTCGTGTTCTCGACCAACATTCTATAATAACCAATTAGAAGCAATAGGAAGCATGGAAATCTAAGTTTTGTAATAAGTGAAATTATAATCCCAAAACCCATAAATCTATATTTATACAATTGTAATTTGATTTATCTATCTTTCTAGTAATCATTAGACAAATTCGTCACACTATTCATCAGTTTAAAGAAACCGAAATAATTATAAAATCGGTGTTTGTCAGTTGTAATTGCAATTCTATTCTCCGTGGGATCGATATCTTACTTACTTTATATTACTTGTGGATCACATGCACTTGCGTGTATGAGTCATATTTGTTATACATATAAATATCCCAACAAGTTTTTGGCACCGTTGCTGGGGAATTGTAATTGCGTTTATAACTTTCATCATCAGTTTAAATTAGATTGGTTTTAGTTAAACAAAATTTGTTCTTATCTTAACTCTGTTTATTATTCTTTTGCATTGTTATAGGTACTCTTGAGTAGTGTATGCATACTCGATCTAAGAATCCCAACCTATTGCCTTTCGAGGATAACATTGAGAAAAGGCTTCAACAATCAAGAAAGTGTGCTGAAAATACTTTGGAGAATCTAGACCAACCACAAGCAATGGCGGGTGAAGTGCAAAAAGCATTGAGAGATTATGCCACACCAAGGATCAATGAATTGCAATCAAGTATCACAAGGCCAGCCATAGCAGCCAATTCCTTTGAAATCAAACCAGGAACTATCCATATGATCCAAAATTCTGTCCAATTTGGGGGAATGGTGGCTGATGATCCAAATGAGCACTTGATGAGCTTTCTAGAGATCTGTGACACATTTAAATTTAGTGGAATTTCAGAAGATGCAATGAGATTGCGATTATTCCCATTCATATTGAGGGATAAAGCAAAGAGTTGGCTACACTCACTACCACCGGGATCTATTACAACTTGGCAAGATTTGGCGCAGAAATTCTTAGCAAAATTCTTCCCACCAGCCAAAACTGCTAAGTTGAGAAATGACATCTCCTCATACGAGCAACATCATGGAGAATCCTTGTATGAGACATGGGAGCGGTACAAGGAATTATTGAGAAAGTATCCACATTACGGTTTGCCACAATGGATGCAGTTTAACACATTTTACAATGGGTTGAATATCCACACACGGGCAGGCATTGATGCAACTTCGGGAGGAGCATTCATGGCTAAAAATTATGACGAAGCGTATGACCTTTTGGAGACTATGGCTATAAATAACTATCAATGGCCAACTTCTAGAGCCAGTTAACCAAAAATAGCAGGGATACTAGATGTTGACACAGCCACATCACTTTAAGCCCAAATATCTGCTATAGCCAAACGGTTTGACAACCTATATGAAGGAAAGGGGCAGCAAGTTCCCATGATTTGTGAGCTTTGTGCAGGTTCACACTCTTCTGACCAATGTGCTATCAATTCCGAATCTGTGCATTTTGTGAGCAACTATCAGCGGCCAACAAATCAATATCAGAACAACTATAATCTGGGGAATAGGAATCATCCTAATTTCTCATGGAGCAACCATCAAGACTATCAACAAGCTCCAAAACCTCACAACCCTCCAGGGTTCCACAATCAGCAACAACCCACAGCTACTGATAAGAAGGTTGCTGATTTGAACGAAAAGTGGATCAATACATGGCCAAAACTGAAAAGTTGGAGCAAGGCCAAGCATTGGGATTCAAGAGCTTGGAGAACCAAATGAGTCAATTGTTCAGCTTGTTATCTAATAGACCTCAGGGAGCTCTTCCTAGTGACACATAAATCAATCCAAAGAGAAGTTGAAAGGAGCAATGTCAAGCTGTCACCCTCAGAAGTGGAAAGCAGACTCTGCTAACCGGCGCAGCTGCGCCCATTTTGCAAGAGGAACAAACGCAGCTGCGCCCTCCCCCAGAAACTGATTTTGCAAAAGTTTTTAGAAAGGAAGATAGCATAGAGAAACCTGAGCCTACACCAAGAGAAAGCACAGAAAAGACTCAACCCCCTCTAACCAGATATTATCCACCAGTTCCGTACCCTTAGAGGCAGCAAAAATAGAAATTGGACAAGCAATTCTCTAAGTTTCTTGAGGTATTTAAAAAGCTACAAATGAACATACCATTTGCAGAAGCCTTGGAGCAAATGCCGAGCTATGCCAAGTTCATGAAGGGGATTCCGTCAAGAAAGAAGAAATTGCAAGATTTTAAAATTATAGCTTTGACAGAAGAATGCAGTGCGGTGTTACAGAGAAAGCTACCACCAAAGTTGAAGGATCCTGGTAGTTTCACCATTCCTTGCACCATTGGAAACCTGTCGTTTAAGAAATGCTTATGTGATCTTGGTGCAAACATTAATCTCATGCCACTGTCCGTCTATACTCAGTTGGGTTTACCAGCACCCAAACCAACAAATGTCTCACTTCAGCTAGCTGATCGTTCTGTCACCTATCCGAGAGGAATAGTGGAAGATGTTCTTGTCAAGGTTGATAAGTTCATATTCCCAGCTGACTTCATAATCCTAGACTTCGAGGAAGACAAGGATATTCCCATCATACTTGGGAGACCATTTCTAGCTACCAGGAGGACTCTTATTGACGTACAAAAGGGAGAATTGACAATGAGGGTTCAAGACCAAGAAGTCACTTTTAATGTCTTTAAAGCTATGAAATTCCCGTCCGAGGAGGAACACTGTTTCTGAGTAGATATCATTGAAAATGCAGTGACTGAAGAGTTTATGAAAGCCACATGTAATGTCCTACTTGAGATGACACTGACAGGAGACATCGACTTGGACGAGCCCGAGAACTGTGAGTATGTCCATTCACTAGATGCAATACCAAGGATGGCGAAGTTCAAAGTACCAATTGAGCCCTTGAAAAGCTCAAGAGAATCCTCACCTCATTTGAAACCATCTAGAGAGGTACCTCGAAAACTTGAGCTTAAGCCCTTGCCTAGTCACCTCAGGTATACATATCTAGGCACTTCCGATACTTTACCTGTCATTATTTCTTCTGCACTAACCTCTTTACAAGAAGGAAAGCTGATAAGAGTCCTTCAAGAATTCCAAGGAGCTATTGGATGGACCATCGCTGATATAAAATGAATCAGCCCCTCGATCTGCATGCACAAGATTTTGATGGAAGATGACAACAAACCCACCATAGAGCATCAAAGAAGGCTAAATCCCATCATGAAAGAGGTGGTAAAAGAGGAAATTTTGAAATGGCTAGATGCTGGGATCATTTACCCCATCTCTGACAGTCTATGGGTAAGCCCTGTACAACGTGTACCAAAGAAAGGGGGAATAACTGTGGTAAGAAATGAGAACAACGAGTCGATACCAACTCGAACGGTCACGGGATGGAGAGTCTGTATGGACTACCAAAAGATCAACAAAGCCACGAGGAAAGATCACTTCCCACTTCCATTCATAGATCAAATGTTGGACAGATTGGCAGGTCATGACTACTACTGTCTGCTTGACGGATATTCTGGATATAATCAAATTGCCATCGCTCCAGAAGATCAAGAGAAGACAACTTTTACTTGTCCATATGGAACTTTTGCATTCAGGCGGATGTCCTTCGGTCTATGTAATGCTCCAGCCACATTTCAACGGTGTATGATGGCGATATTTTCTGATATGGTAGAAATAACATGGAAGTTTTCATGGATGATTTTTCTGTGTTCGGAAATTCCTTTGACAGTTATCTAGAGAATTTGATCATGGTACTAAAGAGATGCGTGGAAACAAACCTTGTGCTTAATTGGGAGAAATGTCATTTCATGGTTCAGGAAGTAATAATATTAGGACACAAAGTCTCAGCAAAAAGTTTGGAGGTGGATAAAACAAAATTAGAAACCATCGAGAAATTGCCTCCACCAACTTCAGTAAAGGGAATTCGGAGTTTCTTGGGACATGTTGGGTTCTACCGCAGATTTATCAAAGACTTTTCCAAAATCACGAAACCCCTGTGCAGTTTATTGGAAAAGGATGTCCCATTCATATTCGATGAAAATTGCTTGGCAGCCTTTGAGTTGTTAAAGAAGAAGTTGACAACGGCACCTGTGATAGTGGCGACGGACTGATCTTTACCATTTGAGCTTATGTGCGATGCTAGTGATTTATGCTGTAGGCGTGGTATTAGGACAACGCAGAGAAAAGGTTCTACATGTGGTCTACTATGCCAGCAAAACTCTCTCAGACGCCCAAATGAATTACACCACCATCGAGAAGGAACTCCTCGCTGTTGTTTATGCATTCGACAAGTTCCGGTCCTATCTTATTGGAACAAAAGTAGTGGTGTACACTGACCATGCAGCAATTCGTTATTTGATATCGAAGAAAGATGCCAAACCAAGATTGATCAGGTGGATCCTTTTGCTCCAAGAATGTGACTTGGAAATAAAGGACAAGAAAGGCACGGAGAACCTAGTAGCTGATCATCTTTCCAGATTAGACAATCTGGAGCGGGAAAGCAAAGATAAGGCTGAAATAAACGATTGTTTCCCTGATGAACAATTATTTGCAGTAACCTCTGAGATCCCATGGTTTGCTGATATTGTCAACTACCTGGTGAGTCATGTACTCCCACCGGATCTAACTCATCAACAGAAGAAGAAATTTCTGCATGATACAAAGAGATATATGTGGGACGAGCCTTACTTGTTCAAATAATGTACAGATCTTGTGATCCTAAGGTGCATTCCCGATGTCAAGACTGCCAGTATATTGCATGCATTTCATTCTTCTCTGTATGGAGGCCATTATGGAATGCAAAGAACCGCAGCCAAAGTACTCCAAGTCAGGTTCTATTGGCCCACTTTGTTCAAAGACGCCCACCAATTCATAAAGAATTGTGATCGATGCCAACGAGTGGGCAACATCTCCAACTGCAATGAAATGCCATTAAATGTAATCTTGGAGGTGGAAATCTTTGATGTATGGGGAGTTGACTTTATTGGACCATTCCCGTCATCTTGCAACAATCTCTACATCCTTCTTGCGGTTGATTATGTGTCAAAATGGGTTGAGGCTACTACATTACTAACTAATGATGCTAAGGTGGTTCTTAGGTTCCTACAAAAGAGCATTTTCACTAGATTTGGCACTCCGCGAGCTATCATCAGTGATGAGGGAAGTCATTTCTGTAATAAACATTTCACAACCCTCCTAGCTAAATATGGAGTGCGGCACAGAATCGCCACGGTATACCACCCGCAAACAAATGGTCAAGCCGAAGTGTCAAATAGAGAGGTGAAGAGAATTCTGGAGAAGGTTGTTAATCCTTCCAGAAAAGACTGGTCATTGAAGCTAGATGAAGCATTATGGGCGTATAGAACCGCCTATAAGACACCCCTCGGTATGTCTCCATACCATGTGGTCTACGGCAAAGCTTGCCATCTCCCGGTTGAACTAGAGCACAAAGCTTATTGGGCGATCAAGAAGTTAAACTTCGATCCATCTGCAATGGGAGAAAGGAGACTTCTACAGCTAAATGAACTTAATGAATTCCACTTATAAGCCTATGAGAACTCCAAACTCTACAAAGAAAAAGTGAAGAGATGGCACGACCGAAAAATCATCGAGAAAAAATTTGAACCTGGCCAAGCGGTCTTACTATTCAACTTCAAGCTCAAATTATTTTCGGGAAAACTCAAATCCCGATGGTCGGGTCCCTTTACCATAACAGTTGTATTCCCACACGGAGCCATTGAAATAGTTGGAAATGACAGTGAGCAACCATTCAAAGTAAATGGTCAACGACTGAAACACTATTGGGGAGGCAAAGTTGATCGCTAAGAATCCTCAGTTGTCCTAGCCTTGAATTGAACACTTATGGATAGTCGAGCTAACTGACTTTAAACTAAGCGCTTCTCGGGAGGCAACCCGAATTTATTGTTCTACTTTTTATTCTTGTGTGGTTATAATTGAATTTGTGTAATTTCATTTGAACATCTTTGTTTGCCTTTCAGGTATCCAATCGCGCCCTTAACCATGCAACTTAAACAGACGCTATCAATGGCGGATGTTACATTCTCAGGGAAATGCTTGAGCCTTACATTTTTCCATCTAGACCATTGAGGATACTGTCGATTTTAAGTTTGGGGGTACAAATTCTTCACTATCTTAATTATGCACCGTATATAAGTTATATTATACACGTTTGAAATAAAATTTTCTTTCCTTTTTAGGTATGTTAGATGATTTTAAGAATTCTGTTTTTAACCTATTATTCTAATGTGTGCCAAGTGTGTTCCATGTTACAAAAAAAAATATTTCATCCAGTTAGTTGACAGGAGGGCGCAGCTGCACCGTTCCTCAAGCCAAGCATCGCGCAGCTGCGCCGGGTCAGGATGCTGCTACAGGTGCACCAGCGCAGCTGCGCCCAAATAACACAGCCAGAAGCGCGCAGCTGCGCCCGTCGGCAGGAATTTTTTTTTAAAAGGGGGTCATCCCATCAGTTTAGCTCACCTCCAAACATAAAACCCTAAATTTCTATTTTCTCCCTAGCACAGAAGCAAAAGCAAAAACCCTTTCCTCTCATCTTTGCCATCTTCCCTCCTTAACCTAACAACTTCCAATCATGCCTAAGAGAGCAAGAACACCCCAACCCTCATCATCCAGCAGCGATGCCGACTCCATGGGGCATGGCGTCAACACTCTGGACGCCACCAAGTTCGTCAACTTCTCCGCCCAACACTACTATTGGGAGGTGTTGAGTGTGAAATCCTTCATACCTGAGAGGGGTTTGAAACCTAAGGCACAGGATGAAAGGATTTTAGAGCAAATCCGACGGTTGGGGTGGTAACTATTCATTGAGATGCCAGTGTCCGCCCCGATGGTGATTGTGCAGGAGTTCTATGCCAATGCCCATGAAACCCAAAATGGCATCTCCTTTGTACGGGGCAAGTAAGTCCCCTACACAAAGCAGGCTATCAGCGAGCTATTCTGATTGCCTTCTACATCTGCTGAGACCATAAAATGGGTGGAAACTGACCACTTCGAGACTGATCACGACGAATTAGTTCGGGAAATGTGCCAACCTAGCACTCAATGGAAGACACAAGCTGGAACCACTCAGAAAATCCATTTTCCTCAAACTGCACTGAACAGATTCGCCAAGGCTTGGTATGCCTTCATTTGTGCGAGTCTATTGCCTACCACCCACCACTAGGATGTGACTCGTGATCGGGCAGTGATTTTGCACCGCATTCTAAAAGGTGGAAGCATTGATGTGGGTTACATCATTCACCACTCTATGCTTCGATTTATGAGGGAGGTCACCTCAGGTGCCATTCTACACGCATCAATTGTCACATGCCTATGTCTTGCGGTGAAAGTGGAATGGGGAGAGGAGACTCTCTAACTACCCATGCGGGATATTGACAGCGCCACCATCAGGAAGTTCAATGTATGGCGCGGAGGTGAGTCCCGTCCAAATGGTTTGGGCTTCATTGTTTCAGACGAGGAGGAAGACAGTGAAGAGGAAGAGCCCGCACAGCCCGTACTTCCACTTGGGGCACAGCGGAGAGGGGTTGAAGGACATGAGCGCGAGTTGCGCCGCCTACAGCGCCGCATGGATACTTTGCACACAAGTTTCAGGGACTATAGCATCAACTTCGCGGACGCACTTTCTAAGGCCTTCAGTCAGCAGGGGGTCCATGTCTAGTTTCCCACCTACGGTGCCAACATCCCATATCCACCGCCTGACACACCGCCTGGTAGAGGCTCGGATGACGAGTAGGGGAGTTTTCTTTACCCTATATCTCCAATGAGGACATTACATATTTTAAGTTTGGGGGTATTAGGGGTTATTTTAATTGTTTTATTTCTTGTTAGTATTTGCATTTTAATTTTAGAAAATAGTTCATTTTAGTTGCATATTAGTTAATTTGCAATACTTTCGATTTGCATATCATTGTTCACTGCATAGTAGTATAAATATAGTTCATTTCATTTGCATGTTAGGATAAATTGCATCATAGTTAATTTTGTAAACAAAAAATTTGCATTATTTTCATGTATAGCATATCATGTAGCTTAGATTGCATAATCCTGACTTCTAAATTAGTAAACATCCTAAATTGCATCTTTTGTGATTATTGCCCACAAATGCTAAATGCTAAGGCTTGGGTTGAGTGCCATAATACATTGCAAATCTTGACTTGTTTTGAATCTGATATGACTGGTTAGCACTCAACTAGTAGTTATCTTACTAAGTGACCTAAAGATTCGCATAATTGAGTTCTGGAGGGAAATTGAAGTTTTATTAAATGATAAGCAAATGAGGGTAGTGAGAGCAGAGACAACACTAGCGTTTACGTTTGGGGGAAAACTTATTGGAGCATTTGAACGACGAGACGGAGCCTAAAATGCACTCGTTAAAAATAAATAAATAAATAAAAAATAAAATAAAATAAAAAATAAATGTATAAATAAATGCTTGGTTAGCCTAGTTCTGTGGCCTTTGATACTCAAGTAAGTACGCCCTAGGGGATGTCTCTACACCTAGTGCCCTAAAACCAACTAGTTTGGGAGTCATTGGTCGAAAGCTCGCTATACGGGTATCATTGAAAAGCTTAAAGGAACTAAGCATTGCACAACCAAGTATCATAGTCCAATAACCTCTAAGTCAGCCCCTAATCTAGACAAAATGGTATCTCAGCTGTAACTTACCCCATTTGTTGTGTTCGCAAGTTTGAGTGTAAAAATTTCCCCCTAAGAAACATATTATGAGAATCATTTGGGTTGCTATAAGTTTGATGATTACTACACCACACACACTGGATCAATCATTACATGGTTTGATTTGCATGACTATCATGGCACATGAACTAAGTCTTAGTTAGTATCTATGTGTGTTTGTTATTGTGATTCCTCTAAGGCAAATCACACTAGGATTGTTTACTGTTTGATGAGGATTCATTGTGCATTTAGAGATTATTGCATTACATTCATGTTCTACATTCACCTCATTTTTAGTTGCTCGAGGACAAGCAACAGTTCACGTTTGGGGGTATTTGATGAGTAGGTTTCATACCTACTTATTGGATACTAACTTGCTTCAAGTGTTGCTAAACTATTAGCTCGAACGTGTGTTTTCTTACATTTTCTTCTTATTTTTGGTAATGCATGTCAATTCACATTTTATGGCATTTGCACGGTTAAAACTGAATTTGACACGAGTTAAGAGGCACTTGATGTTTGGGATTTGAATGAATAAAAGTTGCTAGCATAGTGAGTGAGAATCGAGGAGACAACCTGAATGAAGCAGTGCAGCAGCAACCTGACAGACAGCGCAGCTGCGCCCAACTTGGCTTGGAAGCCAGCGCAGCTGCGCCCATGCCCTGCGCCCAGAAGCTGCTAGCGCAGCTGCGCCCAACTTGGCCTTGAGGCCGACGCAGCTGCGCCCAACCTTACCTGCTGAAAGCTCAAGCATGCAGCTGCGCCCAAATCAAGCAGCATCCATACGCAGCTTGCCAAAAACATGTGGAATCAATGCCAAGTTTTCAGGAATTTAGTGGAGTGATATTTTATCAGCTGAGAATCAAAATAAGTTAACAAAAGACAAATGAGATGAATGATTATAATCATGCAGTGAACTAATTTGAAAGAGAGAGACATCCTCCACAAAAAAAAAATTCTATATACTGCATTCTATATCCAGAAATGGAAAATGGCTATTGATCATCAAAATCACTTGAGAACTGAAGAATGGAGCTGCATGGATGTTGAATTGAAGATTGGGAGCAAAGAATCAAGGATTATCTCAACTTGGAAAATCAATGAAATTTGCAGAAACGGAAAAATTGAAGTAGGGAGTTTTATTATTTTTTGTCTTTGATTTATTTCCTTATTCTGTAAATACAATGATGAACCATTTATGTATGATGAATTCTATTATTGTTAGTATAAACTAAACTTAATTTTTGGGATTATAATGGATCTTTTGCATTAACTGAAAATTGACATGCTTCCTTATTGTTACTAGTTGGTTATGAATTGAATGACGAGCATAATTAATACTGAATGTTTAATTGCTTGATCACCAATTACTATGATAATTTATATGGAATTGAGAAAGGAAATATAAATTAAGATCTGATTATGCTAGCATATGTTCATTATTTCTGCATTCCTCGTGGAGTTATGTTTCGTGCTTAGGATAGAGATATACCGAAGTACCATATGTGGCCAATTGAGAACTTATACTTCAACCCTCTTGATTGTAATTCACATAGAGATATAGTGTGTTAGTCATCTAGGGTGTTCACATTCATTCTATCAATTGTGGATTTAGTGCGATACGAATATGGTGCATCGAGAGGTGGCCATATTTTACATTCGTGTTCTCGACCAGCATTCTATAATAACTAATTAGAAGCAATAGGAAGCATGGAAATCTAAGTTTTGTAATAAGTGAAATTATAATCCCAAAACCTATAAATCTGTATTTATACAATTGTAATTTAATTTATCTATCTTTCTAGTAATCATTAGACAAATTCATCACATTATTCATCAGTTTAAAGAAACCGAAATAATTATAAAATCGGTGTTTGTCAGTTGTAATTGCAATTCTATTCTCCGTGGGATCGATATCTTACTTACTTTATATTACTTGTGGATCACATGCACTTGCGTGTATGAGTCATATTTGTTATACATACAAATATCCCAACAGTTGCTTGCTCTTAGGAAGAGGATAATTGATCTCATAATCATTTGTGTGGAGACACTAAAACAAGTATGTAGGTGCTTATTGGAGAATAAGTACACTGAATGTGGCTCGCTAAGGAATACCTAATGGAGTTTTACTCGCTTGTCAATAGGAATTCCTCTAGTGATAGTAGTACAAGTGATCCTTGGACTTGAGATCGTCATAGTATCTTGTGTATGATGAGTTATACTTTGACATGTCCCTTAAGACATTTAGGGTATATCAAAGGGTATGATTGGGTATACTAAGTTGTACATGGAGATAGGTGAATGATCAACAAAGAATCTACCACGTCTAGTAAAAGATGTGAATGTCGTATGTGATTCGATAAATGACAACTCAGTAGTCCTTGGCCAAGGCAGAATGAAATTAGAAAGGAGTTTCTAATTTGCATTATTTAGAGTTGTGCATTTGGGAATCGAAATACATATAATTAAATAAAATAAGACTTGACAGTAAATTCATGTCTTATATTTAATTGGGACATTGTATGGTAGAAGGATTGAATTGTATGGTAACTATACACTGAAATGTTCTTTTGTGATTACTGTTGAAATCTATATTATCTAGAAAGTCGTTGATCGCTAAGGGGGCTTACCCTTATTGTAGAATAAATATTATTTATTTAAATGAATTAAATAGTTTAATTTATTTATTTAAATATAATTAGAATTTTTTAAATTGATTTATTTACAACCGGTATAATATCGAGAACCTAAAGGGTCACACCGCAAAAGGAAAAATATTTATTTAATAAGTAAATGGCATAATTGTAATAATAAGTTAAGTGTACTTAATTTAGTCTATGGAGATAGAATAAATTAAATAGCTTAATATTTATTATTTAATATTTTAGAAATATTAAATATAAATTAATAAGAGGAGTCTTATTATTATTATTACTATTACTATTATTTAATTCCTAATAGGGATTGAGAATTAATTAATAGAAGTACTCTCCCATGAATTCCTAATTGGATTAGGAACATGATTAATTAAAGGAGTTTAATTATAATAGAAACCCTAATCCTAAATAGTTTAGGGAAGGGTTTTCCTACATCTATAAATAAGAGAAGTCTTATCATAGATTAGAGTTACACACTCTTGCATTAGATTGTGAAGAGTACTAGCAATTTTTATAGAGATAGAAACTAGGGTTTCGCCAATACCCAACTTCTTGAATACCTATTCTTCCTTGGTGGATCTCCTCTAGAGGCCAAACACTTGGGTGGCTAACGTTGATCAAAGGAAGGAATTTCATCGGTGGAATTCGAGGAGAACACAAAGGACTAGGAGTTGAACTTGTACCCGAGAAAGCTTTGATCTACGAGGGTATAATTCTCATTCTCTTTCTCTTTCGTTTAATTGATAATTGAACACAAGGATAGATCATGGTGATGGTTTGTATTAAACTTTTAAAATCCGATTTATCATGCTTCCGCCCTATTTGTGTAATTAGATTGCATGCTTACGTAATATACAAACCTAACGGTAGATACTCGAAAGGAAGGAGCAAAGCTAGATCAAATACCTGTAGTTAGGGAATTTCAAGATGTATTTCCTGATGACTTACCAGGTCTTCCACCGGATAGGGAGATTGAGTTTGTTATCGATCTTGCACCTGGTACGGTGCCAGTTTCGAAGGCACCATACAGGATGGCGCCAGTAGAGTTGAAGGAGTTACTTATGCAGTTACAAGAACTCTTAGACAAAAAGTACATACAACCCAGTGTTTCACCTTGGGGAGCACCGGAGTTGTTTGTAAAGAAGAAGGATGGAACTTTGAGGTTATGTGTTGACTATAGAGAATTAAATAAGTTAACCATAAAGAACAAATATCCTTTACCAAGAATTGATGATCTGTTTGACCAGTTGAAAGGGGCCAAACACTTTTTGAAAATTGACCTACGATCAGGTTATCATCAATTAAAGGTAAGAAAGGAAGATGTGCCGAAGATAGCGTTTAGGACACGCTATGGACATTATGAGTTTCTTGTAATGTCCTTTGGATTGTCGAATGCACCGGCAAAATTCATGGACTTGATGAACCGAGTGTTTAAACCATGCTTAGACAAATTTGTCGTAGTGTTCATCGATGATATTTTAGTATACTCGAGAACAAAGGAGGAGCATGCTGAACACTTAAGGAGCGTATTGAAGATATTACGAAAGGATCAACTTTATGCAAAGTTTTCCAAGTGTGAGTTCTGGTTAGAACGAGTCCAATTCTTGGGTCATGTGATTGACAAAAATGGAATCGCGCTAGATCCAATAAAGATAGAGACGGTTGTGAATTGGGAACAACCAACAACTCCAACAGAAGTAAGAAGTTTTCTCGGTTTAGCAGGGTACTATCGGCATTTTATATAAGATTTTTCAAACATAGCAACCCCGCTAACCAATTTAACTCGAAAGACGGTAAAGTACGTCTGGACAGATAAATAGGAAGAAAGCTTCCGAGAGTTGAAGAAGCGATTGAGCATGGCACCAATGTTATCTTTACCAGATAATACAGGAGGCCTTGTAGTTTATAGTGATGCATCACATAAGGGATTAGGTTGTGTGTTGATACAACATGGGAAGGTGATTGCATATGCATCACGACAACTCAAAGATTATGAAAAGAAGTATCCTACGCATGATCTTGAGTTAGCCGATGTAGTATTTGCCTTGAAAATTTGGAGGCATTACTTGTATGGAGAAAAGTGTGAGATATACACAGATCATAAAAGTCTAAAGTATATCTTCACGCAGAAAGAGTTAAACATGAGGCAAAGGAGATGGCTAGAGTTGATAAAGGATTTCGACTGTGAAATCTTATATCATCTCGAGAAAGCCAACGTCGTAGCAGACGCGTTGAGAAGAAAGAACCACGAGAAGTTGAATGTAATAACCAACCACGAGGTACTGATAAAATAGTTTGATAAACTTGAGATTGAGGTAAGAGTTCCACCTAATTCTACCCAGAAGTTATTCGTTGTGGAGAGTAGTTCGACTTTGTTGGATAGAGTCAGGGAACTACAGGAGACAGATGAAGAGTGTCAGAAGTGTAAAACTAAAATAACTCATAAAAAGAATATCAAATTCAGAATAGACAAAGATGGTGTACTGAGGTACGAGGATAGAATTTGGGTACCCTCAGTACAAGAACTAAAAGATGAAATAATGAATGAAGCCCATAGTTTTAAGTTCGCCGTGCATCCAGGTAGTACAAAAATGTACAAAGATTTAAGTCGACATTTTTGGTGGTCAAACATGAAAAGAGAAATAGCAGAATGGGTAAGTAAATGTTTAACATGTCAAAGGTCACAGTAGGTCTTCCAAATATACAGAAAGGTCACAATTCCATTTGGGTAATTGTAGATCGTCTTACCAAGTCGGCTCATTTTCTACCTATAAAAGTTAACTTTAGTCTTGACCAGTTAGCCAAACTTTACATCCATGAAGTTATTTCTAGATATGGAGTCCCTGTTTTTATAGTATCAGACCGAGATCCCCAATTTACTTCACATTTTTGGACAAGTCTCCAGAAACATTTAGGAACTCAGTTGAAATTAAGCACAACCTATCACCCACAAACCGACGGTCAGAGTGAGAGAACAATTCAAACATTGGAGAACATGTTGCAAACTTACATCATGGACTTCAAGGGGAGTTGGGAAGATCAGTTACCTTTGGTAGAGTTTGCCTACAATAATAGCTATCATGCCAGCATAGGAATGCCACTATTTGAAGCTTTGTATGGAAGGAAATGTAGGATGCCATTATGTTGGGACGAGGTCGGTGAGCGACAAATGTTAGGACCAGAAATGTAATACCCGAGAATTTTAGATAATATTAATATTGACTTTCCTATTAAATTGAATATTTATTCGAATATGAGTATACGTGATATGTTCTTTTTGATAGTGATGTGATAAAGTGACATTAGGCTATTCAATGCAAGGTAGTGACATTAGGCTATTCAATGCACATTTTAACCTAAGTGGGATATAACCTAAGTGTACAATAGCACCCAAGTATATTAATAGTCTCAATTGCAATGTCTGAGTTCTTGTGTCCCAAAAGGAGTGTCACCTTCTTGCCCAAATTCTCATTCACGTGAAACACCAAAAGGCTACAAGCCTAGCCCTTATCCCTTCTCCTCAAAATCAGCCATACAGACCTCAGATTCATGATGAAAGGGGGAGTGGTTCAAATAGTAAACTACCAGCTTCTCATTAACCTTCATTTTCTTCCTTCTTCCATTGGTTTGAATCAATGGGCAAAATCTGATTTTGGACAAAAGAAACTCTATAAATTGAGGCTTTCTCTTCTTCATTTTGGTTGCTAGAAATTTGAAGTTGAGCTTCTATTAGAGAGTAAAATTGAGCGAATTTCAGTTGGTAGAATTGAAGAATTAATTTAGCTTCAAAAGGTAAAACTCCATTAAATTGTGTTCTTAGTTCTTAATTTCTACATACAAATTCTTGGGATATTTGCAAATTATGTGTTAGCTGGATTAATAATAGATATCATGATGCTAGTTAAGTTTATATACATGATATTGAAGTGTTAATCATGTTTTATGCTATCAAATTTAAGTTTTATGAATTCTCAGAAATGTTCTGAAATACATGCATTGAATGTACAAATATTGATGAGATAAGTTTATAGTAATCTGTAAATGGTTTTTATACATGGTTAGTATAGTCAAATACGAAAACAACGAAAGTTAAATGGACCATTTTGGTCCAGAAACGAGTTCGTTATGGGATTTATCGCTAAACATGTTGAATTTTGGAAAAATAGCATGAATGATGAATTTAATACTTGAATTTAGTTGTTTACTCGTGTTAAGTTGTTAGAATCATGTTAGGTATGCTTAATATCATGTTTGTAGACTTTATGTGAGGTGGGTATGCATAAATTGTTGTTTGAGTTGGTTTTGGCTTTGGAGGACATGCCGATACAAGGAGTTCCCTGGTTCTGCCAAGGAGCAGCGCGACCGCGCTGTGCACCAGAAGGAAACTCCACTTTTTGTTAGTTCTGATATGTTGAGCAAGCTTGATTACTTTTATTTTGGTCATTAATAACTCTGATTTACTGATATAAGATTTCAACATTCGACAACATTCCCTTTAGTTGCGTTAGTGTGAGTTTTACATGAAAACTTATAAGACCAACATTGTTGAAAACAACCTTATGTGTATTCTGATTTCATGAGCATACGTAAGTAACTTATATAAGGATGTAAATGAGTATCACATATCATCCAAAGCCCTCTTGCACAATATGAGTTGTGTTAGCTTGGTTCTAACGACTTTCTAAAGGAAAACTTGAAGTGTTGGAAGTGAAACTTAACGAACTTTGTATCTTTGATGTTCTGAGCTTACAAGAATGTATAATAGGACTTTATATGCCTCTAGACATGATCTTTATGCTCACCAGTGTGATTAAACATGTTCTCATATTTGCAAGTATGCTTTAAAACAAGTTTTCAAGCGATGAACAATGTTAACCGTGTGAACGTAATATATGTACAAGCATGCATGTTATGGTTTGCCTAATAACATTGAGTGGTATATTAATCATCATGACTCGCCTTTATGAAATACACTTGTTAAGCATGTTACTTTATGAAGTTCAAATAGAATGAAATGTTTGGAAATGGCTTGGGACAAGCATGCTAAATATTCAACTAAAGTTTATACCTTCTGACGTGTATGTGTGTTAGGTATCAGTAGCATGGTATGATAAAGGTTAAGTTAATATCATACAGGAGACAGGCCTGCACTGGAGCTAACAGGGAGCAGCGCGGCCGCGCCACTCCCTAGTTATATTCCAGTGCGGCCACGCCTTCCTGCAGTGCATTCTGACTTTTTTATTGCTAATCTTAAAGTGAGGTATATGTGCATTAAGCTTTAGTACATGATTAAACTGAGACTTCTATTACGTGACCCTGTTAAGACTATATAGAACCAAGGTTTAAAAGTGTTTACGAGTTATCTAAATGATTTTCAAAGCGAGATCGATAACGATTTCAAACAACGTGATGTGTTGGTCTATGGTCAGGATTAGCATCTAAGGTGGAACTGAAAATGTGTTATACTTGTGTGTATATGTGTAGAGTCATAATGTAGAATTATTTGAATTATGAACTTGTATGACTAATTTAATTCTCATATATAACAATTTATGTAAAAGGCAAGTACTCGAACCCTCTCTTTTTATTGAGCAAGTTCTTAAACTTGTACATTCATTTATCGTACAAGTATATGCTGGTGAGAATGACTTTTATGCTTTATAAATTGTCATTCATATTCTGAAGTTGGTTTGAGATTAATATCCCTTGAACCTTATTACAAATGTTGGATTCAATATGTCCTTGTGTATGTTGGTAAAGTTGTCTACATCATTGTTTCGGCTGGACCTATATGCATGTGTTTAAAAGGAACCCAAACCAATTATCTTGGTGCGGACTCTTATCTACTGAGATGAACAACCCTCATTAAAGGGGAAATTATATTGTCGGGGAACCGACGTGCGCACTTATAAGCATGTGAAAGTTATGCATAACATGGAGTACTATAGGCTGATCACATGTGTACTTGTTTTATTGGATTTTCAGTATAATAACTGTTAATTCTAGCAGGAGTTCTTAGTCCTTTGTGACTACCCAGTGTTCATCACCTCGAACTTTGAAAGAATTATACCTTGAATCTTATTGATATTTTCTGCCCATAGCAACTCTATTCGAAATAATTGATATTTCATAATATTTTTGAACTATCCTTTGTATCCTCGAGACTTCAAATTTTATAATTGATTACCCTTGTTATTATATCACTTGTTGGGCAAATTCGTTGCTCATTCTTACTTTCTTTAAACCTTTAAGTTAAGGCAGAGCGAGGTGAACCTTCAGGCAAGGATAAAGGAAAGGGCAAAACTACGGAGTAGCTTTGTTCTTCCTTAAGGAGAAGATTATTTACTATGTTTTTTTAAGTTTTCTAATTCGGTTATGCAATAAGCTTAGGCTTGAATTATGTATTAGTACTATGTTTTAGTTTGAATCAAGACTCTTGGATAGTATTGTAGTAACGGTTGCGAGACCTTGGGACGAGAATAATTTTATTAAATCAATGTAATTTATTCTATCATTTCCGTTGTATTAGTTTTATATCGTTATTTGAGTTAGAACGTGACGAACCAAATTCGAGACAGTGACGTCAGAATATGGGGGCGTCACAAGAAATAGTTCAACAAACCGCTGAGGTAGTTCGAATTATACGAGGAAGATTGTAAGCATCTCAAGATCGACAAAAGAAGTATGTGGATCAACACCGGAAACTACAAGATTTTGATGTCGGTAGTCATGTGTTTTTAAAAGTATCTCCGTGGAAAGGCAAAATCCGTTTCGATAAGAAAGAAAAATTGAGTCCGAGATTCATTGGACCATTCCAGATATTGAGGAGGATAGGTGAGGTAGCTTATGAGGTAGCCCTACCTCCTGAGTTAGAACATATTCATAGCGTGTTTCATGTGTCCGTGTTACGACCATACAAACCCGATTATAAACACGTTATAGATTACGAGCCTATTCAGATCGAGAAAGATTTATCATATGAAGAAGTTCCTATTGAAATCATAGATAGGAAAGAACAAAATCTACGGAATAAAGTGATACCTTCAGTCAAGGTTATTTGGAGAAATCAAAACATAGAGGAATCTACGTGGGAGCTCGAGAGTAAAATGCGAGACAACTACCCACATTTATTTTTGTAACCTGTACTGAAATTTCGAGGACGAAATTCTTATTACAGGGAGTGAATGTGATATTCCAGACCTTGATAAGATTCATATATATAAATTATGTGATTATTAAATGAAATTTCTTATTCCGACTCTGTGTTATGTGAATGTATACTCTAATGAACGACTGTTCAGGGAATCTTTGAAAACCTAATACGGTTCGAAAATGCTATCATATACGTTTAGAATTAGAGTGTATAACCTAAAACTAGGTATCAAGAAGTTTAAAACCTTAAGCCCTAATGAGATTCGAATTTTATAACATATGTGCTTAATAAAGATTGAAATGATATTTCGAAGTAGGTGTTTTGTGATTATATTATGTAAACGATGAATTAGGTCAAATAAAATATTTTTGTCAAGCTGCTTAGTCATGCTTACATTGACAAAATGATTTGTCGTGCTTTCCACGATTTCACCAAGAAGCATCCTGACAAATTATTTTTGACAAGTTGTGTCGTGCTTGAGAATGACAAAGTGATTTTGTCGTGCTTACGGTAACAAACTGCATTGTCGAGCTTGTAAGATATTCTCATTGAGGAGCTTAGAAGATAGGTTCAATTGCAAGCTGCATTATCGAGCTTGGAAGATATTTTCATTGAGGAGCTTAGAAGATAGGTTCAATTGCAAGCTGCTTTTTAGAGCTTGGAAGATATTTTCATTGAGGAGCTTAGAAGATAAGTTCAATTGCAAGCTGCATTGTCGAGCTTGGAAGATATTTTCATTGAGGAGCTTAGAACAATATTCTAAGAATATGCTAGGGTGAAAAGTATAATAAGTCGAGCCCCTAACGTGCAATTAGTGAAACTTAATTTTTCTATAAATAGCAAGCTCAGTTCATTCATTCCTTACTATTTTTCAAGAGCAGTTCAAGAGTAAAAACACTCTATATTTATATTTTGAGAGATATTGTGAGATAAAAATTACTTTCTAAGCATCGAAGCGCTGCGCGATTGGAAGTAAAGCTAGCAACTACAAGAGGTATTACTCTAGTGGTTGTTATTTTCATTCTTCTTTATATATTTAGTAAAAATATACTTTTATAAAGTAGTTATAATGCCCAAATTATTTTAAGTATATAATACAAAAGTCCTATTTACAAGCAGTTATAATGCCCAAATTATTTTAAGTATATAGTACAAAAATCCTATTTACAAGCAGTTATAATGCCCAAATTATTTTAGTATATAGTACAAAAAGTCCTATTTACAAGTAGTTATAATGTCTGATTTATTTCTCTTATATATTAGAAAATATACTTTTATAAGCAGTTACTATGTCCGACTTTCTTCAACTATTTAGTAAAAATATTCATTTTATAAGCAGTTATAATGCTGAAATTTTCTCAAATATAATAGCCGAATATTCATTTTATAAGCAGTTATAATGCCCGATTTATTTCAAAAATAGTAAACGAGTATTCATTTTGCAAGCAGCTATAATGCTCAATTTATTTTAAATATAGTTGAAAAATATTCATTCTATAAGCAGTTATAATGCTGAAATTATTTCATGTATAGTAGAAGAAGTCTTATTTATATGCGGTTATGATACCCGAAATAAAACTTAAAAGATTTAGTCGTTAAACGCTTATTTGTCTACATAAACTTATAATCGTGTAGGATTTACGACGAACGTTTAGACCGTTATATTAACTGTAAAAGATATACGAGGCAAATCTTCAAACCTTGTTACCTTTATGCAAGTATTATACATCTTGCTATCAATTATTGTGAAGTTATTGCTTCTTGTTCAGCATAACTTAAGAAATGAATCATTATTCATATATTGTTTATCCGAGCATAAATTGTTGTGTCAAACCAAATTGTTTTGGTACGACATCTTATACTGAGAAATAAAATGCCTTGGTGGAAGGTTGAAAATCGTCGATTATATATTGACATAAAATTGTAGGATGATATGCATACTCCTAGGATATTAGTAGGCTGATCCCCTACGAGATATCTGAAATCAAGCTGTTCTAAGTCATTGAAGACTGATAGAACTGATTGAAACACATGGTTCATGTACTGAACCCTCAGTTATACATCTTTGACATCTTTCAACTCAAACACATTGTGTTTACATTTTCAAATAAACTTATTGAGCATTTGTAGCTCATTCTTGCATACAACTTTCTTTGCAGTGTTAGATGGTAATCCCAGAACTTCAGGGACATACAAGGAAAAAAGCCATGTTAATTAGTTTCATCTTACTGTTTTGTATAATCTCAAGTCTCATAAGACTTTTGTTATAATAAAGACATAGTACTGAGAATATTGTAATCAAACTTAATCTTATGAAATATATATCATCTTTTGTTACATCGTTTGCGTTATATTTATATTGTTAGTTAAGTTAGAAGGTAGCATTTGCTCTAGTACAGTATCCCTATAAATTATACATCTGAATGAGGGTATTTAAATGATACTGGGAGTTCTGTAAGCGCTGAGGTTATACTTAATGAGCGCCGGTAAGGTGCCGCCTTTACCGGAATGCGCCCCTCAGTTCCAAGAACAATCTTATCATTAATATTGTGAATGTCATATAGATAGAGAATATCAATATGAAAGAGATATTCATAAGATATAAATCTATACATCCAAGTGAGGGTATCCAAACACAGTTAACGTTCTGGCCGGAACTAGTATCTGTTATGGGATACTGCGAACTTTGGATAGATAGAAGTTATATATTATGAATATTTATAGCTGAATAGTTTCACATGAGTACCAAATTTGCTACAGGGAGTGTAGATAATTTGGGGGTGTCACATCTTCCTAATCCCTAACCTAGTTGAAACTGAGTGGTGATCATTTCTCGAGCTACTGACATTATTTCAGGAGATGTGACGCCCCTAAATCCGGGTACCTCAATTCCACAGATTTGGTACTCACTATTCATCACATTCATAACTAACTACCCATAATAAAGGATAATAACAATAATAAACTTAATAAACAATATTCCCATTAAAGGGTTACATAATTAATACGAAATCTCAGGTCATCTAACCTTTATTACATCTTTTGCGGAATTAAAACATAATAATAATGTCTCAATACATAAACTTTATCAAGTAAATTAATCTTCTTCATTTGTTCATCTTGCCCTTGCCCTTGTTCGAGGACGGCTCATCAGACTTTTCAACTTTAGCTACAATATTTTATGCAAGGGTGAGCAAACAATTGTCCACAAGTATAGTAGCAATAATAATAGCATATGAATAATCAATGAAATAGATCTCAACTAAGGAGTATAAACCTTTCTGAAGTCAATCAACGATAATCAAAGAAATGAAAACTCAATAGAAAACTCGGCTTTTGAACCAAGTTTAGAATACAAGATCATAAATATACCTGAGGGTCACAAGACCTCCAACTATGTCCTAGGTTAACAAGTATCTCTACTGTAACCTTTAACAGTCTTATAGACTATGGACTATTTATCTCGTACTCTAGGGGATCAGCCCTTCGTACAATGTATTATGCACAAATATTTTAACGTTATTCCGTAGTAATATCCCTTATAATAGGGTTGTTCATCTCAGCTTTGACACTAGAGTCCGTACCAAAAAAGTTTGGTTTGGATTAACTTCAACAGAAATTTTAACTTTTAGAACGCTCATCAACTATGGACTAGTCGAATCAATAAGGGTTCGCTAGCCACTAAAGAATTTGAGATAACAACATAAGATTATACAATGGAGTTTATGATCAAAGATCGAACAACAATGATTCGTAGTTAAATAAACAATTTATATCAAGGTAATGCTTTCATAAGAATTAGAACGCTTAATTAGAAATTATAGAATTTGAACAATACGGAAAGCCTCTCTAGAAACAAAGAAACAAATTATATGAACTTGTACAACGTAAGAATAGAGTTTGGAAACTTGCGTAAAAGAGGAGTAGGGTTTAAGAACTTGCCTTGTGCGTTCGTTACAAAATTACAGTACACTTCCTTTAAACACCCTACACATTCAAGCCACATCAATACATCGATCAGTCATAAAATAATATTCACTAATCGCTCACATAAACCCTATTCTATAACCCATCATTCTTTATTAGTCACATAATATCATCTTATATGATTATGACCTGTTATTAAGCTTAATAATAAATCTTACACTCTGCTACAACATCTTATGAAGTTATAAAAACAATTTCTAAAACCATACACTTAAAATCTCAATACTGGGTCTGAACAGGTAGCAGCGCGGCGGCGCTACTTTTACACATAGCACCAGCGCGGCCGCGCTGGTGTGCAGACTCAGAATCTGCAGGTCGCGAACAGACTCTGTTTCTTCCCAAATTCCATACATTCAACACCTTAAATCCCATTTAGCCAATCACAGACGCTATGAACTTAACAAACACAAAACTTAAATATTTACAGAATCATTTCAACATCTCAGAATCTTCAAATAACCAAATTAAGGATTCAAATATCACAATCCATGTTCTATTTCATATTCTTGACATATTAGTGAAATCAAATACCACAAATTCGTTTCTAAACTATTTTAATCCGTTCAAGTTGCATTGTTTTCGTTTCTCAGTAAATTACAATAATACACCATCAATTTACAGATTAACATACGAGTTAAGCACCAATTTTTATACATACAAGCCATACTCATGAACTTTCATTGTAAAAACCAAAACTATTTTTTTAAAAAAGACAAAAACATGCTTTCATGGATTAACTCAATTAAAACTGATTATAAACAACATATAGAAGATTATTCATACTAACTAACACATATAAACAATTACTCCATGCATTAATCCATCAAAACCCATTTATAGAGAAATAAAAATCAATCCTCAGTGAAGAACTTAAAGAATAATTACAGAAGTTTATAATCAGATTATACCTCTTAATTCATTGTTTAGAAGCTAAATGATATGATACTTTTCTTCTTCAATCTCACCAAGCTCTCAAATTCTCTCTGTAACTCACTTCTCTCTATTCTCAGACTTAGCCAAATATAAAACTGACAAAGTTAAATAAAACTAATAACCTTAATAATGATTATAATAATACGAATTTTAATATTGTCAGTTACACAATTCAAAAGCTATAAGGCTATGTTTGGCAAAACTAGATTAAAATAGAAATTCAAAAGCCACAAGGCTTTGTTTGGTAAAACTAAATTAATCCTCTTTTAATTTATTTTAATAGCTCATTTACTATATAGTTTAATCGTCACACCTTTAACAATTAAACTGTAATCATATGAATTCAATTAAACTTTATAATAAAATTTATATTTAATCATTAGAATTACTAAACAAATTAATTAAACTTCTAATTAATCCGTCATACTTAATACAAATACTCCACAACAAATCCATCAATATATATTTAACTCAAT
The DNA here is from genome assembly GCA_034770075.1 of Aralia elata. NCBI lineage: Eukaryota > Viridiplantae > Streptophyta > Magnoliopsida > Apiales > Araliaceae > Aralia > Aralia elata. The sequence goes on along the minus strand of JAVJAP010000363.1, from coordinate 16,687 downwards.
AAATAAATTAACTAAAATATTTATTTAATTCAATAAATATTTTAAATAAAATATAAAATTCTTTATCGTTACAGGAGATACTCTCGGTTTCAGAGTAGGAGAGCCTCTAGGACGATATTAGGCAGTACTTACTTCGAAAGCCTAAAAACTGGCAGGCTCAACACCTTCGTTAAGGCCGATTAGAGGAATATCATCGTGGATATGCGAAGGGTAATCTGGTTCTGCTAAAACGGTTACTAGATTCCCATTGATGACATATTTCACCTGTTGATGAAGAGTAGACGGCACTGCCCCGACCATATGGATCCAAGGCCGTCCTAGCAATAGATTATATCTGATAGTAATGTTCAATAATTGGAAAGAAATATTGAAGGTATATGGACCTATTTCCATGGGGAGCTCAATCTCTCCAACGGTATCCCAACTTGATCCGTCGAATGCTTTGACCACCACGTGGGTGCTTCAAATCCGGTTAGGATTAATCTTCATTCTTTCCAAGGTATCGTAAGGACAAATATTCAAGGATGATCCTCCATCAATCAACACACCACCCAATACATATCCTGAGCAAATCACCGCGATGTGTAGGGGTTTACGATGCCCTGTTCCTTCGGACAATATATCGTCATCGGTGAAAGATCACATTACTATCAAAGATGTGGCCAATCAGGTGGCTAAATTTCTCCATGTCCATGGTTTTGGGGAGATACGCCTCTTCTAGGACTTTGACTAATATCTTCCAATGATCTTCGGATGCTAGCACTAAGTCAAGGATAGAGATCTGAGCCAAAACTTCTTCGAGCGTTTTCACAACCTTCACCTCATTATGTCCTATTTTGGCGAGGAATTCCACCACCTTTTCTTCAGATACTTTCCTAACAAGTGTCGTCACAGGTTTTATCACTCGCTCCGGCAGATATAAAGGATTATCCTTGGGTAAAATAGTTGTGCATTCAGATGTTTCTCCCATTTCCTTCCCATAATTTTAGGGAACTGACTTCAAGTTGATGATAGGATATTGCGGTCTTGATGTCAACACAAGGGGTTTAAGGACCTTCTCTGTTCCACTTGCCGCTCCTCGAATTACAAGGGTTCTGATTTCTGCGCTTTCCAGATAGGTGATTATGGCCACAACTGTAACGAATGCAATTTTTTTTGATTGAATAAAAATATTTATTAAGTTATATAAATATTTTTATTAATTTATTGAGTTAAATAAATAATTTATTAAGTTTTGTGAAGTGGGTATATGTTGAGTTTAATAATGTTAAATGTTATTTGAATGTGATTTGTTATGTTTATTCTAATTTAATTTAATAATTAAATTAGATGATGAAAAAGTTTATTTGAATAAATAATTTATTTGAATAATATAATTCATTTGGTGTTATTATTATTGATTAAATAAATTATTAATTTAGTTAGTAAGGTTTAATTGAATTTATGTAATAATAAGTTCAATTAAATTCGAAGTGTGACATTTTAAACTATATGTTATAATAATTTATTAAAATAAATGAGTAAGTGTTTAATTCAGTTTTACCAAACAAGGCCTTAAGACCTTTAGTTAGAATAATGGGTTATTTTATTTTGTATTTGCCAAACAAGCCTTATGGCTTTTGAATTTTTATAACTGATGATTTAATTAGATTATACATTCCATTAGTTTTTATTCATCAGTTTTTATTCTTATTTCATCAGTTTATATTTTTAAACTACGTCAGTTAAGAAAAATAAAAGAAAGAAGAAGAAATACAGAGTTTGAGAGAAAGAAAAGAATAGAGCTCTGTGAGTTTGAGAGTTGAGAGAAAAGAGAGAAGTGAGAGTTTGTGAATTGAGAAAGAGAAGGAAGGGAAGTGCTAGTAAGGAATTAAATACATAACTTGAAGGTATAATTCTTATTAGTTTTGTTTTAATTATATTTTTATTATTTTACTTCTCTGTATGTGATTTCTACTTCACTGTATATGAATTTATATGTCAAATATACATGAAATTACTTGGTTATAATTGTTAGTAAGCATGTATTAGAGATTATGTGGTGATTATAAACTAGTTTGGAAGAATTAATTCATGAAAACATGCTTTAGAATTGAGTTCTTAGTTTTTACAGAGCTTTATTTCATGTATGGGAATATTTGTATGAAAATTTGATGATTCAATTTGGTTATTAATCGGTGAATTAATAATTGTTTATGATTATGTGATGAAAAACATGAATAATGCAAGAAGAATGGTTTTAATTGGTTGAAAAATGAAATTTACAGAGTTTAATTTCATGAGAATGGTTAAAAAACTTGAATATTTGGTTTTAACATTGAATTTTTGTTGGTTTAAACTAGTTGTTTATGTGTTAGAATGATTAAAATGTTTACAGGACATTTTAGGTAAATGTTTTTATATCATATATGATGTCTGGGTATGTTTAATTTGTATTCTGGATGTAGTAGAAATTCGGAAAATTTGGCCAAATTTGGCCTAAGTTTTCACTGGTTTGCGAGCTGGGGAAGATGACTGTCGAGTAATCCTCGCCCTGGCGAGAAAATGTGAAGAAATCTTCGCCCCGGCGAAGGTCTCGCCCCGACGAGAATTTTTGTTCTGTAAATCCCCGCCCCGGCGAGCGTTTTGTTTCAGTAAATTCTCGCCCCTACGAGAATCACTGCTGGAAAAAGAAAAAAAAAATTTATTATTATGTTTTTTCTTTTCTTGGTAGCTATAATGTATCATTGTATGCATAATTAAACTTATATTAATGTGACTAAAGTATTGTCAAGATGGTTGCTAAACTAGTACTTGTTGACTATGGTTTGCTAAATGAGATGTTATAATAAAATGATAAGAGCAAACCTAAAGTGATTATAATTATGTGACTAATTATGTTACCATTTTTATAATTAAATGTATAGGTTATTTAAGGATCGTGAGATATTTAATTTGTAATCTACGCTTGAGGCAAGTTCCTTATCTCAACTTATTAATTTTATGTTAAGCAAGTTTTCCTTCCTTAAGCTTGAAAATTATTTATAGCAAGTTGTTGTTCTCTTTTAACTTGTTAATTTATTCTAGACAAGTTTATTTATATTGAGCAAGCTTATTGACCTTAGCTTATTGATATTCAAGCAAGGTTACTATCATGATTATATACTCAAGCTTTATTCCAATCATTGTTGTTATTCAAACTTCTAGTATAGTTTCTATTGAACAAACTCTATTGAATTAGACTAGCAAACCCTTATTGATTCAGCTAGTCCTTAGTTGATGAGCGTTTTCAAAGACTTAGAATGTTTTCTATACTTGTTCCAAGCCAATTTCCTTTTTGGTATGGATTCAGACGATAAACTGAGATGAACAACCCTAATATAGGGGATTACTTACGCGACAACGTTAAAAATGTTTGTGCACAATACATTGTACAAAGGACTGATCCCCCTGAGTACGAGATGTTGGTCCATAGTCTATATGACTATTAAAGGTTGCAGTAGAAATACTTGTTAACCTAGGACATAGTTCGAGGTCTTGTGACCCTCAGATATAACTTCTAAATCTTGAATTCTATATTTTGGAATCAAGCATTCTAACGAGCTTTTAAACTTTGATCCATTTATTGATTGAGATTCAGAAGACTATTATTCCTCAGTTGAGATCCATTTCATTTAAATATTATTGTTATCGTACTTGTGAGCAATTGTTTGCTCACTCTTACACTAATCATTACAGCTAAGCCAGAAAAGTCGGACGAGCCGTCCACGAGCAAAGGCAAGGGCAAGATGCATAAATAGCTAATGACCTGCTATCTACTTGATGATTATTTGTTACAAGACTTGTTTTAAATTATGTTTTATTCCGCATTGATGTAGTAAGGTTTAGATAACCTGGGACTTGATTGTTTAATAGTTTGGAGATGTAACCCATTTTGGGAAGATGTTTCTTTAAGTTTATTTAATTGTTAATTTATTGGGTAGTTAGTTTTGAATGTATGTTATAGTGAACACCAAATCAGTGGGAATTAAGTACCTGGATTTGGGGGTGTCACAACAACTTCGTCCGAACTCTCTATTTCCGATGAGTATGACAAACCCTTCATTTCTATGGTATTTTCTACAATAGTAAAAACCTCGATATTGCTTGCTATTCTTAGCTCCCCAACTTCAATGAAATTCTGAATTTTGTGTTAAAGATCCTAACAGTCTTTTATGGTGTGGCCAGGTGAATTTGCGTGATACATGCAAATCTTTGTAGGGTCATATCTCTTCGATCGAGTGCTTATGGATGGCAAGCAGTTCCGTGACCTTTCCTTTGCTTATCAACAGTTGCAATGTTTCCTCCTTGGATTGTCCCAAAGGAGTAAACTTTCGATTCATAGCCAATTCGTAATTCATTTTTTCTTTGCTCAATATCCTAGCCTCTCTGGCTAATCTTATCTGCCCATTTTTCTTGCTCTTAGAGCCAAGCCTGATCCTCCTAAGTGAGGAGGATGACTTTGGGAGAAACTGCAGTTAATTTGGGCTTTGAGACTTGACTAATGATTTGTCTCGTGAGCAGGTGTTGATACACAATCAATTCGGCCAATCGACCCCATTTGCGTATTGACCATTGTTAATTCTTGTTCCACTATATGGTTGATTTTTGAATACTACTCTCCTAGAGTATTCGTCTTGGATTATAGAGGATATTCTTCAACTTTCCTCAGATATTTATGGTTTTCCAACCTTCCTAGAGCTAATCATGTTAACCCTTTCTGTATTGTACTGAGGGAGACGGTTAGTGTGAACATTGGGTTGCTCTGGTGGCATCACCACAATCTCCCCACTTTCTATTGGGTTTTAAATCTTGGGTTTTAAATACCAAGCATTCTTGAGGATAAATCTTCCCGGCTGACTTTATCATTTTGGATTACGAAGAGGATAAGGACATGCCAATTATATTAGGTCGTCCGTTCTTAGCGACAGGGAGAACTCTGATAGATGTACAGAAGGTGTGAATTGATAATGATAGTTCAAGATCAGGAAGTCACCTTCAATGTGTTCAAAGTAATAAAATTCCCTAAAAAAGCCGAGGAATGCTTACGAATAGACCTAATGGACGAAATAGTGACTGAAAGGACCGATGCAAGTTATTTAGAAGATCCACTAGAAGCTGCCTTGGTTGGTATAGACACTTTTGATGACTTGGAAGAGTGGGATTACATCAAGATATTAGATGCATTACCAGTCTCTCAGAAATTTAGCAAGCAATTTGATAGTCTTGACCGGCCTAAAGAAGGAGAAAAGAGGTCCAAAACATCAATGGAGGAACCGCCTATGCTCGAAACTCAAACCTCTTCTCTCTCATTTAAGGTATGCTTACTTGGGAAATTCTGACACTCTACTAGTTATAGTTTCTGCTCACTTGAATGAGTCTCAAGAAAAAAAGCTATTAAGGGTTTTGCGTGCGTGAGTATAAAACGGCAATCGGGTGGACAATAACAGATATTAAGGGAATTAGTCCATCGTTCTGCATGCATAAAATTTTGCTTGAGGAAGGGGCAAAACCGGTGATTGAGCAACAAAGACGGTTGAATCCGATCATGAAGGAAGTAGTTAAAGAAGGAAATCATCAAGTGGTTAGACGCCGATATTATCTATCCGATTTCAGAGAGTTCTTGGGTAAGTCCTGTACAGTGTGTGCCAAAGAAAAGGGAAATGACAGTGGTTGAAAACGAAAATAATGAACTCATTTCCTACAAGAACAGTTACAAGTTGGCGAGTATGTTTGGATTACCGCAAGTTGAATAAAGCTACTCGCAAGGATCATTTTCAATTGCCATTCATTGATCAGATGTTGGATTGGTTGGGGGGTCATCAGTTCTACTGCCTTCTCACCGGAAAACTCGGGATATAACCCGATAGTAATAGCTCCGGAGGACCAAGACAAAAACAACTTTTACATGCCCTTATGGAACGTTTGCATTTCGGAGAATGTCTTTCGGACTATGCAATGCACCGGCTACATTTCAACGATGCATGATGGCTATCTTCTCGGATATGATCGAGCAAAACTTGGAGGTAATTATGGATGATTTTCTGTATTCGGTGATAGTTTTTGACTTGTGCCTTGACAATCTGCTCTTAGTTTCTGAAACATTGTATGGAAACAATTTGGTGCTTAACTGGGAAAAGTGCCACTTTATGGTGCAACAATGGATTATATTAGGTCACAAAGTGTCCGCAGCCGGCTTAGAAGTAGATAAAGCGAAGATTAAAGCTATTAAAAAATTACCTCCACCAACATCTGTAAAGGGCATAAGGAATTTTCTCGGACATGCGGGTTTTTACCGACGATTCATCAAGGATTTTTCCAAATTTTCAAAACCATTATGTTCACTTCTTGAGAAAGATGTTCCATTCAAGATTGATCAGTCGTGCATTAAGGCTTTTAAAGTGCTGAAAAGAAGTTAGTCACAACACCGATCATAGTTGCTCCCGATTGGACTTTGCCATTTGAATTGATGTGTGATACGAGTGATTATGCAGTCGGAGCGGTGCTGGGTCAGCGTAGGGATAAGATTTTTCATACCATTTACTACTCAAGCAAGACGCTTACTAATGCTCAGTTGAATTACACCACCACAGAAAAGGAGTTGCTTGCAGTGGTCTTCGCCTTTGATAAATTTCGAGCATATATGATTGGGACCAAGGTAATTGTCTACACTGATCATTCCGCCATAAAATACTTGATTACAAAGAAGGATGCCAAACCTAGGATGATTCGATGGGTCCTTCTTCTGCAAGAATTTGACCTGGAAATCCGAGACAGAAAGGGTACAGAAAATCAGGTGGCTGATAATCTTCAAGGTTTAGAGAATTTAGAAATTCAAAAAAAGGATGATGTGGTGATCAATTAGTCATTTTCGAATGAGCAACTATTTCGTCTTAACACAGAAGTGCCTTGGTATGCGGATTACGTGAACTACTTAGTCAGTAATATACTCCTGCTTGATTTAAATTCTCAACAGCGAAAAAAATTTCTCCGTGATGTCAAGCAATACCTTTGGGATGAACCATTTTTTTTCAAAACTTATATGGATCAAATGATACGACGTTGTGTGCCACGTGAAGAGATGGAAAGCATATTGAATTGGTGCCATTCTTCAGAGTATGGGGGACACCATGGGGGAGAGAAAACAACGGCCAAAAGTGCTACAATCAGGGTTTTTCTGGCCATTCATTGTTCAAAGATGCCCACCTTTTTGTTCTAAAGTGCGAACAGATGTCAGAGGGTTGGCAACATTTCAAAACGACATGAAATGCCTCTCAACACTATCCTTGAAGTTGAACTCTTTGACGTATGGGGCATTGATTTTATGGGGCCATTTCCATCGTCATTCAACAATCAGTACATACTTTTGGCAGTGGATTATATATCAAAATGGGTTGAAGCAGCTGCATTACCCACAAATGATGCTAAAGTGGTTCTGCGGTTCTTGCGGAAAAATATTTTTACTCGATTCGGTACACCAAGGGCCATAATTAGTGATGAGGGCACCCATTTTTGCAACAAGAACTTCACTAAATTGCTCGCTAAGTATGGAGTCAAACACAAGATTGCTACGGCATATTATCCCCAAACTAATGGCCAAGCGGAAGTGTCAAACCGTGAAGTTAAGCAAATTCTGAAAAAAGTTGTGAATCCATCTCAAAAGGATTAGGCAATGAAGTTAGATGATGCTTTATGGGCATATCGAACGGCCTACAAGAATCCCATTGGAATGTCACCATATAGAATGGTTTACGAAAAAACATGCCATTTACCAGTCGAGCCTTAAACATAGATGCATATTTGGGCCATTCAAAAGTTCTAAACTTTGATCCACAAGCATCTTGTGAGAACAAGGTTTGCATTCAACTAAACGACGATGGAGGAATTTCGGCACCACGCATATGGAGGAACCGCTAAGTTGTACAAAGGAAATAAGTCTCAAAGAGGTGGCATGAACAAGCGGATAATTGAAGCAAAAAAATTTGGAACAGGTAAGACGATATTTATTGATTCAAAAGCTCCAGATTGAGGTGCTATTTCCTGGGAGAGCTGAAGTCTAGATTGGTTCAGGTCCTTTTGTGATATCTTCTATAAGCTCCATACGGGGCAATCAAAGTTGAAGAAAACCAAATACACAAAGCGCCACGTTCAAGAGTCAGATGGTCAAAGACTTGACAACATTATTGGGGGAGTGCCGATGTATGATCGACACAAACCAACCTCGATTTATCTTTCACTTCAATCGACCGGACTGGACCCGATGATACCGCAGAGAATAGTCGGGTTGGACGGACTATAATACCATGCGCTTCATGGGGAGCCCCGACAACCCAATTCATGGTTTATTTTTATTGCTTTAGTAGATAGATTAGTCGTAGTTCCAATATTCTTGCGTATATGTTTAGTATTAATTAGTAGCCTTATTTATTTTAGAATTTTAAGTGTTTCTCCAATCTCTCTTAGCTGTGTTAACACAAGCTATTTTACTTTGAACATGGACAAGGGCTTTGTGGGAGTGCATTAATAGAAGGGACAAAGTTTTGGGGATTAGCGCCAATTGAAGAAAGGAGGAAAAAATAAAAATTTCAAGACCAGGGATTCTTCTGCCTCTGCGAGAAAAGAAGCCTGGAAATTCTAGACTCACCCAGCGGCTCCAGCGCGTTTGCCTCGGCCAAGATCCCCTCTGCAATTCTTTGCCCCATGAATGAGATTCTAAGACTAAAAATTCTTCGCCCCCGGCGAAAGATGACGGATTTTTAGTTTTTAAAAAACCCATTCCAAATTAGATATGATTTCTTTCCAATTCCAAGGTTCAAAACTCGATCAAAACCTAGTTCTAGTTCTCTCCTTCTTTCCCAGTCAAATTTGACCAACAACTCTTGCATAGATCCCTCCCCACAGGGGGGGAGGTGGGAGGGGAGGGGGGGGGGGTTATAAAATATATAAAAATAATATATATATAATATATAAAATATATATATATAAGAAAAAAACGAAAAAACCAAAACCCATCTTCAGATTGGTTCCAAATTTCATGATTACTAACTCCAATTCTAGTTCCAATTTGGATTTCATTGCTTTTCTCCACAATAACTCTACAACGGGGATTTTAACTGCTTCAACTGAACAATTGCTAGAGTTTATCAACTATTTGAAGGAACAAGTCCAACTTTTACATTGGCACTTCAAACATACACAAGTTCTTCCTCAGGTTAAGTGGCAGTTTGTTAGGGTATCCACACCATTGGGTAAAATTGTTACTCTTAGCCAAATTTTCATTTAGTCTGGAGATAATTCATTTGGGATTGGGATTGGGTCAGTTGTGAACTCATGGCATATATTTGAATTGGTTGTGTTTTGTTCAATTGAAGTTACTACTAGGTTCAAATGGGGCTTTGGATTTGTTTTGATATTCTTCATATTGTGTTAAGTTCAGTCGGAAGTTGGTTTGTAGTTTGATGTTTGGGGGAGACCTATATCAAAGGATTTTCATAGCGGGCCACACGATGGGTTGTTGGTTGTTTTTTATTGCTTCAAAAGAGCATGGACAATTGGGTTTGGATAGCAAGTGATGAAACTTAATATCACCCCACATGGCTCCCAAAAAGACACTAGGTCGGTGAGGGTTCCGCTTCAGCACCATCAAGGTGCAATCTATGTTAGAACGGATAAATTCATCAGTTTGCCGAGGCTGTTTTGTAGATAGATTTGACTCATATATATCCGGGGGTAAAAGCTCTAACTCCCGATGCGCGCGTTTTCTCATAACCTGATGAACTGTTAGATGGTGATGATGATGCTCTCAGATTATTAGAAAAGAAAGCGGGTATGGGGAAAACTTTCACACGCCCACACAGATACCCTGCATGGTATAGCCATTGTCAAGCGAATTTTATGCCCTCAAGCAGAAGGACAAGGCACCTTGTGAGGTTATGAATCAGGGGTTAAGGAAGGTTTCTTTCTAGTGCACATACTATCAATGAATTTTTATAATTTTGAGGTCCTGACGAATGATGGCTGATATTTCATAATTTCTTAACCGGAAGGAGCCGCCGAATCTGGAGAAGGTAGGTGACTGACTTATGCACAACCAGTGAACAGTTTTCGGTATATTTAAAGGACCACGCGCTTGCAATACCACTTCCAAATAGTAAAGACTTAAGCCATTCTATGGAAAGATTTGGTTTGCATTTTTCCTATCAGCCAAGTTGATGCTCGTCTCAACATGTGAGTGATGTCCTAGAGGATGAAGAGCACTTCTATTATAGGTCCAAATTATGACGGGTTTAAAAATTAATTGTGGGGTGGTAATGTGATTGAGGCGTCGATTCGCTGAAGTTTAAGAGGAAATAGTACAGGGTGGTTTACTCACAACCCCTCATTTATTTTGTGAAGGATGTGCCTTCAAGCGAGCGTTCGCTTAAGGAACTACTGAGGAAGTTGTTGCAATAACCTGTAGTGCTTCTATTACGACCATGGTTTTTTTATTGCACGTTATAAGTAATGGGAAGGGTGGTGAGGTCACATGCCTCGTGGGTTGGGGTATATCATTCACCCTCCGTCTGAGAGATGAGGAGGCATGATGTCCAATGATGAGGTGGAGGGCCCTTCGACTTCGGACTTCGTGCAAGCCAAGGCTAAATTCTAGATAAACCAATTTCGAAATAATTGCAACATCATATAGTGATGACTCAACATAAGACCGTTATTGAGGCAGAGATCAATAGTTGGCAAAAGTTGACACGGCGCATTATGTTCGCTTATTAGGGTCGAGTTGTAACTCAGGCGCATATGTCTTCGCTTATGTTGGACTATTCCTGGTTTGTATCTAACTTGAGACCCTTGGTTTTTTAAGTTGTTACATGTCAATGTGTTGAAATTGGTTAGGATTCAGTTCACTTTTGTGTATTAAGTGCTCATTAAGGATATACAAGGGACTTTTTATCAATTGTTTGGATCGCTAAATTAAAATTTATTAAATAAATCATCTGCTTTGATGTCTGTCCTAAAATGCAAGAACAAAGAGAGGAATTGGAAAAAGATAAGAATTATAGACAGATAAGAGCAGATCTTGACTAGTTTGTCTTTGTTGGCCTGTGTCATTTGAACAAGGTAAGCCCATCAGGATGTGTCTTTACCACTCAACGCCCTAAAAATCATTTTGGTTTGGGAAGTCGTTGGTCGAAAAGGTTCGCTACATGGGTGGCATTGAAAAGCCTAATAAAGGATGAACATTGGCATTAAGTCAAAGAAAAAAAAAATATTATATCAAAATGAGTAGTGGAGTGTAAAACGCAACTCGTTGGGTAAAAAAATAAGAAAAAGAGAAGAAGAGTCAACACAAGTGGATAAATAGGAGAACTTAAAGAGGCATATATGTAAAATTATCTTTTATCTGTTTTTGAGCACTGTGATACTAAGGATTGGAATTCAGATTTTTGGACTGGGATTGACATGTTGAACACACACACATGGAAGGGTGGAAAGTATCAGATTATAATTGGTGATAAGTTTGGGATTGTTGATCGGTGCATTGAATTTGATGTCTTGTTGAATTTTTTAGTACTGTTTTCTGAGGGCCTAAGTTTTGTAGTTTATGTTGATTGATTGCTTTGAATTTAGAAAATCATGCATGTGCATTCAATGTAGATTTAGTTTAGTTGTTTGTTTTTTGTGTCTTGTTGTATTTGCTCGAGGAAAAGTAAAGTTTTGAATTTGGGGGTTTTTTTTTAAAAATTTGAATGAGTGGGTTTTTTACTTACGAACTTAGATACCATCTTTGTCTTAAATCCTTTTACTATCCTTTAAGAGTTATTAGTGTCTTTTTACTTGTTTTTTGTGTTTATTTTGTAGGAACGCGGGGTTTGGATTGGCAAATTGGAAAATCGGAATGTTTTGTGGACAATTTGGTAGCTTGTCTTCAGACTTTTTGCCGGGGCGAGCTTTTAAAGCTTAAGTTCTTGTCAGGGCGAGACTTCGCCGGGCGGTACGAAATTCTATTAAAGTAAATTTCTCGTCGCGAGCGGAGGATGCGCGGGAAGAGATAAAAAATATTTTTAGATTAGTTATTTCATGAAGTTGACACTGGACGAGGATTCTTTTTTACTAATCTGATGAGAAGATTATAAAGACATATGATCGGTATGGAAAAGGGGTTACACACTGACGATAACAAATACACAGAGATTGACTTGTAGCAAGATTGAACGTGTGGAGATCTAGAGATGGAAGAATGGTTTCGTGAAGAATTCAAGATTTGTGACTTGAAAGATTGAAGAAACTTATTTGAATTTTTCCTAATCTTTTATCTCAGTATGTTGTAATATAATTACGGATGGTTTATTCTAGGAATTCCTGGTTTTTTTATTTTCAGCATGAACTAATTCTTAAATTTTTAAGGCTACAGTTGAACCTTTTTGTGCCTTGATGAATTAAGTATCTATTTGAATTCCAAATATTATGTCAAATTGAGTTGTCTATCTTATTCCTGTGTTTATTGATTAAGTTGTTTTGGCCAAACAATTAGCGGTATACTTTTAGTTATGAATTTCGGGAGATGAAAATCTAGCAGTTAGATCTTGAATGTGATAGCATGTATTCTTAATTATTTGCATGGGAAGGAAATAATTAGGGTTGTGAAGTGAATAGGGAGATTCTCTTTGTTGCATGTTGTAACTATTGGGATTTGGTGCTTAACTGAATTTAATCTTTTAGTTTTGCCATAGGAATATTCACCGGAAATTGATTGAGTTAAATAAATTTATTTGATCACTTGGAAAAGGGCTTTCAAATAAAGTTAAATTCCTTGGTTAACAACTCGATTGAGCTTAATAATTTGATGAATTGGAGACCTTAGTTTATATTGCCAATGAATGGGGATATTGTAGTCTTACGCTTTTAAATTTGCAATTTTCCCAATCTTTGTTTTTAGTTGTTAATCTTAGTTTTAATTTAATTATCAACATCCAAATCGGTAATTGGTTTAATAAAATAGAGTTAATATTGGTTCTTAGTTGAAAGTAATAAATTGTAATATTTCTCCGTAGGGAACGATACTCTACCTTATCATTATATTACTTGTTGATCGTGTATACTTGCACGTAATTGTTGACTGTGAAATCGGACCAACAAGCATTCAGTTCATAAGCTATATTCTTGACTTTTACGCTAGTACGGGTATGCTAGGAAATAATATATATATATAGAATATTATATATATATAACCGTAACTACTTGAGATGATAATGAAAAACTTACTCACCTCGTTCGTTCTAGTTGCGCGTCTTCCTCTCCCTTCCGAAGTACGTGATGGAAAAGCTAGCGGGCAATCCCGCTTCGTTGGCTCCCTTCCCTTTCAGCCACCCCTCCTTGCTCTCTACAAACTTACTATGTTTCTAACTACCCCTCAAACCTGCAATCTCAGCAAAACTCCTCAGATGGAATATGATCTCCATTTATAGAGAAATTATTACGCCAGCCGCTGGGGTCATTACCCAGATATTAGGACTCAGTTCATAACGGTATTGATCATTGCGTCACTAAGGTTTAGGTGAAAAGGTTCCATCCAACACACTTATTATAATCAATTGGCTAGATGGGTCATCCTCTACTTGTCTGGGTTTTAGGCAACAAAAAGGGATAGGTCATTGGCCTAGCTCGACTAAAGGCAAGTAGCAGTACTGAGGATATATATATATATATATATATCTATATATATATATATATATTTATAATTGATTTAGTGCAAGACAGCTCACACCCGTCGGTCTTACTACTTGGGTTTACCGAATGGACCTATGCCAGCTTTTGATATTAGTGTAGGCCTACACTTACTGGGTTCAAGCAATATATATACCCCGGTACTTCAAATTTATAAGTTTTTACAAGAAATTCAGTTATACTCATGCCCAAACTGCAAGGTCACACCCACTGATAGGTGCATTCAATATCTGATTATTTTCATTCCTTTATAGCTAAGTTTAGAAAAATAAAAACTTTGCATGTTATCTGTCATATGAGTCTTAATTAAGGTGTTTATAGATTTTATGAAGAATTGATGTGATTTTGTAAAATATGGAAGTTTAATGCTAAATTTTTATGTTGTTTTGCAGAATACTCCTAACGATCGTTGGGTGACAGCTTTACGTTCGTTGAATATTACAATGTGGAAGTCTGACAGCTCTACGATCGCGAGGAAGGTTAAGTCAGAGTCACGCGACACGATTTGATTAGTACTATACGTTCGTAGAGTGGGAGCTATATGGCTGGGTGGCTGAGGACTCTTTTACGGACCAGGACATGACACTCTACGTTTTCAGTCCAGCGTGTGAAGGTTACTCTACCATCTGACGAGAGTTATCTCTACGATGGGTGCTCTTTACTCTACGATTGGCAAGTTTACTCGGTCAGCTAGTTACTCTACGATTCTGATGGTTTAACCTACGATTCGCGATGAGGTGCTGGTGCTGAAGTCTACTCTCTGTTGTGCTGAAGGAGTATACTCTGTCGATTTTGGTCGGACATGCAGTATCTTCCAATTACTTGAGTAGGATTTGAAGCATTAAAGTTTAAAGATTATGATTCCTAACAGGATTGGAGGATGGAAGTTACAATCATACATGGAAAGTATCTCTGACTTATTGGAAGTAAGAGTTTGAATATGGAATCTGAGTTGAAGATAAATAATGGAAACTGATGCCTGAACAAAGGAAAAGGGAAACTGAAGAAGACTTGGATTTGGAGATAAATTCTAATTTGAAAAGGAAGCTACTTTAAAAGCTGGATTTCAGAGATTGAGAATGATTTAAATATCCTACCATATTTACAGAGAGAAGACTTCCAAAGCAGAATATTGAATTAGAATTCTTTTCTAGGCTTTAGATACTTTATCTAATAAATACTTGTAATTGTTAGAATTCAATTATCAGGTATCATAGAGAGAGTTTTATCAAATTCAGAGGGTTCATAGAAATCATGTCAGTGGTAGTTTTTCTTTATTCAGTTTTGAAGGGGACGTGGGATCCTTAGTAACAGTTTTATGGTTTGATTAAATATACAGTATTTATTACTTCTTATATGAAGCTTATTCTGATTAATCTGTGTTTAATTGGGTTAACATATTATTCGATTAACTGTATTTGGTTTCTGCAGGATTTTAAATTGGGTTAGTTTGATAATATTATGCCTAGATTAAGGAATTAATATTACGTAATTGATACATGTTTCTAATTCATAAGTTAGCAGTTAGCGATACTGATTGAGGTCAAGCTTTTGGTTTATTTGCATATGGTTATCAGGAAGACTGGTTAAACAAATCGAGCCTTATGTGTTTATTACTTGGAATAGTCTAATTCCTTAGTTCTTAATGCTGCTGTCATTATTACAATCTAAAGAGCTTATTTTAGGTTATATGATTGTTAGAATCTTTGTGAAGAGCTTATTTCATTAAGTGATAAATCTAAGAGGAATTTTGTGGTAACAGAGCTTGTTGTTATCTAGGACTATTTAGTTTCATTGAAGGGTGAATATCTGTTATGCTTAATTGAATCTATTGTTGTGAAAAGGGGTGAAACTGAACTAGGCGAAAACTGAAGTTTTAATTCACTGGTTAAATTCCCATTAAAATCTGTGTTTTGTTAATAAGTTAGAGCAAATTCAAAAACCCCCAACTCTTTTATTTATTGTTAAAAAACTGTATTAAATCAAGCATTAGGATAAATTAAAAATCAACATTGTTCTCTGTGGGATCGACCCCTTACTAACGCTATACTGTGCTTGAGTTTTGAAGTGCATAGAGTTAAGTAAGGTTTTTTTTTTTTTTGTTTGACTTGACGACAGCTTCACTAAATTTGGGCACCTTTGCCGCCGGGAACAATTAGTTGTTTTTGTTTATTCTTTGTTTCTTTATTATTAGTATGACTCGATCCTTCTTCAATCTGGTAATTTGAATTTTGATCCAGAGATTAAGGAAAACTGCAAAAAGGTATTCAAGAAGGAAAAATCGTTAGGTAGCGCACTCAACAACTGCAGGTCGGTGAGAAGAAATGCGCAAAAAAAACACCTGGCCTAAATACATAGCATTGGGAACTACTGTCCAAACAATTCATCAACTAAATCCGAATCAGAAGGAGGAGATGGTTGTTCAAAACAAATAACAGGGACTCTAAAGGAGTTTGGCAAACTCCCAATTTAAATTAGCAACCTTTATGCATTGGAATATCCTGCTTTAGACGCTCGCATTTGAACTTAAAATCTGGACTAATCCATTTGTTTACCTACTTTTCGTGGTCTTACAGGGTGGAGGGACCCATATAATCATCTGAAAGAATTTCATGTGGTGTGTTCCACCATGAAAGCCCACATGGAATAACTGAGGGAGGCAGATCAGCTTAGAGGCCTTTCCCTTTCTCCACTAAGCAGATTTGGCAAAAGATTGGTTGTATTACTTACCATTCAGGTACAATCCAAATTCAGGGAATGACATGAAGAAGCTATTCTTAGAGAAGTATTTTACCCTTGCTTCAAGAGTAAGCCAATATAAGGAAGGAGATCTGTGCAATTAGACAATTTTCAGTGGAGAGACACTCTACGGAATATTGGGAAAGATTCAAGATGCTTTGCTCTAGCGGCCCACCTCACCAACAAAAATAGATGACCAGCACTTGATCCA